>LR749764.1:994586-1022483 GCA_902729485.2 Mus minutoides
GCTGAGGCAGGAGGATTACCAAAAACTGGAGGCCAGCACAGGGTATAGAGAGTTCCAGGCCAGCACGAGTTATAGCACAGGTCACCAGTTCAAACCACCACGAACAAAATCCTTTAGCAGAGTAAGTAAACTCTGAAATAATAAAACATAATAAGAAAGCCCGGTTTGCCAGGCTGCCTTCATTTCCAGATTCCAAACCCAAGGAGACAGAGCACTCACGTTTTCCAGGAACTTCGTTATCTTCTCTGCATTGTTCAATGCCATAACCTTTATTTTAAAGGTTAATAATATTTCTACCGCTACAAAAACCAGGATCTTACAGGATCCACTTACGACTTTATCCCAGACCCTACAAAACAGAGAGATTACCAAATTAGAGAGAGAACCGCAAAACTGATGTTACCCAGATATCTCAGATTATAAAATAAAATCAAATTACACTCATTTTATGTCCATGCTTCAGAGAACGACTGTGAAATAATCAGTATCAGTCACATGATGGATGGACCACTGAGCAGATTCTAGATAGAATAGCTTTAGAAGGGAAAAAGGGAGCTCGCTTAAAGTTATTACTGTGCTATGGTGCTCCAAATGCCTGCTGGGAACTCGATATTGAAGAAAAGAAAGCCTTAAACCGGAGTGCATCCTGACACTGCCGTGGGATGTCAGATGATTACTGCACACCATGGGACAACAAAGCAGCAAACGAAATGTCAGGCGAAGTAACTTCATTGCCAGTGAGCCTGGAACCAGTCCTCTAAACACCTCCAAGGGCTCTTTATGAACATGTATGTATGCATGCCTGTATACAGGTGCGCATGCACATATGTGTAAATGTGAAGGCTGATGGATGATGTCTTTGTCTACTGTGTTCCATTTTCTTTTTCAAGACAGAGTCTCTCAGTTCACCAGTTCCCCTCAGGCTCACCAATTGCCTAGACTGAATGTCTAGTGAGCTCCAGGGACCTGCCTGTCTCCATGCACACCCCTGCCAGTGCTAGGTTTACACGCCACCTGGCCTTTCACATGAATGCTGGGATCCAAACTCGGGTCAGCATGTTTATACAGTAAGTAACTGTACCCACTGAGGCACCTCCAGGACCCAGAAGCCGGTTCTTGACCTACTATTACCCTAAAATAATCGTTTGATGATTTCTGTAACTATTGAAGTTGGTAGTAGAATCTTGATGCTAAGTTGCACATATGCCTCTAACACTTTTTATGTGCTGTCTTCTTTAATTCAAAACAGCATAACAAAGACCTGGAGTTGTAGGGCTGAGACTAAGAAACACCCTTAACCCCGTGATTCTCAGCCTTCGTCATGCCGGGACCCTTTAATACACTTCCTCAAGCTGTGGTGGCTCACAACCATAACATCATTTCTTTTTTTTTTTTTTTAAGATTTATTTATTTATTATATGTAATATACACTGTAGCTGTCTTCAGACACTCCAGAAGAGGGCATCAGATTTCATTACAGATGGTTGTGAGCCACCATGTGGTTGCTGGGATTTGAACTCGGGACCTTAGGAAGAGCAGTTGGGTGCTCTTACTCGCTGAGCCATCTCACCAGCCCCATAACATCATTTCTATTGCTGCTCCATAACTATTATTTTCTGCTGTCATGAATCATAATGTAAGTATTTGTATTTTCTAATGGTCTTAGGTGACCCCACAGGTTGAGAAGCTCTGCCCTAACATGGGTCTCCAAGTGACTAGAGAAGCAAAGCTTGTCTCTGACAGCCTTCAGCTCTTTTGAGGATGTCATGAACCACCTAAGAAACACAAAGGTTCTGGGTCTGCCAGCATCCACCACCTGTCTATCAGAGAAGCACTCGAGCTGCTGCATAGCTTCAGTGACGATGCTCATGGCATCCACACAGAGGCCCACGATCTTCCTAGCTGTGTAGTCAACAATAAGGAGACCCACGCTATAGTTACAGAAACTGCTAGGGAAGGTAGCTTTGAATCACCTTCTTGCTCTGGAGCAAACTCAAGTTCTGGGGGATGATCACCGAAGGGCCAGGGTCTCTCTGACTCCAAGCTCCCGGTGTGCAGTGGGGGACATATACCTCTGTAAACTGGACTCGGGGAGGCATCCCGCAAAGCACCTTTGGAACCAGAGATCGTAAGGCAGTTTGGACACCGCAGAGCACGTCTTCAGGTGACTCAGCAGCCTACTGTCTTCCAGATTCAAGTACTGCTCGAAAGCCTTGGGCTAGAGATTACATACAAGAGTGAGTACTCATTTCCTGTGACATAATGACACTTCATGCTGCAACCTATGATGGAGAGGGACACACGCCGAGTGAGAGAAAATGCTAGCAAACGTGAGAACCATCAAGTCAGTCCTAACACACACTTCTGGGCAGCACTGACAAGGGTGACCACACTGGAACTGAGTGTGTCCTAGGGACGCAGGACACTCTGTGCTCAACCCACAGGGCAAAATGGAATGGCTGTCACCCTGATACTGCACTAACCAGAACCAACAGCTACAGCAGAGTCCAAAACAAGAGTCAGTCATTATTATTGACAGCTATGAAAGGCCCATGGCAATTCTGGGTGATCTGGAGATGTAAAGGGAAAGCCACAAACCTCTCACATCAGCATTCAAGATACTGAGGTACAAATAGTGGTGTCTGAGGCTAGCCTGAGCTACATAGGAGAGCCTGTCTCAAAAGGACAGGCTAGAGAAACTGCCCCTCTGGGGTTAAGAGGACTTGCTATGAAATCATGGTGACTGGAGTCCAGATCCCAGCACCCATGTAACCAACCAACCTGGCATCCTACATTCCTATAACCCCAGCTCCCAGAGAGGCAGAGATGGGAGGATCGAAGCAGCTTGCTGGCTTCCAGTCTAGCCAGGAAAACACAAGTCCAAGTCCAGGGAGAAAGTCCATGTCAAGGGAATAGGTAGAAAAAAATAAAGGGCACCTAACCCCCTCTAATGGCCTACACACACACACACACACACACACACACACACACACACGTACATGCACACATGACCATACACTGACCATACTGTTCTGTATGCCCTCCAGTGCCAAGGAGGCTGAGACATTAGGGAGGAGCAGAGGAACAAACTCGGCACCCAGAGTCAATATGGGTGGGAAAGCCTTGGAAGAGAGAAACAGCTGCATCTGGACACAGCAGCCAGACTGTCCAATAGCATCTCTCTTCTAAGACAAGTATAAATAGGAGATGCAGCCACACTGGCCAATGTCAGCAATATGGCACGGAGGTGGCACCTCCTCTCAGGTTCTCCCTCTTAGTTACTTAAGGAAAGGCACTTTTTTCATTAGGTTAGCCACATCTTTTTTTTTTTAGCTTGGTGGCAGGAGCCTTTACCCTCTGAGCTCTCTACCTGCTCTGTCTATCTGTCTGTCTCTGTGTGTGTTCGGTTGCCTATATATATGTCTATGCACCATGTGTGTGCCTGGTACCCACAAAAATCCTTAGAGGGTATCAGATTCCCTGGAATTGAGGATATAGATGATTGGGGGCTGTCATCTGGGTGCTGGGAATCACATGTAGGTCCTCTGCAAGAGCAGCAAGTGCTCTTAAAACCACTGAGCTGTTTCTCCAGTCCTGCCCAAACTCTAAATTCTTAATGAAGAAAATACGACTGGCTTCTGTGCTCCCTGGCTGTGAGAGGCATTGTCACGTGGTTGAACTCTGGAAAGTCTGAAAGAAGCTGTGACGTGGTCCCAGAAAGCAGCACACTACAACACAGTGCTCAGAGTTGGCCAGCCATCCTAGCGCTTGCCCAGACAGTCAGTCAGTCAGTCAGCTCTCACGGGGAAGCAGCACACTACAGCACAGCGCTCAGTCAGTCAGTCAGTCAGCTCTCATCTGGAAGCAGCACACTATAGCACAGCGCTCAGTCAGTCAGTCAGTCAGTCAGCTCTCATGGGGAAGCAGCACACTATAGCACAGCGCTCAGTCAGTCAGTCAGTCAGTCAGCTCTCACGGGGAAGCAGCACACTATAGCACAGCGCTCAGTCAGTCAGTCAGTCAGTCAGCTCTCATCGGGAAGCAGCACACTACAGCACAGCGCTCAGTCAGTCAGGAGCACTGCAGCTTCTCTCAGTCTTTCTTTTTTTTAATTATTTAATTTAATTTTTTTAACATTTACTTATTTTTTTAAAAAAGATTTATTTACTTAATTGATTTATTGTATATAAGTACACTGTAGCTATCTTCAGACACATCAGAAGATGGCATCAGATCCCATTACAGGTGGTTGGGAGCCACCGTGTGGTTGCTGAGAACTGAACTCAGGACCTAAGTACTCTTAACTGCTGAGCCATCTCTCCAGCCCAGAGATTTACGTATTTTATTTTATGTGTGTGAGGGTTTTGCCTATGTGTACGGTATGTTGAAAGCGGGAAACAGATTCCCTGAAACTGGCATTACAGACAGTTGTGAGTAGCCATGTAAGTACAGGGAATCAAATCCCTACCTTGTGCCAGAACAAGCACTCTTAAATGCTGAGCCATCTCTCTAGCCCCCTCCCCCTTTTTATGACTGAGCTGGAGAGGCCAGTCTGTGCAGGCTCGGCAGGCAGGCCCTCTACTGCTGGCTTCTGCCCCAGCCCCCAGTACTGTTACCTGCATTCTTCCCTACATCTCTAAAGTAGCAGCCTATACTTTATGGGGACAGACTGTAAAGGAAAGTCACAAAAGTATTTAAAAAAAAAAGTCAGACCAAGGTTATAAAAACTTGGCTGTAACAAGAACCTAGGTTCTTTGCTTTGTGGTAGAGGCTGAGGCAAAGATCTTAAGTTCAAAGCCAGTTTGGGCAACTTAGCAAGACTTTGTCTCAAAATAAAAAGTGAAGAAAAGGAGCTAAGGTCATAGCCAAGCCCTGGACTTCGCTTCCAATGCCTCTCTCTCCCATCCCTCCTGCTCTCAACAAACAAAAAGAAAGGGCTGGAATACAGCTCAATAGTAGAGCTCTTGCATAAGATGTGGGAAGCCCAAGATTCCGGGTGGGGGGAGGGAGTGGGGGTGGGGGAGGTGAACCAGCAAATAAACGTGTAACTCTTAATCCTACTGATAGTGAGTGACAGGAATGGGAGTTAGAGCAGCCATTATGTCCCTTTCAGCAAGGGACTTCTCTGAGATGCAGTGGCCTCCTCTGCAAACATGGAGTAATATGCTTAAACTCACTACAAGTCAGACTGTGTGGAATGCACAATGGCCCTGACGCACTAAGCTAGATGCGGAGGACAGCTGGCTGCTAGGAGAAGCCATGCTGTTACAGACACACGGCGAGGTAGGAAATCCACCATGTCTGACACCAGTCAAAGAGCAAGGCAGACAGGTCAGAGCTAAGCTTAAATGGCTAGAGCATTTTAAAAGTCAAGGGAAAACATATGGTGATGGGATATTGTTTTTTCTTTCAGATAGGGTTGCGTATGGCCCAGGCTGGCCTTGTATTCCTGAGCCACTGCCTCAGTCTCCTGGCTGCTGGGATTGTGGGTAAATGTCACCACGTCCACCTAAAGAAATATGTTTTATCAATTATGGAGTCAGTCAGGAATTCAGAAAACATAAAAACACTGACAGACCCCACGTATGAAGCTTACAGCCTTTAAACAACAAACAGGGAGCACGCATGTCCAGCATATTAACATACTAAGGATAATATGCAAGGTATAGTGATGACTCTTACATAGAAAAAAGTCAGATATGGCAGAGCATGTGGGAGGGTCCTCCTCATCTGCATAGCAAGTTCAAGGCTAGCCTGGGCTACATGTAACCCTACATGTACATCAAACCACACACACACACACACACACACACACACACAAAGAAAACAATAGAGATCTGCAAAGCTGACTAGCTTCTCTGGCCCTCAGAGTTGACAGAGAGAATGAGAGGGTGTGGCCACTGCCTGCTGGATAAGGCTGGGAGCCTGACATCTAAGCAGCAGAGAGGGAAGCAGGCAAGCTCAGGACCTGCTTGCCAGGTTAAAATATAAATCTGCCCAAACCAAGTAAATAGATTTTAAGTACAACACCCCAGATCCTGCTCAAGCATTTTCTTCCAGTACCTCCCTCCCTCGGGGATGCTCACACACGCATGCGCAGCGTGTAGAAAGAGCAAGGGCCTGTTTATTGCCGGTGTGGGGCTATTAGACTTAATTACAGCCAATCCGTAGGAGGAAACACTGAGTAAATCAGGTAGGAAAAGTGATTCTAAATGAGAGGCTGTCAATCCCAGCTACAATCACAATTGCCTAAGGCTTTCAAACATTCCAATTCTAGGCCCCACACCAGGAGATTTAATTGAGGAAAGGTAATGAGAAATTTTCAACCCTCTGAGTACTAACAGGAAGTCAGAACTGAAAGCAATGGGTTATCTGAATGAGCCTAGAAATTTCCCAAGTGCAGACAAACATACAACAATGGTAGGGGCCCATGTGTAGAATAATATTCTTCATATGTTCATATGTGCATGTGTGTTCATATATGCATGCTGGAACAAGATGACAGGAGTCAAGTCCCCTCCCTGACTCTGGCCTGGAGGCTGTGTGTGTGTGTGTGTGTGTGTGTGTGAGAGAGAGAGAGAGAGAGAGAGAGAGAGAGAGAGAGAGAGAGAGAGAGAGAGAGAAGAGACAAGTTCCTGTCACCAGGCCTTCTATACAAGTGGGCAGACAGAACCCCTAACACAGAGGGAACATTCTAGATAAGCTAGTGGGTCTGGACCAGCATCAGCAATCCTCCAGAGCAGGGGGGCCTGCAGGTGAGTTGACCCTGTGGAGACCCCGCAGTCCCAGGCTACCTCTGTCCTCCAACATCCAAGCCGAGTGGCTGCAAAGGAGACACAGGGCCCATTCCATGGGAAATACTTCTTGCCTTTTGCAGAATATATCTCCCAGGACCACTGTAGAGGGTCCACTAGTCACAGCAGCAATCAGGGGGAAAAGTGTTCTCTGATACAGCTTATTTCCCAGTAACACTCCCATCAAAACAAAACAACAACAGAAACGTCCTCACCAGCTGAGGTAAAGCATCCCGGTACTTGTTATTTAACTGCTTCACGAAGCATCGGGTGATCCAATAACAGTCCACACTGTCTTCCACCATCTCTTCCATGGCTTTGGCAATGGCAAGAAAGACTTCATCCTCCGGCTCCTGAAAGATTAATAATAAATCTCAAGAGGGAGGCGGCAGAAGGGAAGATATATTTCTTTTCTGAAAACCTAACCCTGGCCCCTGCATCTTGAAGAGGCCACATTCATAAATCAAAGAGGGATCAGAAGGCAGAGTGTGTCAGTGGGGAGAAGCAGGGGAAAGGAATGAGGGGCAGCCCCGGAGATGCACGGGAGTCGGCAGAACTCAAGAGCAGCTGGCTTTTGTGTGGAGTCGGCAGCGGCAAGCGCAGGCCAGGCAGGGTCTCTCCACCCAGCCAGTCCCCAGCCAGACCAGGGTTCCTTCAGAGGGATGTGATGACACAAGCCACTTTGGAATGTGTCAGGACATAACTTATGATGAATACTGAGGGACCCCAAATGTGCTCGCAAAACACCTGATTTATATCAAAGCTTCCACATACTCCTTTAGAATGCTGTTCTACTTAAAAGTTTAAACACGCCAGGCGGTGGCCGTTAATCCCAGCACTTGGGAGGCAGAGGCAGGCGAATTTCTGAGTTCGAGGCCAGCCTGGTCTACAAAGTGAGTTCCAGGACAGCCAGGGCTACACAGAGAAACCCTGTCTCGGAAAAAAAAAAAAAAAAAACAAAGTTTAAACACCCTAAAACCAGAATTTTAGGAAGCCAAAGAATGACATTTCTCAGATATTCAGAAATCAAAATAAATCCTCAAGAAATCTTATAAAACCTAAATCTTATTTAGAAAGTTATGTTGTTTTCAAACATTGCCATCAACACCAAAAACAAACAAACAAACAAGCCACAAACAACTCCCATTTCCATCTAGGCTTTCAGAGTTTGAAACTTTTAAGATTAAAAGGGCGCAAAGAGGGCTGGAGAGATGGCTCATTGGTTAAGAGCACTGACTGCTCTTCCAGAGGTCCTGAGTTCAATTCCCAGCAACCACATGGTGGCTCACAACCATCTGTGATGGGATCCGATGCCCTCTTCTGGTGTGTCTGAAGACAGCGATAGTGAACTCACATAAATATATATAAAAGGACATTAAGAAGTACCTTTCTATTCCTCTGAGAAGCTCCAAGTTAAATGACAACTTCTGTTTTAATAAAAAGCACTTCATTCTTAGGCTTTCTTTCAGCTTGTTAATATCCACAGAATGTAAGAAGCATAAGAAATGTATTTTCCTAAGCATCTTATTACAGTATTGGAGGACATAAAAGGAGCGAAAAGCAGAGGAACTCTTCCTCTCTAGGGATTCCACACAGGCCACAGCCTGGGCTGGGTGATCCTGCAGGTGGCATGTCACTGCTGCTCCTGGTCACTCTGGCCAGGTGAGGAAGACTAGCATGCTTTGCCCAGCTGTGCCCAAGATGAGCCCTCACAAGCTCTTCCTACCTCATAACAGCACAGGAGGGGCTGTGCATGTGGGGAAAGGTAGGGAGACAGAACGCCGTTCCCATGTTCAGTCAGCAAGTGCAACAGAGGCTGCAGGGAAAGTGTCTGGACTCAGCACGGACCAGTGAGAAGGGATGAGGTGGAAGCCATGCCTATAGTTTAGATTTAGATTTCTTCCACTGACAGAAAAACTGACCTTATTCAATATGTAATTCAAGAACTCAGAGCCCTTCTAGGAACTTGGGCCTGTAGTCTCAGCTGCTCAGGAAGCCAAGGTAGGAGGACGGTGACTGGGCCACTTAGCAAAAGGTAAAATAAAGGATGCAAGGGGTGGAGATGTGGCTCAGTGGCAGAGAACTTGCCTAGCACTGAGAATCCACAGACTCGGTCCCTGAACCACAGAGCTCATGTGGTGCTACCAGTGTCCCCAGTGCTGCCTCTGAGTGACAGGAAAACAAGACTGTCCTAAGTGCCACTTAACATTTGAGGCTCTTCTCCCTCTTCATAAATGTAATGATAGGAGTGATAGCCTTTATCCGTGCTAATCTGTCACTCTCTCATTAACTCCCTACATCTGTAATTGGTTATAATAAGACATATGTAAAATAAGTCAATTAATTTTTGAGGTGAGATGTCACTATGTAGCTGCTCTCAAACTCAAGATCCCCCTTTCTCAGCCCAGCCAGCCTGAGTCCTGAGATTAGAGGTGGGTAAGGCCACACCTGGCTCAAAGCCCAGGCTTCGGTAAAAACAAATTTTGTAGATAACCAAAGATGGCATGCAAACCCTTGCTTGAAAAAATCATTTTGTTTTTGCCAGATAAATAAAACCTTCATTAAAATATCTAGACAACGGCAATAAAGCAGCCAGGAGTAGCTGGCAACGTTAGAACATACAGGAAAACAAGCCAGAAGCAAACACCTTTGCACAAATGGGAGCTTTTTAATATCGGCAACCGTCACAGGGAAGGCTAAAATGAACTTGTAACATCATTGGGTTAGAATTGAATTTATTATAATATACAGAGATACACACTAATATATAATGGCTGGGGTAAAGCTCAGCAGGTGGGCACTTGTCTGGCATGTATGCTGTGGGTTCAAGGCCCAGCAGCACAACTTCTATATTTTATATGTGTGTGTGTGTGTGTGTGTGTGTGTGTGTGTGTGTGTGTGTGTGTAAAATATACTCATATATATTTCCTACCTCTGTCTACTAAAAGGGAGGCGTCCAGGAGAGCAGAAATAAAGGCTTACACCAGGGCTGCAGCCCGGGAAGCAGAAGCCGATCCTGGGCATCTTTTTGTGCCCACGTGTCAGGAAATTCGCAAAACAGTGCACGTATCAGATGTAAGGGGCTCCTGATGGCTGCAGTTAGAGTATTTTGAACATCAAAAGAAAAAAATGGCAGTAAAAGATGATAGGCCGTTAACTTAAAAAGGACTCAGTACGTCCACACTGACATCAACAAGTAAATGCAAAGGAAACACTTACGGATGAAGCCAAACAACAGACGCAGGGAGACTTCAGAAGTCAGAGAAGCACCATTGGCAATCAGAGCAGTAACAACACTTTAGGAAAGAAGAAGAATTATAAACCCCCAAATTCCATGCGGGTAGCACACACCTTTAATCTCAGCACTCAGGAGGCAGAGGCAGATGGAGCTGTGTGAGTTCAAGTCCAGACTAACCTGGTCTCTGTCACAAGTTCTGGGCCAGCCAGGGTTACATATTGGGAGTTTGTATCAAAATTTTTAATTAATTAAATTATGTGATATATAGTTTATATATTACATAGTTATATAAAGTGAATACTTTATACATAAATAATAAATGTGTAAGTATATAAATATATTTTATATATTTATGTTTTATATTTACATACTATTGTGATATTATATGTAAATGTATATTTATATTATATATATAAAGTATAAATATTATATGTAGATAGTATATAATATATAATTTTATTTCTTCAGATGTGTTTTTAAGTATATATGAGAAGCCTCAGAGTTCTTTTCCATGAGTTACTCATTAATGACAAAGCATATGCTTACAGGGGAAGAACCTGGCAGACAGTCCTGTACCAAGTGATCCATTACCAGTACTTCACTATCCTTGCCAACAGTGCATAACCAGGTTCTAGTTATCAGTAAATATCAGACAAATGGAGAAATCCCTAAGACAGTTGTCTTTTTTTCTTTCTTTCTTTCTTTTTTCTTTTTTTTTTTTTTTTGGTTTTTCGAGACAGGGTTTCTCTGTATAGCCCTGGCTGTCCTGGAACTCACTTGGTAGACCAGGCTGGCCTCAAACTCAGAAATTGGCCTGCCTCTGCCTCCCAAGTGCTGGGATTAAAGGCGTGCACCACCACGCCTGGCTCTCATTAAAGGATCAAAGTTAGGGTTTTACTGCTGTGAACAGACACCATGACCAAGCCAAGTCTTATAAAAAACATTTACTTGGGGCTGGCTTACAGGTTCAGAGGTTCAGTCCATTATCATCAAGGTGGGAACATGGCAGCATCCAGGCAGGCATGGCACAGGCAGAGCTGAGAATTCTATGTCTTCATCCAAAGGCTACTAGTGGAAGACTGACTTCCAGGCAACTAGGGTGAGGATCTTATGCCCACACCCACAGTGACACACCTACTCCAACCAGGTCACACCTATTCCAACAAGGCCATACCTCCAAATGGTGCCACTCCCTGGTCCAAGAATATACAAACCATCACAACACTCAAAACTGCCGAGGTCACAGAGGAGAGCCAGGGAGCCTGAAGATCAGTGCTCCAGGACCAAAAACAGCAACAAGGGCAATGTTGATAACAGGACTGGACCTGGTGCCCTCTTCTGGAGTATCTGAAGACAGCTACAGTGTACTTACATATAACAAATAAAATAAAATCTTTAAAAAAAAAATAAGGAAGAGGATAATTACATAGTAGTTTAAAGTGTCTCCCCCATTTAAAAATAGTGATTACAAGGGAAGAAAGAATAACTTCCCAGTACAAACCCAGCAGGCAGTACTTTACCAAAGGATCAAAGTTAATGGATGTCTCCTGAGACGAAGCCACACTGAGCCTCCCGACAGTACACTGAGGACATAGCACCCATGGGTATCCCTGCCAAGGAGACAGCTGGTATCACACAGAGAGGGAACATCAGCTGGGCATGAAGTAAGGGGCTGGCTGTAAAGTTACTGACCAACATCTGTCAAAAGTGTCCAAGGCACGGAAGCGAAAGACAAAGGACCCAGCCCAAATCACAGGTGTCCACAGCAACACGGGAACTCGGGGTAATCCAAAGTCCAAAGTCGAGTCTTCAGTCAGCCTGTTTGTTTATTTGTGATGAAGAGTGCCCCTAGAACAACTGGGCACATAAGGAAGGAGCCTGTAGGAGAGACTGAGGAGTGTCACTGTGCTGACTTTAGAACTGTGTCTCTCGCTCACCTACAGAGGTGCCTTGTCTCCACAGGCACACACAGAAGGAGCCGGAGGAACAGCATCACAACCAAATCTTGCTCTCCTTTGGCTTATACAAAGAAGTATGTGTGCACAGCCGGAAATGGGGGTGCACGCCTATGATCCCAGCACTCAGGAGGCGGAGGCAGGAGGATACTGAGTTGGAAGCTGGCCTGTATTACATACGCAGGGAGACTTCATCTCGAGAGGAAAGAGAACTGGGGTTGGATAGACGGCTCTGGCTGCTCTTTCAGGAGAAGAGGGCTTGGTTTGGTTCCCGCAGCCACATGGTAGCTTGCAACCCCGTGTAACTCCAGTTCCAGGAAAGCAGAGGGCATGTTAAGTGGTGCACAGACAAATGTGTAGGCAAAACACCCATACACTTATAATTTTTTAAAAATTCTTAAATGAAGAGAGGGAGGGAGGGAGGGAAAGAGGAAAAGTGCATACGTAAGGGAGAATGACAAGGCAGACGTCATTAAATGTCAACAGCAGGAAATTTCAGTAAAAAGATACGGAAGTTCTGGGTTAGTATGTCTGCGCCCTTTCTTGGAGTTTGAGCTTACAGTCCCGCATCACATAATAAAGCAGCAGGCAGCCAGAGACCTAATAGAAGCTAGTGAATCTCTACGATGAAAAGTATCTAGTAATGTCGCAGTCGTCTGCATCTGAGCAAACATATAAACCTAATGTTTGCAGATGAACAAATGTCTAAAGACACGTTTCTCAGAACACATTGACATCCCTAAGAGTGACTGTGCCAAAAGCAAAGCGTGCTTTAAAATAACTAACACTGACCGCGCATGACCATGAATCCCATGTAAAGTCGCTGCTTTCACTTTTCATCCTGCCGGCAATGGGAAACCACTGAAAGTTTCTAAGGCAAAACATTACCAAATGCAAGCCAGGGGCTGGAGACGGCTCAGAGGTTAAGAGCACTGACCACTCTTCCAGAGGTCCTGAGTTCAATTCCCAGCAACCACATGGTGGCTCACAACCATCTGTAATGAGATCAGATGCCCTCTTCTGGTATATTTGAAAACAGTGACAGTGTACTCACATATATTTATTTATATAAATACATCTTTTTTAAAAAAAAAAGTTAGCAATAATTCATTCATAAGTAACACTTTACTAAGATTTGGGGGAGGAGAAATGGGATGAGGAACTGTAGGAGGGCAGACCAGGAGAGGGCAATGACTGTACTATAAACAACTAAAGTAATAATAATAATAGCAGTAGTAGTAGTAGTAGTCGTCGTCGTCGTCGTCGTAGAAACCAGAAAAAAATAAAGTGTTAGTGGCATGGCTCAGTGGTAGAACACTTGCCTAGCAATCATGAAGACCTAGGGTTGAGCCACACACACCTCTGCAAACACATTAATAGACAAAATAAAGAGTAATTCTTAGGAAAGGGGTAGAGTTGAATGTCAAGCGAGAATGATCACTCACAAGAGGAAAAGAGGGACTTCGAGGTAGCTTCCCCGACTCGAGCTGATACATGCGAAGATACACTTCAGCCTGCGGCGTGGCATCACTGATGAAGCGGACGACCGTCAGGGCATGGAGGATGTCACGGTACTGGTCTTTGCGGTAGGCCATCACCTGGGCGTGAGTGTCATGGTGCGGAGGTAGGATGCCTACGGAGAGACAGGACAGGAAAGGGCAAACTCTGAGACGCCCATCCTGTGAGAAACAGCCCCCACAGTTGAGAATCACACAAACAATGGCTACGTAGATTTCCTTTAGAAAGTCTCACTCCAGCCATCTTAAACGTTAAGAGCTCTGCAAGATGGTGGATCACTGTTAGAAATGGGTTGGCACCACAAAAGCCTTTGAACAAACTCGTGACATAGTTTCAAGGCAATAAGCACATGAGCTGTATTGATGGTTAACTGGGTTCCTGGCTAGTGCTGAGAGCACCTTTAGCTCCTGGGGCCCTTGGCCTTCTACATCTCAGGACACTATGTTGAATCCTTTTCCTCAGTTTATCCTCAGTAGCTAAAGCTTATCTACAGAATGGTCTGTCACTGGGGCGAAAGTCCACGGACCCCATCAATAAGGCCAGCGTACATTGTACTTCTGTGACACTTTGTGGTTGTTACTTAACTATGCTGTCTGCTCATTAGGCTTTAGCATAAAACTGTGTGTATGTGTGTGTGTGTGTGTCTGTGTGTGTGCATGCATGCATACGCGTGCACACATGCAAGTGTGAAGAGAATGACTCTGTGGAGTCGGTTCTCTCCTTCCACCTTCATGTCGGGTCTGGGCTGTGAACTCAGGTTACCACACGTGTGCAGCACGCACTTCCACTCGGGGCCTCATCTCACGACCTCCCTTTGGGTTGTTTATAAGTAAGCGGTATCATGAAAACAATGGGCAGAAGACAGGCTCCATCTCAGGTCAGCTAAGACCAGAGCTCCACCAGTGTTTCAGTCTATGGCAAATGTGGGCATCTGTGCCCTCATATAGCAGAGGTAGGAAACGGGGCAGACGAGCCCAACACCGAATGTTCCCCGAAGAATCAGAGCCCCAGGTACTGACATAGGAAATGGATTGTAGAACGATAGCAATGCATTATAAAGGCTCAGTTTTGATATAAACAATTTCTCCCTTTATTTATCTCAGCCCCATTAATGTAATGCGGCTGTGCAGAGTCAGAGACTCTGGGGTTTGAGGTCTAACTACAATTCACTAACTTGAACATCCTCAGCAGTTTCTTCTGTTTCCTGTGCCCTGACTTCTCCCCATCTGAAAGTCAGAGATAATGTTGTCTAAATCCACAAGCTGTTGTGATGAAGAGGCAAATCCATAAAGCACTCGATAAGAGTGTTTTGGCACATGTGTGCCCAGCACGTGTGTGCCCAGCACATGTGTGTCAGGCGGTTCAGACTGTGACTCCCCTTTGCTGTTAAACCCCACAGACCAATTAATCTAGAGAACGTTCTGATAAAGAGCAGTTAGTCAAGCTCAACACTTTCCACGCATAAAACATGCTTAAGCGTCCTTTCCTGACAAAGGTCTGTGTGCCTGAGGGGATCTGCACCAGGCTCTCTGGGAAGTCGCGGGAGCACACTTACGTGTCTTCCACATCGGGGCTGGTACAGACTGAAGAGCTATAGTTGAGCCTACCATAGGCAGCAGAATGTCAAGTATTAAACCTGGGTCTAAGAGCTCATCCCAAAAGCTCTCTCTGACATTTTCCTAAAATGCTACAAGAGAGGCAGTACCTGCAGAGCCCAGAGCAACCAAACCCAGACCACAAAGGGCACTTTATCCTGGGAGATCTCCTCATTTCCAGTGCCTCTAACTGTGGCAAAAAAACAACAGTGGCTTAGATAATAAAAAAAGTGAGAAAAACCGAGATAAAAACAAAACAAAAATCAAACAGTTGGGCCTTGGCGCTCAGGTGGTGTCAGAGGCACAGCATAACATCTCCCATTAATAAGACACACAGGGTATCCCATAAGGAATGGGCACTGATGATAACTGCCTAAAATGTACCCTCAGAAGGAATTTATTTTGTTGAGTGCACCAAAGCTGCTCAACAATAACCCCAAAAGCCATCACGACGTGCTTTCTTGAATGGCTTGCGCTCCCCCGTGGCCACCATACTGCATGACCTCCCTGAGGGCTGCAGATTTCTCAGGTTCTGAAATATACTACACACAGAGCATGAGGCCTATGATCCGCCCCCACCCCTCATCAGAGCCCTTCAAGTGAGTCCTACAAGTATGAGCTTTAATTCTTTGCCCGTCGCAGGTCTTAGAAAAGTGTTTTAGGCCCCCCCCCAGAGTCTGTGTCCATCTAGGACAGTAAGACTTCCCTCAGGGCCATTCTAGAACTCCTGTACATAATTGACATAAACTACTTAAGGTGGCGACGGGACCCGCCGATACCCAATGCACAGAGGTAGTCCACATTCCTCATGAAGCTCCATCCTCACCCAGACTCACAGTGAGCAAAACCCCAGCTGCTTAAGAGAGAAATGGAGGACGACAATGAACGGGGATTAGATGCTCCAGCAGGCTCAGCAGTGACGGGGAAAATCCAGAGCTCAGAGGGATGCTGCCAGCTGCCTGTGGCAGATGCCGAGCCAGCTCTCCTTCTTACTTGACCACCCAGCTCTGAAATGTACTCACACTTGTAGGCAGGAAAAAAAAAAAACAACTCTGATTCCACTTTCTGTTCATTTTCTGTTCATTTGTTTTGGTTTTAAAATCTGTCCTGTCATTTTTATTTCAAAGGATAAATTGGCATTTACTGTCCCTTCCTTAGCATCAGAACATTATCCTCTACCACCGAGAGTAGCAGAACACAATGTGCTAAAGACTGAAACCGAAAAGTAATTTAGCTCAAGATGTCTCAGGACAGATGCAAAACTGGAGGCCAGCATGGTCTACCTCCTAGCTACCCAGCTGACAGCAAAGACGGCCAGTTCTCCTTTCTCCCAATGTTTTATGCCTGCTGAGGTGACCACCTAACGTGCACATCTGGATGGAACTGATTTTGATGGCTACAAAATCTTCCTATAAGATTTAAGACAGAAAAATGTTAACGGAAAAAAACTGAAATAGCTGTCATGGCTTTTGAAGATGGTGACCACAGAGATACCCGAGTGTACAAGGGCTTTACCTCAGGAGCAAATGAAACCTCCTCTATGGCCATGAATAAGCAGACAGTCCATGAGAAATGGTTAATCTATTTCTGCTGAAGTCACCATCCTATCTGCTGAAGCCACCATCCTAAAGGCTTTTACAGTGATCAGTAATTGGGCCTCCTGGGGAAGACGCAATAATCCTAAGCAAATGCTCCTTTTGTGTCTGTAAGATGACACAGGATCCCATCCAATACATCTGAAATCAAATCCCATCTTCCCCTGCCTCCTGGGTCTCATACCTAGAAGCGCCTTCCATACCAATGCACGGTACATGGATGGGAGAGGGAACCTCTGGCTAAATGTGCAAAGCTTCTCGATGTCTAGAGGAAGGAAAAGAACAGTTAGAAATGTCCCATGGGCTCACAGCACCTGAACGTGCAATTTCACTTCTTAAAACCACCTAAGCTCACACGGGCCTGCAGGAGAAATCCACCGCGTGATCAGCAGCCAACTTAGGAAAAGCCATAGTGGTCTCACTTCTACTCCACATCTCCTACCAACCAAGCTATCTCTGCAGCACTGTTGTAGCACAGAGATGGATTTTGCATCTACTACTACATCCCCTCTAACATGGGCATTACTTAGAGAACTGGGTGGGGACACAGTGCAGCTCAGTGGTAGAACATGTCTCAGCATGGGCTAGACCGTGGGCTCTATTCCCAGCTCTTCCAACAACAAGAAGCACTTAAGTTTGTTTTTAGACTATGGTTCTGTTTTACTGCAAAAAAAAATGACCTCATTATTGTTGGCTTAAGATAAATTGATTATAAATCTGTACTGAAGGATTATGAAAATCATAACCAGGGTTCTTGCAAAGTTTACCTAGAAACCATGGTGCTATGTCTAGAAATTGAGATGAAATATATAAGCTTAATAAAAAAATAGAATTGATTTCTTTTTAAAGGTGAAGATGTCTTATTATTTATCCAGGCTGCCCTTGGACTCAAAGATTCCCCCTGCCTCTGTCTCCAGACTGGCAGGATCAATGTTTTCCACTACCACACTAAGCAGTGTCCAGTTTTTAAGAAGCTTTATAAAAACCTTCTGCGTCTCAATGAATCTGAAAAATCTTCAACTTTTCTTAAACTACACCACTCTGATTACACACACACACACACACACACTACAATAAGTAATAAGTACTGCTTTGAGTCCTTTACAGAAATATTTACCTGGTAACTTTGAACTAATGAGCTTAAGCAGATGAGACTCACCCAAACGGTCATCTTTCAGAAGGATTTCCAGTGATTTCTTTTCTTCAACTCCACGAAACCCGACTTTCTCATAGTAGACTGATCGAAAGTTCCTCTGAGAGTCGTCAGTCATGTTTCATCCTTGGAAGGATTTTTTTTTTTAAGTGAGCCTAAAACCAAAGAAAAAAGAATTGGGAAAACATTAAGTAATTTTTCTGGGCCTTTTCAATAAGTCAAATAAGATAAATTGCCTGTCCCTAAGCAAGGAGCATTAAATCTTTGGATCCACACAACCCTATCCCACCTATGCAACTTGGCCAAAGATAAAGAAAGATATGAGGATATAGGTCAGCTGCCCTCCAAGCTACTAAAATAGGTGGCACAGAGGAGAGCCTTGAGGGTTCATTCTTTACTTATGAGAACCCCTGGCACAGTGAAATAACTTGTACTCATGAATGAACAAATAAGATACATTAGAAAATCTGGCAGGATATGTCATATAAATGGGGCTAACCAGTGGTGTATACTAATTCTGCTTCTAGTTTTACAACTAAAGTCTCACTAAGTAGCCCAGGCTGGCCTCAAACTCTGAGATCTTCACCTCTGCCTCCTAGGTGCGGGGATAAAAGGTGTGGACCACGGTTCCTGGTCCAAGATAGGTATGTTTTCAAAATAAGAAGAGACATCTGAAATATTAACAAGTTATTCGGTTAGTAAAATTCTAGGTGACCTTAATTTCCTTTTCTTTTCTTTTCTTTTTTTTTTTTTTCCTTAGCTGTCTTCTCGAAAATAGGCATTTGGAGAAATTAGAAGGGGGTCGGGGGGTGGGGGTGGGGGGAGTCCTAAGTCCTGCCCTTATTTTTCTTCCTGAAAACACAATTCTACCAAATGTAATTATCAAAATACAAAACTCCAACAGAGAAACAGCATTAAAGTAGAACCAGAAGACGGCTAAAATCTGGCAAGAGCACTCAAATCATCTCAGAGACCCATACATAATTCTTTCAGAACAGTCTTTGTGATATTAATGGTAAACCAAAAGAAAAGATCCAACTGGGTTTAGTGACTAGGCACTAAAGATGCAAACATTCTTCCAAAAAAATAAAGCCCTCAGCTACTAAGAGCCCCTGAGACGTCCCCAAATAAGCAGGGGAGTTTGGACTTCTTGTTGGGAGTTAGATATCTGAACAGTTTCTGTTATGGGAAAGATTGCAATTCATTTTTGAAAACAGCGATTTAGAATTTAGAATTGCCTTTAAAGAGTTCCACGGCCTCTTCATAGCTGTTTAAAAAAAAAAAAAACCTAAAGATTAAAATGCAATCTGTAGTTTGAGGGCTCTTTTGGTTTTTTATTTTTAAGCATTCGCTGCCCCTGCTGTCTATCCACAGCATTCCTGGGACTGCACTGTGATGGCACAGGCGTCGCCCTGAAAGATGCGCTGTCAAATCTTGCCCAGGTGACTCCACCTGCGGGAAAGGTGCCCACAACCCGGTGAAGCCCCAGGCCCCGCTCTCCCGGTATGCACGCTTCACCTCGAGTAGGGCAAACACACCCGGCTCACACTAAGAGATCCGGGAGGCGGCGGAGAACCGGCCCGGGAACGCTGTGCTCCCGGCGGGCAGGCGGAACCAGAAGCGTCAGGGCCGAGCGAGCGAGGGGAACGACGCCGCGGGACACCCAACCCGGCCCTCTCCGCCGGACGTGACGTCGCCCCGGGTGCGCGTGCGCAGAGGACATCTGCCGAGAGCCCTACCCACACGCGGAAGTCGACGCAGTGAAGCTGAATCCCTGAGCGGTGTTGGCGGCAGACGGTCCGTGCGTCCTTGACTATCCACGTCTACCCCTCTCACCTCGATCCCGAGACCCTGGTGATCGTCTCCCCTTCGTTCAGGCGTCCCTGCTTAGGGTACTCTTCTCCTGCCCCGTGGAAACCGGGATTCCTCAGGCGATGTTTCTTCCACCTCGCTGGGTGGAAAATCGGAAACGAGCCTTTGCTAAGTGATTGGGCTGCACTGCTTCTCCCAAACGTTCTAAGTGACCATGAGAGGGCAAATCAGTTAAGTCCTCTGCTATTACAAACTGGGTGATAAGCCGGGCGTGGTGGCGCACGCCTTTAATCCCAGCACTCGGGAGGCAGAGACAGGCGGATTTCTGAGTTCGAGGCCAGCCTGGTCTACAAAGTGAGTTCCAGGACAGCCAGAGCTACACAGAGAAACCCTGTCTCGAAAAAACAAACAAACAAACAAAAAACTGGGTGATGGGCGGGAGAGATGGCTCGGCAGTTAAGAGCACTTGGCAGCTTTTGTAGAGAACCCGGGTTCAAATCCCAGCACTCACGTGGTGGTTCACAACCATCCAACAATAACTCCAGTTCCAGGAAATCCAAAATCCCCCCCATCTGATTTCTGCCAGTACAGGGCACGCGCATGGTGCTCATGCATGCAGACAAAACCTTTATACACAAATATTTTTTTGTTTGTTTGTTTTTTTGTTTTTCGAGACAGGGTTTCTCTGTATAGCTCTGGCTGTCCTGGGACTCACTCTGTAGACCAGGCTGGCCTCGAACTCAGAAATCCGCCTGCCTCTGCCTCCCGAGCGCTGGGATTAAAGGCTTGCGCCACCGCGCCCGGTTTACACAAATATTTAAAACTGCAGTGATGGCTCACGCCTTTAATCCCAGCACTTGGGAGGCAGAGACAGGCGGATTTCTGAGTTCGAGGCCAGCCTGGTCTACAGAGTGAGTTCCAGGATAGCCAGGGCTAATCAGAGAAACCCTGTCTCAAAAAACAAAAACCTTAGTGGTTCCCCAATGATCAAGGAGGGATAAGCAAAGCCATTTGTTCATCGTTTACTATGCAAAGGGGCAGTTGCTGCCGTTTGCCTTTTGGCAGCTACTCAGACCTAGAATGCCAAATGCGCAGTCAGTTACGTCTGCTTGCTTGGGGAAGCTGCGAGCTGCGCTGGACAGAACTGAGGCGACCAGTGTGCTTTGTCATGGAGAGCATATTCTTTGTCCATCCCCAGGTGGCACTGAGTTGGAAGCAAGGAGTAAATTAGGGAACTATTAGGAAGATGTAGCTGTCTGCGACAGACTCCTGGGTTGCTTCTTGGATTGTTAGTCACAATCTGGCTTCCTGGAATGTTTGTTTTTTTTTTTAAGGAGTTATTTTTCTGTGCAAGTGGTGAGGCCATTGTCTTTGTGTAGTCAGCTTCTTAGTTAAAATATAAAAATGAGAGCTGAAGAGATGGCTAGATGGTTAAGAGCGCTGGTTGCTCCTCCAGAGTACTTGGGTTCAATTCTTAGAACCTAGTGACAGAGGATGGGATGCCCTCTGTAGCTTCCTTAGACACCAGACACGTGTGTGGTCCACAGACGCATGTGCAAGCAAAATACACTTTAATGTAAATATATATATGTATATAAGAGGGAAAATGAGGTTAATAATACACTGACTACAAAAGAGCTCATGACTGCACTTAACAGATCTACTCCCCTTTAAACATTAAAATTAATACTCTCTTCATTTCACAGGTGTATGGTCTCGGGAGTGTAGCAATGCCTGGGGAGGTTTAAGCCACTATGGTTTAGAAAGCAATCTTCCAAAGAAAAGATGGTTCAGGGATGTGCTCTGGCTCCTTAAGAGCTCAAAACCTAACAGTTGACTGTCAGACTCATGCTTTGATGACATTTTATTATATTAACTTTAGTTGCTCCTCAAAAAAAAAGTACTTTTTATTCCAGTTGAACTCCACAAAATGTATTCCCTGTTTGCTTTACTTGTCATGACGTTAAAGGTTACGGAAAAGTCAGAAATCACAGAGAGACGAGTGAGGTGCATTGTGGGTAAGACGGGTGTAGAATTTTTAAATAGAGGAACATGCGGTGATTGGATCACATAGGCATGCCACTCCCAACATTGCCTGCCACCACCATCCTCACTTCCTCCATACTGGGGTACGCAGTCTTAAGCAGTCAGTCCTTTGGGGTGGCTACTCAAGCTGTATTAGCTTCATCTAAACCTAGGGCAAGCCGTAACGTAGGCAGTCTCCTTATCTCTGACACAGAGCTCTTAGTGATGCAGCCACCATAAAAGTGTTGGAAGGATTGGTGGAAGATGTGGTCCAAGGGGACATATGTGGTGGCAGCAAAGGGAAGGCCCCTAACTGCCCTCTGTCATTTGTGATGAGCGGGTTTTGATGGTTTGTATATGCTTGACCCAGAGAGCAGCACTAGTAAAAGGTGTGGCCCTGTTGGAGTAGTATGTCACTGTCTCATTACTCAGTCTTGTTTAGATGTCCCTGCCCTGATGTGCTCCCTAAACCTGCTACTTCATCTGAGTCCTCTGGTACCCAGGTCTGATTTTTCTTCCACAGCTCTTCTAACACTGTAATTTATTAGGCTGTCTCCTCCCACCCGAATAACAGCCCCATAAGGTCAGGAATGTGTGCTTTCCTAACGAAAGCATCCTGCGAACAGGGCCTGGCATACTGTAAATGTTTACTGTGGATGCTCAGTGACAGAAAGTGATCCCACACAATGAATGGGAGGTGGCTCTTTATTAAAGTCATATATTTGGGCCATAAGCTGTTAGAAGTAATTGCTAGTCTTACTCCTATTACAACACAGGCTTAAGCAGTCCTTTAGAGATGGCTCACTTGAGCTCTCTTTACTCATCTAAACCCATGTTTGTGATTTAGATGACATTAGGGAAGCCTTAGAGTGGTGAAGGTCATAAAAGAAACAAGCTGCCTTTAATGTTGTGACCAAGCAGACAGACAATACATTTTGTAGAATTTAACTGGAATTTTAAAAAAAAATTGTGTTTCTGAGTAGCAACTAAAATTAATATAATAAAATATTATCAAAATATGACGGTTGCTATTATAGCTTAAATAAAAGCTGTTCTCTGGAGATGGGTGTGGTAAAGTCTTGGTTCTCTTCTTGCTGCTATTGGAAGGTGCTGGAAACTTTTAAAGGCTGGACCTAGCAGGAGGTTTTTAGGTTCCTGAAGGTGTCTCCTCCATGGTAACTGTGCCCTAAAAGTAACTGAACCAAACTTAAGCTAAAATAAGTCTTTCCTCCTTCAAAAAGTTCACTTACCTCTTGTCCTCTTTGCACTGACAGAAAGCTACCGATACACACTTGGTGGCTGTGTAAATTCAGATCGTTTGTAACTCAAGCCTCATCTCCCATCTGAAGACACTTGGTTTTGGGTGATCACAAAGGCTCATTTTCACCCTTCATTTATGTCGTTTGCCAGAAAGTTGGATCTGGGGATCTGGCTTACCTCAGCCAAATAAGCAGAACCAGCCTGTCTCCAAAAATCCGGAAATCCTTCTGAGCATGGAGCCAGTGTTCTTCCACTCTGACCGATGCTCAGAGTGCTTGCAGGTCCTGTGTGCCTGGCTCAACCTATGGATTTTACACTCCATCATAACGGTTAATATCCTCTAGATCACGTAGGAGACTAGCCCCTGCTCTGTCTGTAAGTGTCTACGTTTGAGGCAGGAAGACTTATCCAAACGTAAAGCCATGGACCAGTGTTCCAGACTGACGCAGTGGTTTAAACGGGAAATGCCCCTCCCCGCTTCCTGTATTTGAATACTTGGTCCCCAACTAATGCTGGCTGTTTGTGCTTCTAATGCGACCAGCAGCCTCTCCTGCCACTATGCTGTCCTACCATGATGGGGTCTGTCTTTACTCACAGAGTAAGCCCTTCCTCCCGAGGTCTTGGCAGGTATTTTTTATCCCAGTAACAAGCCAGGGAGCCAACACGGCCACAGTGAGGCGCTGTCTCCCTGAGTGGTTGGGAAAGTACTGCAGAGAAAGCAGTAACTAGGCGGAAGAGTAAGGGATTTCTAATGCTGTGAGTGAGTGCAGCTAGTGGCGGAGTCACATGCTGCACTGGCTAATCTTATGTCAACCTGACACAAGCTAGAGTTACTGAAAGGAGGGAGCCTCTAATGAGAAGACGCCTCCATGAGATCCAGCTGTTGGGCATTTTCTTTATTAGTGATTGATGAGGGAAGGTCCAGCCCATTGTGGGGAGTGTTATACCTGCACTGGTGGCCCTGGGTTCCGTAAGAAAGCAGGCTGAGCAAGCCATGGGGAGCAAGCCAGTAAGCAGCATCCCTCCATGGCCTCTGCACCAGCTCCTGCCTCTGGGTTCCTGCCCTATTTGAGTTCCTGTCCTGACTTCCTCCAGTAATGAACAGGTCTGTTGAAGTGTAAGCCAAATAGACCCTTTCCTCCCCAACTTGCTTTTTGGTCAGGGTGTTTCATCACAGCAGTAGAAACCCTCAGATAGCATACAAAAGGGCCTGGGTTCAAACCAAGTGCCACTTTTTAAAGTACTCACTAAATCATAAAGGCAGGAAATGACAACCTGGACATATGTGTATGAAATGGAAGTCATAGCATATCTGAGACTCCACTCCAGTCTGGGCATGTCATGGAGCACAAACAAAAGGAGAAAGTAAAACGGTTTGAGAATTGACCATTACGTTCGGTTGTAGAAAGGCTGGGCAGCACCCAGAAGCTGCTTCGGGTTGTATGATCCACGTCAAAGTGAAGGGCGGAGGTGTGAAGGTGTCTCGAAAGTGAATTCTAGGATGCTGGATCAAATCTTAAGCAGAGTGCACGTCAGGGATCCCCACCACAAACGTGGGATTTTACCAGCCCGGCAGCCCCAGGAATCCAGCTCCATGTAATTCTCAATAGAAACAGCAGAGGGCAGCAACAGCAGTGAGTTCAGATAGGAGGCACACTGTCCTGTAAAGGGGAAAACCAAACTGCCAAGGCCAGCTGGGGATTTTGTCTTCACCAACCCGCAGTGGATGGGACGATTCCAGGTGCTGAGGTGTGCCCAGTAGGCCACAGGTCTGTCCTCACCTTGCAGGTAGAGGTTCCTGAACAAAGCAGAAAGGACCTCTGTTCACCAAGCAGAAAGGACACAGAATGTCCCCCGAGAGGCTCATGTGTGTGTGTGTTTACCCCACAGTTGGAAGTAAGGTCTAGGGGAGGCTTCAGACCTGGAAAGGTGGAGCCTTCTGGGCAGAGGGGATTTCTGAGATTGGAGGTAGGGTAGATACGGGTGTTAGATCTTTTCAACGGAAATACTGTAAGATACGGTTTGTGATAATTAGCTGAAATACATTCTGAGGAATGCCTCAATAGACATTTTGAAGCTGGGAAAAATATAGAGCATACTAAACAAAATAATTAAGATGTAATTAGGCCACATAATCTGTTTTTCTAAGCACCTTACTCTGTAGACCAGGCTGGCCTCAAACTTGTAATTGTCCTGTCTCAGCCTTCCAAACACCAGGATTATGAGCATGCACCACCACCCATATAATCTTACGGGACTGTTGTCCTGTGTGCTCTCCATGTGGACCTAGCATGTATGCATTACTGTTGACAACCCAGTTCAGTGGTATTTAAAGAGTGGCCATGAACCAGTCTGTGGGGCAAGCATGGCCTTTTAGAGTAGGCATGGAGGTCTTTTTATAGCAGTTTGACAATTATTTGATGTCTATTGACATAAAGTAACCAATATTGGGAGTTTATGTTTTGTGTGTCTCTTTATTTCAGTTTTCTAGTAGGTGATGGCTCATCCGTTGGTCACAGGATCAGACAAAAAGCCCTGTTGTTGAGAGTGTATAGCAAAGTAAAAATTTGTAGAAGATACATAATGCACATATGAATACACATATATAATATGTATACATAAATATAATATATAATACTATATATTACATATATATTGCACTGCTTGCAAATATATAATATATAACATATATGTATAGTATACATGTATATAATATATACATACACATACATATATTTATATATAATGTTTCTTTCATGAAAAAAAAAACAAAACAATTGGTTGTTTGAGGACAGTGGTGGCTTGCACCTTTAATCTAAGCACTTGGCAGGCAGAGGCAGGCGGATCTCTGAGTATGAGGCCAGCCTGGTCTATAGAGCCAGTTCCCAGACTGCCAAGGCTATGCAGAAAAGCCCTGTCTCAAAAAACAAACGACGCTGGCTTTCAGTTCTGGAATCCAAGGCCTGGTGCATGCTAGCCAAGCGCTCTACCATGGAGACCACTTGCAGCCCAGCCCAGTCTCATGAACACGGAAGAGCTGCTCAGTTGACTCTCCGGATCATCAAAATTAAAATGCAGTCAGAGATCAGCACTTGGCAAGCAACAGAGTCGTCACAGGTTAAGGGCAGCCTCCCACATAGGGAGTTCAGGTAAGACTGTTTGGGGGTTTTATGGATGTTATTTAGGGATATGGAATGAAGATTTAGGAATATTGCATTTATGAAAAGGGCATGAGATGAATTTTTCAAGGGAGACAGAACAGAGGGGGAAAGATACAGTGCTTTTGATTTTTGTGGAGGGAAATCAGCTGGAAAGTAAGCAGCCATTGTGGTTTTCACTGGAGCCTAAGTGTCCAGCCCCATAATACCCTTCACCTGGACATGCTCCTCAGTCCCAGCTCTTCCCCTCTCTGCTGCTCATTGGTATGCAAGGGGTCCTGGAGAGATCAGTGCCATCAGCCATTTTGATCATCTATAGGGGTTTATCAGATCCTCCTCAGATAACATGACCTCATGGGAAGAGTAGGTTTGGCTGGAGGGGGCTGCAAATATCCATTCTCTCTTCAACAAAATGAGTACGTGTTATGTGTCAAGTACCAGACAAAGATGCTCACCCTTACCCCTGGGAGCTTACAGCATGCTGACAGAAACCCCAGCTGGTATGGGTTGGATGCCCTCAGAAAACTCATTTTCAAGTTTCATCACTTCTCTGAGGGTGGGGATTAATCAAGTAAAGTATTTTTTACAGGTGGGACCTTGGGGGGGGATTAGGGTTAAATGAGGCTGTAAAGGCTGGGGTAGAGGTGGAGACACTGATCTAATGGGACTGTGGCTTTATAAAAGGAAAGTCTCAGGCAAGAACACTCAATCCTTTTCACCACGTGAGGCCCCAAAGCACCTCAGAGCCCTGCAGCAAGGAGCCCCCAGAAACAAGGAAATACCCACACCACCACCACCACCACCACCCGTGCTGCCAAGCCACCATCCAAGTTTGAGCTTCCAAGGCTTCAGAACCTTGAGTTTGTCAGCCTTTCCTTGGGGAATTTCTCCCTCCATGGTAGTCAGCTACCCCCACAGGAAATGGACTAACACCAAATGTAACAGGTGGTTCTGTCAGGTCAGAGGAGACTTCCTGGTGGGGCCCCAGGAAATGAAGGAGTTAATTTACTCCTGTGTACATGAGGAGCATGTTTTAAGGGCAATGTGAAGCCACTGAGGGAAAATGTCATTTTCCTGCTGGTCTAGACATGTGAGTGCTGTACATGGGTCTTGGGGTGGTGCACACATATCCCTGGATGGTGTCTTGCCATATTAAACCCAATTAAGGGTCATTTGCTTTAGAGAGATTACATTTTTGACTTCCACCTCTCTGTGATTTAGCGCAAACTCAATTTTAAATTTAAGTTCAAGTCAGGTTTAGCTGTCTCCAAATCATTGGTTGTAATTCTCATGATATGAAACTGTCTGACAGCAGGGCACAGATGGCAAGGCTTCTCAAGCTGCTAGTTAGGCAAAGCACTTCTCTTTTTGACCTTCCTGTAAAACAGATGATGGGGAACTGTATGGCACATTGGTCTATCATGGGGATGGAAGAGAAGAAGCCCACGAAGCTCTTGTGGTTACTTCCATAGCTAAAGCACGACAGCTACTATTGTCATAATAAAAAGATAAATATAAGAAAATGTTCTAAGGGGGGGTGTATTAAAGTGTGGGGGAAGGAGTTGCCTCAGCGGGCCCATGCCAAGGCATCCCTTCCTCCGAGGGACCAGGCACACGATGGTATAGTATAGAGTTTATTAAGGGCATGGGGAGGGGAATTCAGAGGGTAATAGAGGCAGAGAAAGGCAGAGAGAAGGAGAGAGTAGAGAATTAGAGGCCAGCCATGACCACGTTGAGGGTTGGGGGGGTGGCAGAAATGGAGAGAGAGGGGGAACAAGGGGAAACGGGCAAGAG
>LR749764.1:1030185-1106222 GCA_902729485.2 Mus minutoides
TCATCAGCGCAAGGACATCTTGTTTTTTACTGATTTTTTTTTTTAGGTTAGCATATGGTACCATAAGCTTCATCGTAATATCTTCATATGTCTGAGTCATTATTTTTGTTCTCTACTCCCGTGTCCCTCTCCACACTACAGCTGATTTCCTTTCTTACCCCATTAGTTTCTCCTTCTGCTTTCGTTCCTTTCTTTAATTTAAAAAAAAAAAAAGATTTATTTATTAATTTTATGTCTGTGAGTACACTGTTGCTGTCTTCAGACACACCAGAAGAGGGCATCATATCCCATTACAGATGGTTGTGAGCCACTGTGTGGTTGCTGGGAATTGAACTCGGGACCTCTGGAAGAGCAGTCAGTGTCTTAACTGCTGAGCCTTCTCTCCAGCCCCTCTTTCTCCTTTTTATCACAGGTATTTCATTTATCCTCTTCACTCATACTTCCCACCTCCCTTAAGTTCTCTTCCTGGAAAGATGGCTTACGCAGTTAAGAGTACTGACTGCTCCTCAACTGAGAGGACCCTAGGTTGGATATCCAGCACACACATGGTAACTTACAACCTTCTAGAACTCCAGTCTCAAGGAGACCCAACACTCCATCTGGCCTCCATGGATACTGCACGCTTGTGGTGCACAGACATACACACAGGCAAAACACTTGAGCACATAAAAATATAACATAGCTCAAATCACCCCCCCCCATTCTTTAAAAGATCTCTTCCTCTCATTTTGTAATCCTCTTTTTAGCTTTGTGACCTATACACACACATGCTTACTCACACCCATGTACAACATGCACACATACACACTTACCAACACCAACACATATAACTGTAAATCTAGAGTCTATGCAGAAAAGAAAATGCCATCTATCCTTCTCAGTCTGGCTTGTTTCTCTGAAAATAGTGATGCCTATTTCCATCCATTTTCCAGCAGATGCTATGATTAGAACCATGATATTTATCCAATCATCTTTTTACTGGCATCTAGATGGTTCCATTTCCTTACTATTGTGAGCACTGCAGCAGGTAACATGGGTGTTGAAGTATCTCCAAGCTGTGCCGACTTAGAGTTCTCTGGGCACAGATGGCATCCTATGGTCCTGTTCTCGGCTTTTTGAGGAATCTCCATCTATCTCCGCAATGGCTGCACAAGCTTATGTGCCCGCAGCAGGCAGTCAGGGCTCCTCCTCCCCGTGTCCCCCTCTGTATGTGTTGTCATTTGATATTTTTCAGTCATTCTGATTGGGGTGGGATGGACTCTGAGAGCAGGCTCAGTTTTCATTTCCCTGATGGCTGAGGGCGCTGGACACTTTAAAAATTACCTACTGACCGTTGCTCACTCTTCTCTTGAAAGCTGTCTCCGTAGCTCACTGGCTCATTTCTTGACCAGATAGTTCTGTTTTACTTTTACAGGTTTTTGCATATCTCAGATATTAATTCCTTGTCCTATGCATAGTTGGAAAAGGTTTTCTCCCATTCTGTGGGCTCTCTCTCCTGGAAGTTTACTATGTGAAATCCTTTTAGTCTCATAAATACCATCAGTTAACTGTTGGCACTGCTCCCTTTCCTATAGAGTACCTTCAGACCATCCTGGCCATTGCCTATGTCTTTAAGTATCTCCTGATCTTATTCCTCTAGCTATTTTCAACATCCTGGGTGTTAAGGCCTTTGATCAATCGTGAATGGATTTGTGTGCAAGGTGAGAGATCCATATGTCTTAGTTAAGGCTTCATTGCTGTGAACAGACACGGTGACCACAGCAACTCTTAGAAACATTTAATTGGTGCTGGCTTACAGGTTCAGAGGTTCAGTCCATTATCGTCATGGCGGGAAGCACAACAGCAGAAGCCGAGAGTTCCACATCTTGATCTGCACCTAGCAGGTGACTGTATCACTGGACATAGATTGAGCATGTATGACCTCAAAGCCCACCTCCCCAGTGACACACTTCCTCTAACAAGGCCACACCTCTTCCAATAAAACCATACCTCCTAATAGTGCCACTCCCTATGGCCAAGCATTCAAAACCATGAACCACATGTCTGGTTTCATTCTTCGACCTTGGACTACCCATTTTCCTAGCACCATTTGTTTCCGAGGCTCCTTTTGTTTTGTAAGAATGTTTACGTTTATTAAGTTATCTTCTGAGTGTATGTGTGCAGGTGTGTGCACCACAGCATGCATGCAGAGGTTGGAAGACAACATGAAGGAGGGAGCTAGTTGGTTCTCTCCTTCAACCACGTGGGTCGCAGGGATCAAATTCAGGTCGTCAGGCTTGGTGGTCCTCCAGTGTTGACAGCTTTGCTAAGAATGTGATGGCTGCCACAGTGTGAGCTTATTTGTGGGGACTCTGTGTTTACGCCAGGGCCATGTTTTGTTACTATGGCTCTGAAGTGTATTTTGAGATCAGGCATTGCAGTGCCTCCTTCACTATTCTTTATACTTAGGAATTCTTTGGCTAGCCAGGATTGCGTGTACTTCACTGTGAACTTTAGGATTTTTTTTCCTACTTCTGTGAAGAATGTCAGTAGGTTTTTCATTGAGATTACTTTTGGACATACAATAATTTTCACAATACTATTTCTGCCAAATCGATGGACATGTGAGATTTTTTCCAAATCTTTTAGTCTCTTCTCTGGTTTTTTTTTTTTTTTTTTCAGCGTCTGTAAGTTCTCAATATAAAAGTCTTTCTCATCCGGGGCTGGGAGTTGGCTCGGCAGTTGGGAGCACTTCCAGAGGACTGGGGTTCAATTCCCAGCCCCTACATGGTGGCTAACAGCCATCTGACATTCTACTTCTAAGAAATCTAACACCCTCTTCTAGTCTCTGCAGGCATCAGGCACAGTGTGTACAGACACACATGCAGAGAAAACACCCATACACATAATATTTTTAAAAACATGTTTTAAAGATTTTTATGTCTCTGGTTAGGTTTTTTTTTTTTTTTTCCTAGAGGTTTGGGTGGATTTGATTGGTTTGTGCTTTTCTTTATTTGTTGTTGCTGCTGTTGTTGTTTGTTAGTTTAGCAATTGTGAGTGCATTTTCTTTCCTGATTCCTTCCTCAGCAAGTTTGTTTTGTAGAAAACCTACTTTCCTCTCCGTTTGTATCTTACCATCTGGCTGAGAGCGTTTATCATATTCATGAGTTTGATTTTAGAATCTGTAAGGGTATTTGAAAAATAAGAATCAGGTGCTCTGCGAATGGGGACAATTTGACTTGTTTTCACATTTGCATTCCTTATATCTCTTGCAGCATCACTCTAAGGCTTTGAGTGAAATATTTAAAGAGTGGCAAGAAGGCCCCCTCATTTTTTCCCCTGGCGTTAGAGGACATGCTCTGTGTTTACCATTAGTGTTGGCTACCGCTTTGTCATATGTGATCTTTATTGTGTTGAGATTTGTTCTTTTTATTCCTAGTTTCTTGAAGCCATTTTAAATCTTTTAAAAATTTTTATGTATATGGGTATTTTGGCTGTATGCATGTCTGTGCATCATATGCATACAGTGTTCAGGGGGGCCAGGAGAGGGCACTAGATCCGTGGGACTGGAACAATTACGAGCCACCATGTCAGAGCTGGGAATTGAACCCAAGTCCCTAGAAGAGCAGCCAGTGCTCCTAACTACCAAGCTATTTCTCTGGCTCTTTGGAGGCCTTTTATCATGAAGGGATGTTGAACTTTGTCAAATGCCTTTTCTGCTATGAGATGACCAGGTAATTTCTAACCTTAAGCCTATTTACAGGCTGGGTTTCGTTTACTGATTTGTGTACGTCGAATCAATCTCGTGTCTCTGGAACAAAGCCATCTGTTCATGGTGCGTGATCTTAATGCACTACTGCATTTGGCTCACAGATTTTATCGAGAACTTCTGCATCTTCATTCATTGGAGAAACTTCTTTCTTGTGTCCTCATCCAGCTTTGCTATCAGGGTAATTGTGGTTCCATAGAATGGGTTTGATGGTGTCCCTTCTCCTTTTGGTTTAAGGAACAGTTTGGTGAGCATTGGGGGTAACTTTTCTTGAAAAGTCTAGGGAGATTTATTACTGCCTTGATTGATTGGTTGTTATGGAGATTTATTACTGACTCGATTGGTTGTTATGGACCTGCTTGTTTATTTATACTTGGTTTAATTAAAACCTTTTTCCTTTTGATTTCTTCATTGCTCTCTTAATCACTCAAGAGAACATACTTCATTCCCTTGCACAGTTTCTAAAGCTCCCCTCGTTACCAATTTCTAGTACTATTCTACTATCACTAACAGAGGAGGCATATAAAATTACAAATTCACACACTGAGTAGCTCAAAGATCTGCAAGGGGCAGCATTTTTAAACATCCCTGTGACACAACAGGGCTCATGGTAGGAAACTGTAGTTGCTAAAGTTCCCCTTGTTCCCAGTTTCTAGTATTACTCTGCTATTCCTAACAGAGGAGGTATACACTTCTCCTCACCATCCACCTCTTCCTCATTTTAAATATTTTCATGTGTACATTGTTATTTGCACATCCTTACAAAAATTGAACATTATAAACTTATACATTTAATTGTGATATTTCATATCTTAACATACTTTGGTTATAAAATTTTACTTGTTTAATTATTGAGACTTATTTTGTGGCCGAAAATAGTCTGTGCTGGACAATGCTCCCTGTGTGATGAGAAGAATATACAATCCACAGCTCTTGGATGTCATGTGTTGTACCATGCTTAGGCAAATGTCTCAGAAGCAGCAGAGTGAACGGCTGGTTTGTTTAGCCCATAGTATAATTTAACCCTAGCGTTCTTTGCTGTTTTATGTTACAATAGTTTTGGATTCTTCATCAGTCTGTTGTTGAAAGTGGGTACATATGTCTCCAAGAGTCGGAGTATTAGCATTCATCTCTTCTTATAGAGCTAATCATTTCTTCAAGAGGACAGGGATAGGGAAAGAGGCAAAGGAGGCCAGGGAGGAGACCTATCATCAATAGACAGGAGAGGAAGTGAAGGGGATACAGCATGTGTCAGGTGACCAGGAAACAAAAATGACCGAGAAGCACTCGGTCTGCATGGATGGTTTGGATGCATGATGGGGTCTAGTGGTAGGATGGATGGATAGATGGATGGGTAGGTGGATATAAGCAAGAAGCTGCTTGCAAATAAAAGAGAACCTGGATGTCACAGGAAATCCAGCAAGGCAGGAGATCCAGATCTGACCCACAGAACGGGTCAGGGAGTCCCAGGGATAAGAAGCCAGAGACTCCCCTGTTGAGCTTCCAGCTCTGCAGGTCAGGCAGGCTATGCTGGGAACTTCCACAGAAACATTCTAGTGTAGGAAGAGAAGGGAGACTGGAATGACAGGCTTATGGCCAGGTTCTCTGACTGCTGAGAAGGGCCAGGAGGCCCTGTGTATGCCAAAAGATAAATGGCACACTCTGAGTGGTAAGAGGCCGAAAGACCCAGGACAGGTGACAGGAGAGGGTGGAAAGACCAGGACAGGTGACAGGAGAGGGTGGAAAGACCCAGGACAGGTGACAGGAGAGGGTGGAAAGACCAGGACAGGTGACAGGAGAGGGTGAAGTAGAAGCTTTTGTATATTTGCCCCCCCCAGGGGGGGTTGAGGGGGGGTGATTTGCAAATGGAAAAATTACTAAGAAAGGAGGGACCCAAGAGATGGCACTTACTTAATACACAGTGATAGACATAGAACATTTCCTTCAGCAACTGCCAACAGCTTGCTAGCTTTGGACAGCCAGATTTCATAAACTTCCTGCAGAAACTCCTCCATTCTTTCTCACCGCCTTCCTCCTCATACAGGCTGTTCTCAAATCACAGATTAAAGGCTGTCGGCCGCAAATAGCTCCTCTCCCACGTCCCACGTAGCTCCCAAGTAGCTCACGTGAGTTCACTTATCTGCATAGCCTTCCGTTATCTTGGATGCCCAGCTCTCTGGCCCTTTCATCCGTTTTTCTCCCTTTCATCTCTTCTTCCCCTTGACATGCTCTGATCCTTTTGCAGCTGCCCTCTCTTCCCCTTGCTATCCCTGTTATGGCTAGCCCCGCCCTCTTTTCCCTCCTGCCTCCTCCGTGATGGGGATCTGCTCTGTGTTGTCCCTTCACAGCTGGATTTCCACACAGCGGCTATTCTGGGGCCAGTTCTGTCTCCTGCTTTGTCCAGGAACCTGAGTATCAAGTTCAGCTTCCTCAGCTTAGCACACTGAAAAGCCACCTCATCTCTTGGTGAACTTGTCCCAGATGAAACCCAAGAACATAGTGGGTCTCTAGGCTGTCAGCATGACACTGGGTCATAGATCTGCTTGGTCCTTGCTGGTGGGGTATCTCAAGTGATTAACCCTTCCCAAGAGGGTCTCTAGCCTTACGCCTAGCTTTGATTGAGACTCTTTCATTCTAAGAATTAGTGGCTTGGGGTGGTTTTACTAAGCCTTAACTTTGTATACAAGCACCCCCCATCACCTGATCTCAGAAATCCGCCTGCATAGGGTCCCTCTTTGGGGCACCTATGACCAATAAGGAATGGATCTAGACAATGGCATCAACAGACTCTGAATTTTGTAGCTGAGTCCCGTTGACGGCCAAGAAATGAATTAATCTATATCAGCTTGGGACATTGTGACTCAGCAGCTAACGGGTGTCACATAACTGGATGTGTCTTTCACCAAAGCATTAAACTCAATTCAAAACCAACTCCAAGGTGGTTTGACAGCGCTTGCCCATGTAGTATCTTAGGGCTTTACTGCTTTGGTTCTGAGCATACAATACGTACTTTACTTAACACATGTCATGCTACATGCTAGCAAAGAATGTTGCCCAAGATTCCTCAGCTTGGAGTCAAGGCTGCCGGGTGTCAGGAACACCATTGTTTTTATTGGGCAAACATTTCTGCTCCTATAGAAAGAGAAATTTTAATGTCTCCTGCCATCACTCTTCAGTGTGTAAATATCAAATTAGTGTATCTTTGGGTTGTATTGGGTTTATTTTATTTATTTATTTATTTATTTATTTATTTTGGTTTTTCAAGACAGGGTTTCTCTGTATAGCCCTGGCTGTCCTGGAACTCATGCTGTAGACCAGGCTGGCCTCAAACTCAGAAATCCACCTGCCTCTGCCTCCCAAGTGCTGGAATTAAAGGCTTTTAATTGTAAAAGCATCATGAAATTGGGGCTGGACATTACAGACTGCAATAAATCTAACTGCATTTATGTTGCATTGACAATGGATTTGGTATTTTAAAACATTTTGTTACGTGTGTGTAGATGCCACACACGCATATGGAGGTCAGAGGACAACCCTTGAAAACTGGCTTTCTCCTCCTTTCATCCATGATCTGTCAGAGGTCAAACTCAGGTTGTCCGGCTTAGCAGTAAGCACCTTTACCCACCAAGCTGTCTCACCCACCCAGGGTTGGTATAAATAACCCAGAGATGACTTAACGTTTATGGGAGGATCGTGTAGGTTCTATGGTATACCACACCATTTTACAGAGAGGACCCGAGCATCCATGGGCTTGGGCATATGTACAGATGCTGGACCAATCCCCCTTGGATTCCAAGGGACTATAATTGCCTGAGAAAGCCTCCCTTGAGTTACTTATCCTATTCTCACAGATGGCTGACGGGAAAGAATGTGGTTTGATCTGTATGTAATTAGCAGATAAAGGTATTTCTGTAATTAGTACAACATTTGAGAGGAAGCCCGAGCAACCCGTCGGATTCCGGATTCCGAGGTATCTTGCAGACCTGTGGTTGAGCCTCAGTCATCGCTGAGGTCACCCCTCAGGAATTACCCAGCAGATGCAGACTGAGAGATAACAGTCAAAGGAAGCCTGGACTTGAACAAGCAGGCAAAGGCATTTGAAGGGTTTTAACTGGCACCGATTTCTTAGAGCAGTGTTTGGTTCTAGTGAGCTGCAAAGCTGTGTGTGTTTGTGACTTGGCGCCAACCCCGTGGAAGGGTGTGTCCTTTCCATCTCATCTAGATCTCTTGAACAGTCTTTCAAAGGGAGAAGGGACAAAGTCCAGAGAGCCCCAGGCAAAGGGACCTTTCCCACTCAGGGAAAGAACAAGGCAGACATGGCTCAGTTAGTGGGACCTTATTGCTTACATTAAGGGGATGGTATATCTCCCACCTTAATAAGATTTCTGCATACTTTGCATACATGGAATTCACCATAAAATACATTAGTCATTTCATTTTATCAAATGAAGCCAACCAGACTTGTCATGATAGGTACTAAAATATAGGAGATTTAAAACAACTCTAAACAAAACAAAAGGTTAATCCCAGCACTTGAGAGGCGGAGGCAAGTAAATTTATTTGATTGCATAGTGAGTTTCAGGACCGGTAAGGCTATGTAGGGACTCTGCCTTAAAAAAAAAAAAAAAAAAAGGAAGGCAAACTAGAAGGTGGGTCTGTTTATGAGTTGGGATGGGTTGACAGACAGACTTGAGAGGATATGTGGAGTTCCCGTGACCCGTGAGGAGCCTAGACGCCATGCTGGGGAACTGGCCATCGCATTGAGCAGTAGTCAGGAGCCTGGAGGCCACCCCAATCCATGATTCCACAAGACACAGAACAGACTGAGCATGCCTTGTCCACACCTGGGCCCGCGTATCTCTGATTCTAGAGATTCTTGCTTCACTTTCTGATTTGGGGGACTTGGGGATGATGTTTGGGGATTTGGGGATATGTGAATAATGGTGGAGCATCTCTAATCTGAAAACCCAAAGTCCAAATGCTGCAGAGTCCGTTATGTTGACACCCGAAGGGTTTCAGATTTCGGAGCATTTGGGGTTTCAGATTTTTTTCAACCTATATGATTTTTGGTTTATGAAGCAGGAAATGATCCCAACTTGGGAACAGTCTGCATCTCTCAGAAAGCCCACATGAGAAAGACAGGCAGCTCCGAGCTCAAAGGTGTTTGTGCTCCTAGCGCTTAGGTTTGTGACTTGCACTGAGCCTTGGTTCCCAGGATAACCTGCTGGGAGAAGTGAAGATGCTGGGCTCCCGGCTCAACAATGCCCCCCCCCCCATCACTCCCCAACCTGGGCAGGAGGCTCTTATCCACATTGCCTTGATCAGCACTGATGAGGTGAGGTTCACTTCCTGGCAGGCTTTCTTTGTGTGTTTTAGCAGTGTTTGAGAGTTGGCCATGTTAGACTGAGCTTAGCTTAACTGTAAGTTTGTATGCCGTGGGTGGAGTCTCTAGAACCTTGGCCTTCCCTCTGCTGTGTCAAATCAGAGTGAACAAAGATGCCCTTATTGGCTGAGGATGGACTTAAACTCCCGATCCTCCTGTCTCTAATTCTGGAATAATAGCATTTGGTAGCATGGGCCACCAAACAAAATTTATGATATTGAAATGGAAAATTCTAAAATTTGCTGCTCTGATATAAAAGCTGTGCTTTTATCATATTCTCTGGTCTAGCCTTTGCCACACACTCATACATGCATGTAGATACATGCGTGTGCACACACATGCATACACACTAGCCTTACATAGGTCCTCTCCCTCTATTTCAACATTTTCAGAATATTTTGAGGCAGACCTCTTGAATCTATAGTCAGTGGTTCCCACCTGTTTAGCTTCATGGATACTGACAGAGCCTCATCCCAGAGTACCCCCTCACACTCCCCCCCCATCTGCTTCAGAGCTCACAAACTGGGCAACCCCCAAGTCAAGAGCCCCTTGGGGTTAGACAAGACCAGGCTGGAGTCACCTCTTCTTCAAAGACTTTATTTGCCACTTTCGTCCTTTCTCCCACCAATGCTCAACCCATCAAAGCCATTCATGGACAGGGGAAGGGATGTCGGAGCAGCTGGGGCAGCTGGCTGAGCATCCCACGGGCACCAGTGGGGCATCATCCCAAGGGAAGGTAAGCCACCTCCAGCTCCATAGCGATTCGCCTTGAGAACACCACGCACAGCTGCAGTCACTGTCCTTTTTTTTTTTCAAATCTTTTTTTTTGTTTAATAATAGAAAACAAAAAGTAAAACCTTCTATAATTTATAAGCTATTTTTTTGCTATCTACATTATATATAAAATATAGACTCTGTTTTACTTTATAACACACATCTTTTCCCTTTGATAAATAACTTTAAAATATCTAGTTTACATGCCTTGACTTTTTATATATATATAAGTTTGGTTTTTATACATATACATATATATATACCCATGTTTGTAAAACAATAAATATACACTAGACAATGACAACTAAACCAATGCAATTTTGGTTTTTGTTTTTTTTTTTAAAAAAGAAATGAAATGAAATGAAAACAAATGACAGACTATAAAAGCACCAGGCAGCAAACAAAGCCATAATTGCTAGAAGGTTCTCCCTCCCCTAAACCAGGGACAGGGCAGGAGATAAAGGAGATCAGATCAGATCACAGGCTTTTGCTTCTTCACCTGGGATGTCACGCAGTACTACAAATAAGCCACTGCATTTCTTAGAAGCTATGGGGCTCATTGGACAGCTTAGCCCTTGTGGTGGCTGCAGGGGACAGCAGAGGGTCGGGCAGGGCACAGGAGACAACGGTGACAGGGGACTCCCTGGCTCTGATGATTTCCCAGCTCTACTGGTCCAGGCAACGTTTGATCACTGAACTAAGCATCAAGCATTTCAACTAGAATGTTCTTCTTATCACTCTGTTCTCTGCTGGCATAAACAGGGACTGCAGCAGGTTTGAGAGTTACTCGGTTGTGCATGTGTCAGTAGCCTGGGATAGAGCCGGAGACTTCAGTGGCCCTCTCAAGGGCTCCGTCAGATAAGGACCCTGATGCAGGGGAGAAAAAGGCCAGTTGGGTCTGCTAGCTTCTTTGTACGAATGCAGTCGCTCAGAGTGATAAACTCTGAGGAAACCACTGACCTCCCCTCCCTTAGAGGAGCCCAGGAGGGCTTAAACATCACTGCAGAGAAGTTCTAGAAGCCCCAGCTAAATGCAGAGCGGAACCCACCTGCTGGTTTCTGACCAGAGTGAGCTAGCAGAATCCAAGTGCTGGGAATGTCTCTGGAGCCATACTGCAGACTCCCGACTCCTCCCTTCTTATTCCCTTGCCCAAAGGAAACAGGATTGTCTGAACAGGTGCTAAGTTCCCCCGTGTCACTCTGTCCTGCAAGATCCGGGGTCTGGGTGGGCAAAAGAAGTCACCAGTGAATGGAGGAAGAGTCACAGGCTAGTCAGAGTGAAGGTTCACATCCAGCAATAGGACAACAGCCTACGAGTAGAGTGGGCCCTGCATCCTTCTCCGGGTGAATACCTGGCTCTCTGTCCCCCAGCCTCCACAGAGGTGTATAATTAGAGATTACCCTTTTGTTGCAGTCACAAGGTTTTCTGAATACTTTCAAGATTTAATTGAGGCTGGAGGTGTGGCTTAGTGGTAGAGAGCTTGCCCTGCAGGCCTGCACAGAGCTAGGGGTTCTATCCCTAACACATAACACATCTGTAAAATACGGGTCTTCCTGTCACAGCTCAGCGAATACTGTCCGGTGCAGTGCAGGTCTGAGCTCATCAACTAGGCAGCTTAATGGCCTGGATGTGCCTCCCTTCCCTGTGTGGGAGCCCTGAAGGTACAATATGTCAGTTACAAACTGCAAATCAGGAAAAATGGGCCCCCCAACCCTGGATCTAAAGAAGTAGGTGGCCATGGCCATTGTGTTCCTCCCTGGGGTGTTTGATAAATGATACCCTGAAGTCCTTTCATACCCAGTTGGGTCGACTTTCTCGGGGCATCAGCAGCAGAGTTGATTTCCTCCAGAGCCCACTAGAAAAGGAGGATGGATCAGAAACCTAGTTCACAACCCACGGGTCAAGTTCAGTAGCTACAGTCAGTGGGCTAGATGACGTAAGAAAGGGCTTGGTGATACGGTGCACAACTAAACCCCAAAGTCTGCCCCCCCCCCCGGGAAAAGATGTCTTCTTCTTATGCTACACTTGGGCCTCACAACCAAATCCAAGTCCATCTATGATAGCCAGTGATGCTTAGAAAGCCTCCAGGGCCGAGGGCTGCTGAATCACATAAACTTCCACATGGGAAAGTCAGCTTAAAAGTAGCCAAGCAACATTTCCATTTGGGAATGGGATGAAAAACTACTTTTTCTGCCAACCTGCTGGCATCCTGCTCAACTGTTTCTGTTGTGGATCCCAGGCCACGCCTCCTATACTGTTGCTCCTCAGTTGTGCTATAGCATGCCCCCGACAGGGCTCCATGAGGAAAGCTCCCCCCTCCCCCCCCCTCCAGCCAGAACAACAGAGGTGTAGATAGCGGTTTGTGCACTCATTGTGTGGCTTTGGGCATGTCACATCTTCACATATACATAGAGGGAATGAGACAGTACCCAGTGCCATCTTTATAGATGATGATAAGTTGTGTCTACAATACTCTGCATTCGGTAGGTGAGCTGGGTGGCACTGTACCTTGAATGCTGACGAGCCCTGACACAGAGATGTGCTGCCAGGAAAACTAAGATGCTTTGAAGGAACCCCAGGATGCCACTTTACCACCGAGAAGAAGTCTTAGAGGAACTGACAGTGAACACAGAGGAGTCCTAGACTCTTAACTTGGCAGATAAACTCAGGGCATTCCCATACTTTTGTGTGTGTGTATATATATATATATATATATATATATATATATATATATATATATATATATATATATATATATATGTATATATATATATATGTATATGTGTGTGTGTGTATGTATATATATATGTATGTGCATATATATATATATATGCTTTAAAGTCTCTGGGAACCCTGGCTTTTAGTAGAGACCATCAGCAGTATTTATAAAAGGATGGGAGCAGGCAAGGCAAGGGGAAACTGACTGGAAAGCTCCTAACAGCCTCTGTAGGCTGCACTATTGCCAGGACTTATTTAGATCCAAGTTATTCTGCAGACTGTTGTCAAGAGCTTGGGGCTTCAGCCTCACACTGCTGCAGCCTATCAAGAATGTGCACATGGAAAGGCAAGAGCTGAAGGAGCACTAAAGCCTCTAGCCCTGTGTGCCGCCATTTTTGCTTTTAGAGACCTGCCTCCCCATCTCTCCCCGCTGTTGGAACCTCTACCCACATGCATTCCAGTCGATAGGATCTCGGTATCCTTACTGCTCTCTCACGCTTCTTCCAAGGAATACAGATTCTTTCCATATCCCCTAGCCTCAAATGGGAGTCTTGATTTAAACCCTGCATGTTCATCACAGAGCTCCAAGGCCTCTAGAAGGAAGGCTCTCAAATATCCCGGAGAGAGTAGAGAACCCAGAGATGGAATGCCCGAGCATATCTACTTAGGGAAATGACTTAGAAAAATGAACTCCATAGAACCATCCACCATGCCCCCCGACTTCATCCTTAATCACAGCTTTTCAGGGTAGCTGGGATGGGGGAATTACTGCCTCAGAGAGCAATTTAGGAGAGCAGGGACCCCTACAAATGTCTATGATGCGGCTATGTGCAGAGCGCTGTTCCGATCCAACAACTGCAAACCTGGAACACTAGTCATGAGGGGTGGCCACCAATCAAAGCCTCGGAAGGTTTCAGCTGCCCGACTTTACCACGTTGTATGATGGTGGGGGGCTTCCTCAAAGAGCAACACCTGCCCCTTCACACTAGAGAAGGACCATAATTGTGCTGGTGTGTGTGGCCTCCGTCTCTGTGAATTACCAGGGCCCCAGGGAGGAACGCTGACTGGACTCAGGCTGACTGCTTAGAGGGTCTAGTCTACATAGCCAGCCTCAAAACTGCCTGGTGAGGGTTGGCAAAGCCAGCCAAGAAAAGACAACACCCCCATTTTCAAAATGTATATGACTTGCCCTTTCTCTCAAGACCAGACTCGAATGTTTTAGTGATACTTGAGAAGAGCAAACATTTACAAAGGCGTGTCTACCTATGTGACAATAGGCGTTGTCTCTGCCTATTTGGAAGGTAGTACTTGGTCATCTCTAGTTTCAATTGGGGGGGGGGGGAGACTAGGCAAACAAGAGGGGAAGAAAAAGATAAGTTTCTTTGTTTTTTCCAACTTGATCCTTCTCTACCTATGTACAGACCTCTCCAGGCTCTGAATCCCCATTTTAGAAACACTGAGAGTTTATGTCCCCTGTTGGCTTTTTGTTTTAATACCTATTCAGAAGTTTCCAGCTGTCATAATCTTGAGAACCTCGAGTCTTCTTAAAGGGAAAGGGACTCTATGGGGGTGAAGCCACAGGCTTCTTGTTTAAGTCTACAAAGCTCGGCGGCGTCCTAACTGTCTTTCTTCAGCTTGGCAGTTGGAGCTTACAGCAACTCTAGGGCTGGCCTCGTGTTTCCTTCTTTTGGGGCGCTCATATTGCTACACCCAGGGTTGCAGGCGTCCCACCCAGGCAGGCAGCTGCAGTTAAGCCCACGCCACATGTAGCGGTTCTCAGCGCCTCCTAGAGAGCCTCTTGGCAGGACTATTGATCCACAGCCACCCCCTGCTGAAGAGGGACTCTGAAGTAGCTCAGTGTAGCTCAGAGGTACAGCTTACCGCCTCGTTGGCTGTCTGTTACTCTATACCTCACTAACAGCAACGAGCCAGGTAGGTATCTAATGCTTCCTAGAAGACAGAGCAACCAAGGGATCGGTGGGTGCACTTTTCCTGAAGGTTCTTAAAGCAAAACACACAGTGGCTTCCGGGAATTACAACTTTCTCAAAGGCTCGCCCTCCCCACCCCACCCTCCACCAAAAACCAATCCAAAACAAAAACCCTATGTAGGCATTTGATGAAGTGTCCTCTCCTGCCAGTGGGGGGCTCTGACAGACAGCCTAGCTCTGGCTGAGCTCCTCATTTGATACACACAGCCTTGGCTTGCACAGAAGGCCAAGGTCTGTGGATGGTTGAGGTAGGGCAGGGGACAGCCCCTCCTTGCTTCTCACAGTAATGGACTGCAAAGGTGCTAAACTTCCTTCCTCTCATCAGATACCCAATTAGGATGGCATGCCTTTCTGAATATCACATCGGCCCACCACCACCACCTGTGACTTGGGCCCTCTACTTAGGACGGGGACCACCCTACATGCTGTGCATTCATGCTGCCCCTTCCATAATCCCCACCCACTCCACAGTGCATTTCCTCCTAACTGGCCTCGCGCAGCAAGCAGGTCAAGCCCACCAGCTCCCAGCGCTAACAGTAAAGGGACATCCTGCTTCTGCGCATGGCCTCACTGATCAGGTAGGCGGGGCTCAGCTCTGGCTCCTCGGTCATGATGGCAATGTTCTGCCACTCTCCAGTCTGGCTGGACCTCTTGATGGTGTCTACCACACAAAGAGCGTACAGGCAGTCGTCAAAGGTGGCAGCCATGGTAAGAGGCCGACCGTCCCATGTGCGCCGGTCATCTTGATCCTGGAAGGCCTGGCGTACTGCCTGCATCATCTTCATGGTGCCCCGCAGGTAGGGCGAGGGGATGTCGCTGAATGCCTTCTCAGGGAGCAGGGAGTTGCTCACAGATGTAGTGTCCTGAAGCAGAAGTTCCTGCTCTGGGGCGCTATTGCGCTGTCCATAGAGGTCCGTGCCCACCGCCAGGAGCCGACCAGCGGAGCCCACCACGGTCACGTCCTGCTTGAACTCTCCAGGCACATTGAAGTTCAGAGTAACGGTGCAGCACACTCCACCCTCCAGCACCATCTGGAAGGTGCAGAAGTCATCGCTGGTGATCTGACGGATGCCCTTGATGTGGTCCGTCTGCTTGACAAAGGTCTTGAGCAGCCCGTGGACCTTGACAGCCTTCTGGCCCGTGAGGAAGGTGAGCAGGTCAATGATGTAGGTGCCCACGGAGTGCAGGCCGCCACCACCCATCAGGTCGTCACAGCTCCAGTTGTACTTCTTGCCCAGCAGACTACCGCTGTGCACCTGCACCTCACACACCAGCAGCTCGCCCACATAGCCCTCCTCAATCAGCTGCTTCATGCGTACGAAGGCTGGCAGGAAGCGCAGCACGTTGCCCATGATGCTCATGAGCTTGGGGTAGTAGTGGGCCGCTGACATCATGCGGAAGGCGTCCAGCGGCGTGGCGGTACGGTCACAGATGACATTCTTGCCTATGCCTGGAGAGAACAAGAACAGCAGATCAGTGGCTCTGTGTAGAGGGAGCCGCTAGGGGGCGCTGCGGCCACCGAGGGAGTACCACGCTAGAGGAGCCCTCTTAATTCTCCCATTGGACAAGCTAGCCAAACAGATGTGACTGTTGCAAACCGCAGGAAAGAAACACAACAGATACCCACACCTACGCACACACCTAGTTGCATCCCTCGGTGACAGCCTTAAGCTTACAGAGTGCCTGAATCTGCTTGCCAGTTCTGAAAGATGGTGGTTTGGCTGTCCCCGTCTCAGAACAGCACCGGCCTTTGTAACTCCTAGAACCCAAGTGAGGATGGAGGCTCTGGCAGAGGGATGAAGTAATGACAATTTGTACCACTAGATGCCATGCACCTGTATCACACAGTGCTGTAACAACAGGTCCACGCTGCCAAGGACAGATGCTCATGTAAACAGATAATCCATACAAGGATGGGTGACCAATACAGGCGGCATCTGCATGACACCTGTGGACTATGGGCTCTGGCTACACTCTATGCTATACCCTACCTCAGAAGCCCCCAAACAAACCATCTAACACCGTTTCTTCCGCTGTACTCTACTAGCCATGTGAATGAGGCTTTTTGAATTTTTCTTTTTTAATTGCGAAAACTATGAAAGAAAACCGATCCACTTCGGCACATAGAGCTCAAATGAGCAGTGAGCTGAGCAGATGAAAAGATTCTGGTGAACGCTCTGGGAAACGGAGGGTGAATATATACAGAATGCTACCCCCATCCTGAAATCTATGGATAGTGCCTCGTGGATACAATGTCTCTTCCTTTGGGGTTCTGATACATGTTGTGGTCTCAGAGCCTCCAGTTCTCATTCCTCAAGGATAAGAACTAAATGTTGTGAGCCTTAGGCCCACAACCAGAGTCTCCTGCACATATGGGTACCCAGTCCCATTCCCCTGCTTACAGCCTGTGACAGTCATGCTTTGAAGATGGGCTTGGGTAGCCCTTGTATACTCTATCCTTGAATACCATATGCAACCTCTAGAAATCAAAGAGAAATCTACAACACACAGAGTTCCTGCCCCAAGAGTGCTTTGTACATATTATTTAACACAAATACCCTGGGACCAAGAATGGGTAAGAACAGTGGGCATTCAGGACACAGAGGTAGGCGAATCTCTGAGTTCAAGGCCACGCTCGACTGCAGGGTGGGTTTCAGGACACCCAAGGCTACACAGAGAAATCCTGTCTGAAAACGAAACCAAACTAACAGTGAGTCATGACGGGAGATGGCACCCACAAAGACCATTCAATGACAAGCAGGATGACTGGGATGTAGTGGTACACACACAAGCTATGACTTCATCTCTCCTTAAAGAGACAGAAACATGCTGGAAGGCAAAGTTGACAACTCTTTTAACTCTGGTCAGCCTGGTTGGGTCTGATCTTTCTCCTCCTCTTTCATAGTGCTAGGGCCTGACAATCTTAATGGGTCCTCTCTCACTGACCTAACCCCCCCCCCCCAAAGACTTGTGTATGTTCTTCATTGCATGCTATGACAGGAAAGAAAAATATAGCAAGAAATGCTAAGTTGTTTTAGTGTTTTTCTTTTATAAACTTGAAGGTGACAGGGAGACTTGTAGAAGGCTCTACTCGGGGTGGTGGGGAAAGACCCTTATCTCCTGGATCTTTTCTGGTCCTTGTGCCCACAAAAGCTAGTAAAAGCGCTATTGACTTTGGATTCTGCAGGTTTCTGAGGCTCAGGCTGTGTGTCTGCTCCTTCTGCTCCGGCTGTGAGACTCTCTGCGTGTGATGCTGGCAGGGGCAATGCAGGGGCCTTTGCACACTAGGCGTGACCTCTGCCAGGGGCCTTTGCACACTAGGCGTGACCTCTGCCAGGGGCCTTTGCACACTAGGCGTGACCTCTGCCAGTGACCTTTGCACACTAGGCGTGACCTCTGCCAGGGGCCTTTGCACACTAGGCGTGACCTCTGCCAGGGGCCTTTGCACACTAGGCGTGACCTCTGCCAGGGGCCTTTGCACACTAGGCGTGACCTCTGACCTCTGCCAGTGATGCTTTGGCTAAGTTAACCAGGCAGAATTTTAAGGCCCACCGAGTAGAAGACTGGGACCTCCTGCCTCAGTTTCCCTAGCAGCAGGGGTAAGAGCCCTGACACCACTAGAGGTCAAGCTGCTCTGGACTCGTCTTGTTTTGTCTCGGGAGACAGACTGTGCCTTCTCCCTAGGAAAAGAATGGGAGAGCCTTTGCTGCCACTCCAGATCCTCGTGGTAAGTCTACCACGTGAGGTGTGGTATAGCATCTTCCTGGGAAAATGTATCTTTCCTCAAAGGCAGAGGACCTCAAGCTTTGGGACTGCCGACAATCTCCCAGAACATTTCCACTGCGGCAAACTCAGCAAAGGCCCTTGGAACAACAACACATGGGTTCCCTCTCTCCACACACAGTAAAGAGCAACGCAGATGAAAGGCAAACGAAGTGGCGGGGGATAAAAAGCATTTGTGTTTTTGCCAGCCCCAAACATTTCTTGAGCTCCGAGAGAGAGAATGCTCCATCAGAGTCCTCCGCTGTTAACAGCAATAGGAGCAGGCAGGCATTCTGTGAGTCCACTGCAGCTGTGACAGATACCAGCCACCAGGAGCCATCATGGCACAGCTCCAAACTTAGCGGGCTCACTGAGGGACCTGTCTGTCCCCGTGCCCAGAAATGAATGTCTTGGGACATGGCCACATCTGTCTATGTGGTCCTGTGTGACCAAGACTGGATGGTAGAGAACACATTGAACTGTGGTAGGGCTTCTTAACTGTCTTCTGCATGGACTCAGATCTTAAGCCAGACATGAGACCTCCATAGCTAAACTAGCTTCATTTTTAGGACCAAGACCCCCCATCAACAAGTAATGTGAGAGCTCCCTGGTTTTCAAGGAGAAAGATAGAACCTCCCCACCAGTGCTGGGAGACTGAGAGGTGGGCATAGGGCCGTCGTTCTTCCTCACAAGCAGCTTGATGCCCTCCTGAGGTCTCATGAGAAGTGGAAATAAGGTTTCTTCAGCCCGCTGCATGTGTTTTCTGTCAGTGGGCTCAATGCCCATGGCCATCAAAAGGAGTTAATGCTACAGGGGGAAGATGTTTCCAACCATGAGATACTAAAGCCCTCTTGTAAGCAGCTATTTGCCACATTCCCTCCAAGCTCAGGGTCTCTCAAGCTGTGACTAAGTCCCAGAGACCAGAACGGCTGTGGGGCTGATTCTCCACACAAATATTGTTTCCACATCCTGGGAACCTAGGTGAGAAGTTTCCCATGGACACACTGAGGAGAGACACCCACTCTCCGCGCTCCTGGGGAGCAGGCGGAAGGTGGCAGCCACCCAGTAGCCAGGGCCATCCCAGGCAGAATCAGCCAGGATCTTCAAAGCAGCGGCGGCATTTTTCCAACTATACACTCCCTTATCTAATCAGGGTGGAATCTTTAAGACTGATGCCAGGCTCCCACACTTCCTCCTGATCACTCCACTTGTGCTGACAGCCCCTTATCCTCTGGAAGCTCTGGGCAGCTGTCCCAGCAGACTGGCAGAACTCCCAAAAGGCCTTCTTCCATCAGATAGGGTCCCCCTTGTCTGAGGATAAAAGAGAAACCCTTTCTGCAGGTAACTCCTCACCCTAACCTTCACCCTGACCCTTGATCTTGTCCACAGGTAACTTCTTAATAGTCTAACCCTCCCATGCTCCCAGACTCTGGGACTGACAAGATGCATAGGGGCTCCCAATCCAATTAGCAGAGGAAACCAGCCAGACCATGAGTGCTTACAGGATGCAGGGGCGCAAACAATGCAGTACAGCAGGAAGGAGGAGCTGCCCAGCTGCTCAGAGCAAGTGGGAAAGCTCTGCTTAAGAGGTAATGTTTTAGCTGGGTTCTGAAGCATCTGTAGGAGTTTGCCTATTCAACATTCAGTTGACTTCCATTTAGAAACTGAGCTAAAAACAAAGGTATTTACTTGAGATCCCAGAAGCCACCGGCTCTGGACGGTTTACAAAATATTGTAAGTCTATTGTGAAATGCGGATTTTTGGAATTAGGCTCATTAGATTCCTAAAAGAACCTACCATTATAAAAAAAAATTAAACTGTGAGTCTAGAGAAATGGTTTGGTGGTTAAGAAAAATGTACTGTTCTTCCAGAGGACCCGAGTCTTGTTCCTAGCACCTTCATCCTGTGGCTCACAACAGCCCTGTAGCTCCAGCCCCAGAGAGCCTGGCACCTCTGGCTCCCATACACACAGGTACATAAAGATTTTGCTTTTTGTTTGAGACAGAACCTTACTATGTAGCTTTGGCTGGCTTCGAACTCACAGAGATCCACTTGCTTCTGCCTCCTGAGTTCAGGGGCCTAAAGGCGTGCATCACCACAGCCAGCTCTAATTTGTAAAATGAGATCTTTTTGTTCTTTTTTAAGGTTAAGCAGAACCAGATCTTGAAGAAACAAACAGGACTGAGAGCCAGAGTCCTTGGCTACAGGAGGTGCCACCATCTTCTCCAGAACATTTAGCCAGCTCCACTCACAGCAGCTCGCCATTTAGGCTAGGCTAGCCCTGTCTCTGTCCACTCTTTCTCTCTTCTCCCAAATCTTACCTGCCCCTGATTCACTCCCCCATGCACACTTTGATCCCTGACTCACTTCCCAAAGCCTTTACACACACACACACACACACACACACCCTGAGAGGTAGTGTCATCAGCACAGATGGCTCATCCCATCCCACCGTGCCTGGCCCCTTCCTCCATACAAACTTCACTGAAGAGGTGAAGCCCAGTCTTCTATTGCCAGGGCATCCTGACAGAGTCAATGTGCCAGTTCAGACGACTCATCTGATCATGGTGGGTGTGTGTGTGCGCACGTGTGATGTCACTACTTCAACTAGTAAGTACAAGGGACTGGAGAGATGACTGAGTGATTCAGAGCACATACCGTTCTTGCAAGGGACCCAAGTTCTGTCCCTAGCTCTTACGTGGGGCAGCCTATAACTAACTCCATGGGCCCTTTCTGCCTCTGGCCTCTGCAGGGACCCGTGTTCCCATGCACACACCCACCTCACCCCCAACACACATAATTTTAAATATTTCTAAAAATAGCAATGATAGCCATGCGCTAAGTAATTACTTTCTGCCAGAGGAGGCTTAGTGCTTTACGTGCACAGTCTGCTGTTCAGCCTGTGGCAATCCTGGGTCGCAGACTCTATAGACTCTAATATGGAAACTAGGCCTTTAGGATACTAAGCGTCTTGCTTTGGTCACCACCAGTCAAATCTGGGACTTCCAACTGGGCCCCATCTGGTTTTATGCACTGGCCTCTTTGCTGAGAATCCTAGCTTCAGGCTAGTGTAGTGGTGCACCCTGCTTACATGTTCCCCATTACTGCCGGTTACAGGGCCCCGTGCACACAGGCAGCGTCTGCAGCGCGCAACCCCAAAGGAGGCTGGGAAAAGAGCAAGTAATTGTACTGAGCGAGCATCGGAAATCAGGGCAGAGGGGGTTGGGGAGCCTCACGCACAGCTGGGTGGCATTTCAAGTCTCAGAGCAACTTGATTAAGTTTCCACCCTAATTCTGAACTTGAGATGGAAGTGGGTCAGGGTGACCCATATTCGGCTCCTTTGTCACAGCCCCGGGTGCCGTCGCTGGGCTGGGAAAGAGGGTCACCACTAATGAGAGGCAATGAGCATGGTGACAGAGCCTGAAATTGAACTTGAAAAGTAGCCGTGCAGACACTGGACCCACCCCAAGTCCAGCATGTGCCCCACCATCTCCTTTGCAGACTATCCCGACAGAGGCAGCATAGAAAGTATATGGGGACATGGGAAGGGCAAGGGTCCCTCTCCGCCACAGTCTGTTTAAACCCCTCTCCAGGTGAGCTACACACAAAGACTATTCCTTACGTAGAAATACTGTTGAATACGAAGGTTAGAATAGCAATAAGCCAGGCTCAAGGTCTAAGTGGATGTAACCCGAGGAAGGGCCTCATGCCTTACAAGCAAGACTGTGGACATGTTTACAGTGAAGGTGTCCTAGCCTCCTGCATCCCTGTAAGTGAGATTGTAACCTTATGATAGCCTTGTCAGATGCCCCCCAGAAACCTCTCTGTGATCTTGTTTAAATTCCTTAGCAACCCCTGGAAGATCTTAGCCAGAAATTCCCTAACTCCCACATCTAGCTGTTGAGGATGAAGTGAGGTTCCTTCCAGAAGCCCACACCCGGACATGGCGCCTGTATCCCACAATGCCTTTCTACTAGCCCCGTCCCTTATGTTTGCTGAACATGTCTTCTAATACACTCCAGCTGGTGCTCCTTGCTGGCTCATCCTGAAATTCTTTTCCTTCGGCAAAGCCAAGGACCTGGCTTTACCCAAGTTGAGGTCTCTTAAGCTGGGACGCCTCAGGTCCCACTGGCAACAGCACGGAGCTGTGTCTCCAAGCCCTTCAACACCATGACCCCAGTCCATGGCTCCAGTTCCCTTTTGCACTGGAGCCCTATGAAAAATAGGAACTTTCTATGCTCTTCCATGAGCATTACTATCACAGAATGAACAGCAGGGATCACACCCCAAACACCATACATCTCCATGAGGCTACAGTAACGGGGAAGACTTGTTCTCGGGAAGTTGCCAGCTAGCTCCCCCCCCTACCCCCCCAGCCTGGACATTCCCAAATGTTTGGTTTTTAGATGTGAGATTGTGATGATTTGTATATGTTTGTACCAGGGAGTGGCACTATTAGGAGATATAGCCTTGTTGGAATAGTGTGTTACTGTGGGTGTAGGCTTTAAGACCCTCATCCCAGCTGCCTAGAAGTCAGTATTCTGCTAGCAGCCTTCAGATGAAGATGCAGAAGTCTCAGCTCCTCCTACACCATGCCTGCCTGGATGCTGCCATGTTCTTGCCTTGATGATAATGGACTGAACCTCTGAACATGTAAGCCAGCCCCAGTTAAATGTTGTCCTTATAAGAGTTGCCTTGGTCATGGTGTCTGTTCACAGCAGTAACACCCTAAGACAGACAGAAGTGGTCCCCCCCTCCCCATAGACTCATGGAAGGTTATGGAACTTTTGGTACGTAGGGCCCAGCTGGAAGAAGTGGGTCACGGAAAGCCTTGAGATTTATATTGCACCTCCGTCCAGTCCCACCTGCATGCTTCCTGCTGCCTATGTCTTCCCTGCTGTCATGGACCGAATCTAGACCTCCTAGAAGTTGCTTCTGTCATTGACTTGGTCACAGCAAGGAGAAGCATACAAAGAAGGGAGAGGAGTTTCTGCTTTTGGCCTAAGGGAGGTGAAAGAGATGTGTGACATCAGCAGGTATGTTTGTGGGAGCCAAAGTGCTGAGCTAATGGCCAGCTCCAGGTAGGCGGATGGGGCAGCCTTTTCATGCCATTAGGTTGTATATGTGGACTAGAATGGAAGGGAAGGAAGATGGAGAAGGGGAACAGCCAGGGCTGTGAACACTTAGCAGTCGAGTCTTGTTAAATAAATGCCCATTGGCCTTAGCTGTCATGTGTGGGGTCAGAAAGTGGTGCAACTGAGGGAACCAATCCTGAGCCAGAGTAAAGTCTAGATGTATGTCCAAACCCTGAAAATCCCATCCTGAGGCTGGCAGGATGAATAAGACTGCTTTCTCTGGCTATATGTCCCAAAGCCTTACGACCCCACACCTCTGCCACCGTAGAGGAAGTCACTTAGCCTGGTAGCCAAATTACAGGTAAATCATCTTCTCTCTCTATAAGGACAAGTCCCATGAGCACCCTGGAATTCCTCTTCATGCAAATGAAGCATTCCCAGCACCTCAACCCCAGCCAATGACGTATGCTAACTACGAAAACCCAAGAAAGAGAGGCAACCCCTCTAAGAAGGGGGTCTGAGAATATTTGCCCCAAAGGTGTGTGTTTTTTTTTTTTTAATCATTGTTTTAAAAACAAGACATATTGCACAGCCTAAGTTCCTGGCCTCTCTTGAAAGTGGAAAGATCCAGAAACAGCAATCGTCCCTCAGAGCCTCCAGCATACCATGGCAGATAGTGTGTGCCTCATGGGTTCTGTAATCCCTGCTGCCAGTGCCCCTGCATGGGCTTCTCTTGTTGCTGCACCCCCTCAGCTCAAGGCTCCTTTGCTAGCTCTTGTTTCTCTAGGTCAGAAGTTCAAGTAGCACAGCCTGGTCCCCATAGGGGCCCACAAAGCCATTGGGGAGTATCTGCCTCCATGCACATTGAGCTGTTGGCCAAATTCAGTCCCTGGCGGTGGTACAACTGTCCCTGTTTTCTTACCAGCGGTGCAGTTTCATCTAGATCTAACATCCATCCCTGCCACATGCCAACACCTAGCTGCCAAACACAGATTCTGGAGGCTAAATCCTCCTCCTGCTGGCCGGCCGACTCCCTCCAGTAGCACTCACTAGAGAGATGGTCTGCCTGTGATGACCTCCAGTTAGATCAGATACCTCCACCCACATTCTCCTTTTTGCCGCTGAGCTGAGCTAGTCAAGGGGGTGCTACCAGGGACAGAGTCATCTCGGGCGCACTGCCTACCAGTGACTCCTTCCCATCAGTCTGCTCATTTGCATCACCTGCGGGGAGCTCCAGAAAGCTGTGCTCTGAGCAGGGGATCAGAAGTGGCAAGGAGCCTTCAGTATCTCCCAACACACTGCCCCTCCCTGCATCTTGCATGCCACCTTGCCAACACTTGCGCTCTCTCTCTCTCTCTCTCTTGGCAGTTATTGCTCCATCAGATAGACTCAGTGAAGCACTCCAAGGGTTTTAAAAAAGAACCTATTATTAACCTATTATTAGTCTCCTTGTTACCAAGGTGATTGTTTCCCCACTTGGGCTCTCTCCTTAGAGCACGAACAGGTGTCGGGTGGGGCAGGGAAAGGAACAGAGGACTCCAACTGTTCTGTGCCCACAAAGCGTCCCGCCAGTGCCGTGTGGCCCATTTATGACGAAATAGGGGAAGTTGAGGCTTAGCAATTACAACTGTCTAAGACCAGCAATACATACCAAGTGCATGATGCGTGGCAGGTTGTGATCTCCAGGTCCCATACTTCCCATTAAAAAAGTCTTTATTTACCTTGGTCATTTATTGGGGGATGCACTTGTGCCGTGGCACACTCGTGGAGGTCAGAGGATAATGAGGCGTTGGTGCTCTTCTCCTACTGTGTGAGTCAATTTGGGTTTGTCAGCAGACATCTTTATCTACTGAACCATTTCAGGCTAGGCAGTGGCTGTATGGGGAAGGAGCTACACAGAATGCCTGAGCCTCAGTGGTTCCCAAAGCATTCAGGAAGAAGTCCCACCCCGAGCCCTGCAAGCTTCTACTGACATGTGGTTGAGGAGCCACGAAGGGTAGCAGAGCCTGGTGTCTGAAGAGCAGAGAGAGAAGGAAAGGACAGAGGTTGACCATAGGGCAAGAGGGCTGTTGGTCTTTTTTTTTTTTTTTTTTTTTTTTTTTGAGGTCAGCTGTCAGATCACTCCGTACCTGCAGCAATATACCGGTCAGATCAACTGAAAGATTACTATCAGGGAGGAGTGTGATGGCAGAAATGGTCATGAGGGTGACTGTGTTCCTCAACCAAACACAAATACTCCAAAGGCTCCACAAGCCAGTACTAGCCATCTTGACCAAAGGTGCTGTGTGACTTTGGACTTGCACAAGATTTTACCTCAAGATAAGGTACCAGAGCCCCAAGACCCATAGTGCTATGCTGCAGGCCCTTGCAGGGACCAGAGCACCTAGGAGTGGCCAAATCCTACCCAAGCAAGCAAAGAAGAACTGTCCTTTCCTCCCAGTCGGGCTGACAGGTGGCAGACAGACACAGTGAGGACCGCAGCTGGCTTATAACCTCCGACCAAAAGAGCAGTGTAACTAGTAAATAGCCACGGTCTCATCCCACAGTCCCATCCCACAGCCTCGGGCAAACCAGATCCGCCTCCACAGAACAGCTGGGGATAATTATCAACAAGCCATTTCCTAAAGCACCTTCACCTACAAGTTGCCACAGTGCTGCGCAACCAGTGAGCAGGCTGTGTGCGTATGCTTGGAGACCCAGGAAGAGTCATTTGAGGAGTCTGCCCAGCCCTTCTATCTTGGTGTGTTGGGATGTACCCCACCTAAGAGTCTTCTTTTGGGGCACAGTTTCTGTTTGTTAGGTCTCTCAGACTGTCCACATGTCCAGAAATGAGCTCATGCAGGACTGTGGATGGATTTCTGCTGGTTAGCATTCCTCGAGAACTTGTGAAACAGGTTTTCTGGTTACCTCTGACAGAAGGGACGTACTGCACTCCAATTGACTTATACTTGTAGCACCTATCAGCATTATCCAAGCCCAGGCTCACCTCCAGGCTCCCTCAGTACACAAGTTCCTGTTACACATTTCAAAGGCCACTATAGCATCCTCGCCCCTTAGCCTCCCCAAAGCTACTCTTCCTCCTTTTAATCCATGTGTCTTATCCACCCTACACTATCTTCTTGCTCTATCTCTGTCTGCCTGCCTGCCTTTCTGTCTGTCTGTCTGTCTATCTGTCTTTATATCTGTCTCCCTCTGTCTTTCTGTCTCTTTCTCCCCTCCCTCCTTTGCTCTCCCCCTACGATCCTTTTTTTTTTTTAATCTCCTGCTATCTTTCTATCACTACGACTCTTTCTGTCTTCCTCGGCTCTAGCCCCAACCAGTCAGCTTTCTTTGCTCTCTGCTCCGTTTTCTTCCAGATGCTCCTGAATATTTTCTCTCTCCTATCCCAATAAAAACTTTTCCTCCTAGTCATCATGGAGTGGCCATGTTGGCAGTCTCATTACTGTACCCCCTCGTGCACTATGAAGCCAAGCTAGTGGTCTGCTCTCCCAGGAGCCTCTTGCAGGGAACGCATGGGCACACACATGGGCTTGCCCAGTCTTGGATCTCTCCTGAGCCTGCTACAGGAGGAGGAAGCTCACAGGGAGTGGTCACAACAGCACCTCATTTGCAGGCTGTGGTGGCAGAGATACTAAGAAAGGCTTGGCTGTGCCATGCGAGCATAGCTTCATGCCACAAAGTCTGTCCATACTGGCTGGCGTCCCTGGTGCATTGGGGACTGTCATTCTAGTGATCTATTTCCCTTGCCTCCTATAAATGGCTGTAAAAGAATTAACAAAATTTCTCAAAAGTCCCAATCAGCAAAGATCAGCCCCTCTGGCCGCTGTGTGGGCAAATGGTTTCCTAGCTTTCTAGACTCCTGAGACAGACCTGGACAGACAGAGGAAGCGCAGCAGACTAACTGCAAAGAGAAGAGTGGGGGCCCACGGGATACAGATCTGGTTTATAAATGCTGCAAGCCCAGCCACTCCATACAGAGGAACGAACCTTGGTTCTTGTTAAAGCTAAAGTCACTACACCCATTTCTAAGGGCTGCTCTGAGTACAGAAAGGGAGTAGCTGAGCCAAGGCTGAAAATGACCATAACCAGGCCCGCTGAGGTCAGTAACGGATGCAAATAAAAATGCATGAGTCAGCTCGAACTGCAGGAATTCAAAACAAGTCATTGGCTGAGTGTGCTAAGTGTATGACAAAGCAGTGGCGGGAGGAAGGGACAGGTCTGGAAATCCAAAGAGATCCCAGGCCTGCCTTGGTGCAGAAGCAGTAACCGGAGGCCCACAAGCTCCCTAAGAGGGTGAAGAAGGCAAAGTGAGCCACGGCCAAGATTTGACACGTGGCACCCGTGCCAAGTTCACTTTATGCCACGCATAGCCCAGGCAGAGAGACTTTGAAAGCATTACCACCTGTCTGGAGCGGCCACTGGGGGGGGCTAGGCTAGACAAATGAAGGGCAAAGGTTGCCCATTAGCTGCTTCTAGTAAATAAAGTGGGGCTTGGTTAGCTATGAGAGGTCGATTAAGAATTCTCTGGCTACATTACAGAACTCAGCTTTCGTTGCTGCTCACGGTTTCCTTTGTGTTGAGAGGGGAGAGGGTGTCTCATATACCTCAAGGCTGGCCTTGAACTCCCTGTGTAGGATCCTCCTGCCTCCACCTCCCAAGTGCTGCAGATTGTAAGCACACACCCACAAACTGTTTTTGATACTGTTCTGGAATTGGAGGTCAAGTTCGGGGCTACAGACTGGGTCACATCTCCAGCCTTCTGCTGTTTGGATAGGTGTGTGCTTCCGTCCTCCTGGTAATAATTATATCCTGTCACTAGAGCTTAGCACCTTAAAAACTGAATATGAGGAATGAATGATGAGAAGGTATTTACAAAACACTTGGCTCCTGATCCACGCCCCCCCCCCCCCAGCAGCCCTGAAGCTAGCTAATGTCTCCTTCTCCTGTGGCCCTTTCTCTTAAAGGGACAGCCCTTAGTTTTCCACCCAAGGTGAAGGTTTGGACAAGCCTAACCATTCAGAGTTAAGGCACTGCTCACTGGGGAAGGGAGACGGATAGCACTGCCCCCTCACTGGCTAGAGAAATGCCTGGTTGGTTGTTTTCTTTGCAAAAATTTGCAAGCAAGGCAGACTGCTTTTAGTGTGGCATAAGATGTCCCTAAAAGCCAACGTGCCTGGGTTTACATAGCCACCACAACTTTCTTCAGAGCCTAAAACAGCCCATGGCCCTCACAATGGTGTCAGGTGGGGAGGACCCTACCTGCAGGTCCGGAAGTGGGGTAGGGATATACTTTTAAAACTGTGTGTGTGTGCATGCCACAGCTCACACGTGAAAGTCTAGAATGTCATCTGTTTGGTTTAAGATCTCCCAGCTTCTGCCTCTGGAGTGCTGGGAGTAAAGGCACACCCCATCATGCCTGGCCTGGCCTGACATTTTAGTACTTTTCCATCCCTATGATACTGTGAGCCCCTTAAAAAGAAGCGGGGATAGAGAAAGAGAACAGCTCCATCCCTGGGAACAGAGTCCCAACAGGGCTATAGCGGTCTCTCTCCTGCATCTATCTAGTCCTGCCTCCATGGAAGGACTTACTGGTATGAGGCTCTGTAGGGACACAGTCCTGGAAGAAGGTAGCCTGGGGATGCTGGAAAGCCAGTCTCTCATCAGACTTGCCAAGGGCTTGGGCCTGTGGGAACATGGCTCCCATCTCAGACCAACGGTGTCCCCAAGGATGTGCTGGATCCAGACAGTTAGGTGAAGAAGCACTGGCTTGGTTCGCTCGGATCCCCAGTTGGGGAGGTGGGGAGGGTACCCCCACTCACCTTCCTCTCGCTAACCCCTCCTGCCCACATCTCCTGATCGCACCATTGAGGGACTGACCTGGACTTCCTCGGCTGGGGTGGGTTCCCTGGTTCTTTGATCTTTGAGAAATGACCAAATAACCAAACAATGCAATTATGGGAATTCATTCCCATCTGAGAGTCACAGAACTGTGTTATAACATTTGGAGAGAAATGTAATATTCAATGTGTACAGGACCCCATGACAGTGACTGGCGTGAGAAGGCCACTGCTCCAGCACTGGCTAAACATGGAGACCTTTCATTATCTAGCTGCCTTTCTCTGTGAGTTCTTAGCAGTTGCTCTGATTAAAAACAACAGGGCTGGAGAGAGGCTCAGCGGTTAAGAACACTGACTGCTCTTCCAGAGGTCCTGAGTTCAATTTCCCAGCAACCACATGGTGACTCACAACCATCTGTAATGGGATCCAATGCCCTCTTCTGGTATGTCTGAAGACAGCTACAGTGCACTCATATAAATAAATCTTTAAAGCAACAACAACAATAACAACACTCACACATGAGAGGCAAAAAACAAGATGCCTGAGACCTTAACCAGCATCTAATAAGCATACATCTTGTTTAAAGTGATCCCAATGATTTAAGAATAAAATGTAGGCCGGGCATGGTGGCTCATGCCTTTAATCCCAGCACTCGGGAGGCAGAGGCAGGTGGATTTCTGAGTTCGAGGCCAGCCTAGTCTACAGAGTGAGTTCCAGGACAGCCAGGGCTATACAGAGAAACCCTGTCTCGAAAAACCAAAAAAAAAAAAAGAAGAAAATGTAGGACAATTCGACTCTCTTAACGTGTATGTGCTATCTTTTAAGCCTGTGCCAAGTTGTTAGGAAACAAATATTTTGTTATTTGAACTTACTTTTTGGTTTTTCAAGACAGGGTTTCTCTGTATAGCCCTGGCTGTCCTGAAACTCATTCTGTAGACCAGGCTGGCCTCGAACTCAGAAATCTGCCTGCCTCTGCCTCCCAAGTGCTTGGATTAAAGGCGTGTGCCACCACTCCCGGCCACCTGGACTTACTTCTTAACTGAAGTTGGCGAGTCTTTCTTTTGGCCTAGAAGCATCATTTAAATATAAAAGAAAATCATTGGCTTATTAAAGGACACAGTAATCAGAGACTAGGAATGTATATTCTAGAATACTCTGTTCACACCACCTCCAGCCATAGCAAAACCTTCCCTAGAAGGGAGGTGGTTTTATACTAGCCAACACCAGTTTACCTCTACCAACATGCCCGAGTTTCATAGAGGCTCTGTAGTACTTCCTGGTAATTTATAATAAAAGGCGGAACTTGGCTCTGAGGAAACCTTAGAGATGAGTGTAGTTCCAGCGAGATGTAAGAAAGAAGAAAAACAATAGCTATCTACCTCATAGGACCCCTGAGGTGGGAGATTGATGGGGTTAATACCTTCCTGACCCCCACAATAAATAGTTTCTTGAACTCTCTGGTGCAAAGTAAAATAGTCAACCATGTTTTGTGCAGGTTTATGTACAAAAGAAGATGGAGAATTTTGTTATAAATCATCTTAAACTACTCTAGAATTAGTAAACTTCTCGGCCCATGTAGTTGAAGTGAATCTATCATTTTATAACTCCAGGTTATTTCTCCCAGTCTCAAAAGGCAGACGCCCAGCTCCAGGAAGAGGCTCTCCTAGGATGTGGAGGTCAGATTTGCTTAGAGGCAGCAGAGTTCAAATTCCATCCCTGGGGTATCTCAGGGCTGGAAGTCTCCAATAGGAACTGTGGTATTGGTCTGCCTTCTGCATCTGCTGACCAACCAGGAACTGCTACAGATAACCTGGTTGCTTAGCAACTGCTGCAACCCAATGCCCCGGGAGAGCCGAGAAGGTGAGTGCTGGATGCAAGGTTGACGGTCAGGTGTTATCTCATGATAGCACAGGCAAGAGAAATTCTACACAGGCACCTGCTCCCGTGCGCACTCACCTTAAGGAAAGGTAAAGGAGATCAGCAAGCTAACAGTGCCACTGGAAACTGTTATACCCCTCCCAGCAACTCCCACCCCTCCCCCCTCTGCTGCCGCCCTCTCCCCACCCCCCTTCAGTACATCCTCCCGGACTGTCCTTCACAGCTGGAAAGTGGTGGTGGCAGGAAACTTCCTTAAAGACCACTGTATCTTCCTTCGACCCCCTAGCAGCTGGGGTTAGGAAGTTAAGAACCTGAGGTCTACAGAAGACTCTTACACACACACCCATCCCCCCCCCACCCCCCACCCCCGCACTCGAGCATAGAAAAGTATTGTTCTGCTCCCCCACCCCGACCCCCGCCGGTGGTTTTGTGAGAACTGCCTAGATCATTCCAACTAGTTCACTGAATAGCTGTGTGCTCATTGCGTGCAGGTTAAACCCCACAAGTATTAAACACAGGGCTATAGGAGAGGCAAAACAAAGCGAGACAAAGGTAACCCAATGCCCCTCCCACTCCACCCCCACTTCTAGAACCTAAATCCTAAAGAACAATGCGGATCAGGAGTTGAAGGTCATCCTCAGCTACAAGGGGAGTCCAAGGCCAGCCTGGGCTACATGAAACTGGGTCTCTAAGCCTCTCCCACCAAAATACAACAAACAAAATCTTAAAGAACACAGGTCAAACATGGAAGCACTTCCAGAGAAGAATAAAAGCAGGCAATCGGTAACAGCACCTCCATTCTTGCTCCTCCTTCGCTGGCTGCTTTCTGTTTCCATAACAAAGAGCTGAGGCGAGTGACTTATAAAGAGAAAGGTTTGCTTCCGATTCCTGTCTGGAAGGTTTCAGCTCACAATCTACTGGTCCCATTCTGTGAGCCCACGTGGCACATGGCAACAGGAACAGGAGAGGTCAAGCCGCCAACCTCACAGCTGGGAACCAAATGGATCAGGAAGAGGAAGGGGCAGGGGTCTATCCCACTATCCCCCCTCAAGAGTACACGACCCAAAGACTGGGCTCCATCCCATAAGCCAAACCATACACACTGTCCAGCTCTAGGTATTCTGTTATAGCAATGCAAAATGGACCAAGATAAGGCCTACGCTTTCAGAAGGAATTACCAAAATGGAATAAACAGGAAAAGGATATATCCATCAGGATGACAGGCATGGCCTTCAGCACTGTCCTCAACCAGGAAGCACTGGGTCTGCAGTGGAGAGCCTATAAGCCCCTGATTAATTGTTACAGCCCTGCCGTAGAGACAAATGGAAGCAGCGTTAAGGGCAGAAAGGCCCTCCTCACTTTAGCAATCAGACCCTGACTACTTGGAACTTGATCTCCAAGACACATGATGTCTTACACAACTTTTGAGTCTAACGCCTAAAGACTCACGGTCCTTTACCCCCAACTGACCAATCTTAGTAGACAACAGGGCTGCAAAATTAAGTAGTTGACCAGGTAGTGAGATTCGTCGAGCTTACCCATCCAGATACGGACCTCACAGAATTGGCCCATGAGACATGATGAAGTATTGTCTTTAACTGTGATAAAAGAAGTTCCCGTTCCTTCCCAGAGTCAGTCAATCATCCTCCCACCTCATCACCCGCACCCCTACCGTCACCCCACCCCTTCCTCCCCACACCTCCCACCACCTCCATCTCTCTCTGCCCATCTTCTATAGCTCTGTCTCCCTAAGCAGATAGATTTTCTCCAATTATCTCATTTTTCCTTTCTTGTAACATAACAAGAGATTGGTGGATCAGTCTGACATTCGGGTATTAGAGAAGCCGCTCTTGGCCCTTGGGAAGGCAGACGAGGATGCAAAGTGGTTTCAGCTTCTGGTTTCCTCCTCGGTGGTAAGTGTGGATGGTAGCATTCTGATTCACAAAGATAACTTAACCTAAGGCTGGTGACAAATGCCAGCCCCCTTTCCCTTGAGCTAAGGAGTTTAGAGTGCCGAGGTTGGAGACTACGTGGACCTCCTTCGCCTTCCTTCCCACCAAAGAAACTCCCTCTGCTTAAATGTCCTGTCCAAGCACAAAGCAAGGGGAAGGAGAAAATGGTCGTAGCTGCCATTCATTGAGCACTGCCTGCCAGCCACTGCACCAAACGTTGCTTCTTTGATCTGTCTCTGCAATTAGATTACTACCTCCATTTTATGGAGGAAGAAACTGAAGTTCAGAGGTCATGCATTTCGCCTGTGTCGCCTCACAGACCCAGTACCAGCAGCCAGGTCAGAATCAGAACTTGGGCCTGAGCAATGGGGTTGGAGGAGGGTAATTACATAGCAGCATCACGCTCAGGGATGGGGACCTGTTCCCACCTCAGAGATGGGGGACCTGTTCCCATGAGATGATGCCAAAGATTGGGAGCAAATGATACCTCACAGACAGGAGGGCTGGCGCACTGAGAGACTTCACAAGCTACCTCAGAGTCCAAAGCCTTCCCATCTTCCCTTGGTGTCTAGAGACAGGAACCACCAAGAGAGGAAGCAATGGTCAAAGGCTTCTTACTCAAGGTTAGTGACCACAGAAGACTGGACCCATCAGCAGACAGACAGAGCAGACTCAGGCCACACACCTGGACTGACTTCTGCCACATACTATTCTTGTCTGGCTTTATAGAAAATTATTTGCAAATCGGTTTTTCTTCTGCAGGCACAACACGGTCTCTCTTTCGGGTCGATAAATATTCTACAAGGTCCACTCAGTTCCCCTAAAAACCACTTACTAAAGTGGTTGTCCTAAAGGTTGCTGACATTTCTCAGTCTCTCCCTTCCCTGAAGAAAAGGGGTGTGTAGTTTTCCAAGTGATGTTGGGTTAAAAATAATTAACATTCGCCACTGCCCTATGCACGTAACACATTCGTGTGTCTCCTGTCTTCTCTGACGGCTTATTATAACAGTCCTTCACACGGGAGCCAACAGCTCCTTTTTGTCCCTACAGTCTTGAGGTAGTGGCAGGTTTCAAAGTGTCAATATCGTAATCCCCAGAACCTCTGAATGTTCCCTGGTATGGGGGACAAAAAAGGGATTTTTACTGATGCTCCAGTAAGCCAAAGGTTACTGAGAAAGTGATGAGCTCAGATTAGCCAGCTGGCCCACTGTAATCACAGNGGTCACCAGCCAGGATGTATGGGCAGCTGCTAGAAGTTCCCAGAGAGAGCCCGGTTCTGTCAATACGCTGGACTTAGATGGCTTACCTCTGGGACTGTTAGGGCACTTAGACTAGTGGAAGAAAAAAAGAGGGAGCAGATCTATTGAGCATCTCCCTCAAAGGGACAAGGGACAGCAGGCTTCAGGACCACAGCCCCTCCTTCTGAGGACAGTGGCTGCTGTGAGACACTACCCTGAACTTCCCAGGTGGCTTCTTGTCTCTTCTTTCACTTCCAGCCCTTGGCTATATCCTGAAAGTCCGGGGGCCATAGCAAATCATAAAATGGAGAGATAGCTGTGGGGAGAGCCCTTGGCCCTGGTACCAACTGGTGGGTAAACATCTGCCCCATCTGCTTCCTAGCTAGAAAGCAAGCCAGAGTAGGAGGACAGAATGGGAACAGGAAACACATCTGGCCAAAGGCCAGCAAAGACTCAGGAATCGTGAAATGGTAATGGTGACCTGCGGTAAGGATGAGGCAGAAAGGACACGTGTCCATCCGGCACCTCTCCAGAGTGCCCTTTGACTTGAGTTTGGGGACAGAAGAGAGCTAGGAGTTTTTAATCTTTCATTTTGTTTTGTTTTTAAAGTAAAACGTGTTGTAGATGAAAAGAAACCAAGTGCATTTGGAACTAGATCCAAACTCTGCATTAATTTTTTTTTTACTATTGGGCTTTTGAGACAGGTTACCCTAGAACCCGCTATGCAGCCCTGCCTTAAAGTCTAATCCCCCTGCCTCAGCCTCCTAAGCGCTAGGATTCCAGGTCTGTGAGGCCGCCACTGTGTTGCATTAGTTTTCTCAGCATGTGTGGTGTGAGTCAGGCCCTAATGTGTAACTTAGACCAACCTCAAACTCACAGCAATTCTCCTGACTCAGCCTCCTGATTACCGAGATTTGCATTAATCTTTTTTTTGTGTGTGTGTATGTATAGTGTCTGCGTGTGTGAAGATGTGTGTGCTGATATGTGTGCAGAATTGTGTGCAGAGATTAGAGGCTGAGGTCAGGCATCTCCCTCTATCACTCTCCATCTTAACCTTTTATTCCACTTATTTACCAGGAGGTGGCGAGCAGATACAGCAGCACATGTATAGAAGTCGGAGAACAACCTCCCCATTATGTGGCTGCTGGGGATCGAACTCAGGTTGTCAGAATTGGCTGAAGGCACCCTTACACACGGAGCGACCTCACAGGCACATTATTTTCAGTCTTTATGATTTATTTACTTCTATGTGCAGATACAACATGCATAAATAGAGGTCGGACAAGGACAACTGGATCCCTCAGAACTGGAGTGCACAGGCCTTTGTGCGATGACCAGCTTGATACATAGCTGCTGGTATCCTAACTCTGGTCCTTACCATTGACCAATAAGTAAATGCTCTTAACCACTGAATCTCACCTCTTATTCGCACCATCTTATTTTTTTGAGATAGGATCTTTCAGTTGAACCTGGAGCTCACCAACTAGACTAGACTGGCTGGACAGCAGGCCACAGGGAACCCTCTCTCTGCGTGCATGATCCTAGAATCAGAGGCCCACACTAAGGCGCCTGGTTCTTTTATGTGGGTACTGGCTTTGAACTCAGGTCTTTATGCTTGCACAACCCCTTCAGTGACTGTGTTATCCCCTTAGCCCCTGCTTTAAGTTTTAAAAAGAAATGTCTGAATCTACGTCATACCCTCAGCCGTGCTCAGTCCTCCAAAGGACACATCCCTTCTCTCTGTCCTTAACACGTGTGCAGAAGAACATGAAAAGCAGCTGGACTTACAGAGCACAGAGGCTGCGGTGCAAGCCAGGTTTATCCACAGGCTTCGACTACTCAGTGCTGTTCCCAGTGTGGTTTGCTCGGCCCTGTTTCCTCCTCTAAGAGGAGAATCGGAACTCTGGCCTCACAGAGCACTTCCAAGCACCAAATGGGATCAAGGGCAGCCGCACCTTGTTCACAGATGCTGCAGTTTCTGTAAGGTTTTCGGCAACTTGTTGTTGGCCAAATGTATAGAATTTCCCCAATATGTCACATGGCCAGGAGAGTCATATTTTTAAAAATTTATATTTACTCTGTGTGTGTGTGTGTGTGTGTGTGTGTGTGTGTGTGTGTACATACCTGTGTCTCTATGCATGCGTGCCATAGCATGGATAGAGGTCAGAGGATACCTGAAGGGAAACAGTTTGCCTCCTTCCATCACCTGTGTGCCAGGAATCAAACTCAAATCAGAACACTTGGTAGCAAAGTGCCATTAACCTGCTGAGCCATTTCTCCAGTGCTAAACACACACACACACACACACACACACACACACACACACACACTCACTCTCTCTCTCTCTCTCTCTCTCTCTCTCTTTCTCTGAGCAACAAAATCTTTTCAAGTTTAAAAATCCTGCCAATAATGCTGTCTTCTTTTCTTTGTGTGTGCATATGTGCATCTGCTCCCAACAGGGTCTGTTCATGTCTATGTCAACGTGTGTGCTCCCAGGCCAGAGGCTAACCTCAGGTGACTTTCCTCAGAAGCAGTTCCCTCCCTTCCTCTGTCCCTTCTTCTCTTCTGCCCTCTGTCCCCCCTGACCTACCTATCATCTATCTATCTATAACAGGATCTCTCCCTGGTAACTGGGGCTCACTAATTAATCTGACTGGTCAACACATTCCAGAGACTCCCCTGTCTTCACGTCCCCTCCAGGAACTGCAATCCCATCCTATCACCACATCTAGCTTTTTAAGCAGGTGCTAGGGATTGAACTCAGGTCCTCATGCTTGTACAGCCTAGAAGACTTCATTGACAGAGCTATCTTCCCCAGTGTGTTCATCTTGTAATGGCATTAGGCTATTGCTTAACAGGCTGCAATAGACTATGCACGGACTGTGTCTAAGCACTGGGAAACAACAAACGCTATGTGACTTGTTCTATGGTCATATCCACTTTACTGCACTCCCTAGAGCAGAACCCTAAGTACCCTGAGGTAAAACCTATCTTGGATCTCCCCCAAGATTTACTTCCCCTTTAAGCCTGGCCTGGCTAGGTACAGGTCAGGAAAGTACCTAGCACTGGAAGTCTACATGGGGCCTCCTTTTCAATTTTATCCCTTTGACATATTAACATTTTGATTGTTTGTTTGGTTTGTTTTTGAGACAAGGTCTCACACTGTGGCCCAGGCTGGCCTGGAACTCTGAGCCATCTTCCTGCCTCAGCCTCCCAGATTAACTGGGCCCAATCCCAGCTGACTGGGATTACAAATACCCATCACCACGTCCAGCTACGAATTTGTCCAAATCTTAACTAAAGTTATTATTATTGGAATGTGTATTTATTTATTTATTTATTATTGAGACAAGGTTTCCCTGTATAGCCCAGGCTGTCCTGGAACTCACTCTGTAGAGCAGGCTGGCCTCAAACTCAGAAATCCGCCTGCCTCTGCCTCCCAAGTGCTGGGATTAAAGGCATGCACCACCACCGCCCGGCCTGGAATGTGTATTTATAAAAGCCCTTAAGCTGTGTGCTTACGACCTTTATATTTCCCTGCATGTAAATTTGCCTCAGTGAAATTATTTTAATGTCCCTTTGTCCTCAGACATGCACTCTTGTATGTTTAGCACGGAATGTTCCCGGCCACCGTACAGATTCAGCATCCAAGGAGCTCACATCAGATGTCAAGTTTTGATTAATGGGCTTCCCTGGGCTCATAAAGGAAGTCATTTAGAATCTCAGTTCCTGGAGGCAGAGCAAGGCTCTGTAGAGCAATGAGCCCAGGCATGGTCTCACACACACACACTCTCTCTCTCATATACTCTCACATACACATGCATGCACACAGTCTCTCTCTCCTCCTGTTCATTGGCTATCACAAAGGGTAATGCCCAGATAGGACCGGAAGCGACATCCAGAGACACAGGGTTGTTTCTCTGACTAAGCCACCATGACTGAAGCTGGGCCCACACCTTTTTATTCCCAGCATACCGCAGAAGAACTAGCCCCAGTTGCCCTGCACATTTGGAAGAGATGTGCTAGCCAGGTGTAGTGGTTATACACCTGTAATCCCAGCATTCCAGAACCCGGGGTAGAAGAATTTCTGTGAGGATGGAAGGCTACTCTGGGCTATTTAGTGAATATCACATCAGGTAGGATACAGTGTGACCCCTGCTTTTAAAAAATAAAAAAGTTGCCAGGCACTGGTGGTGCACGCCTTTAATCCCAGCATGTGGGAGGCAGAGGCAGGCAGATTTCTGAGTAAAAGGCCAGCCTGGTCTACAGCGTGAGTTCCAGGACAGCCAGGGCTACACAGAAAAACCCTGTCTCAAAAAGAAAGAAAGAAAGAAAGAAAGAAAGAAAGAAAGAAAGAAAGAAAGAAAGAAAGAAAGAAAGAAAGAGGAAAAGGAAAAGAAAATAAAGAAAAAAAGTTAAAAAAAAATAAAGTAGGGGCTGTGGAAATGACTCAGCTTACCATACAAGCCTAAGGACTAGAGTTCGGGCCCCAGAACCCACATAAAAAGCTGGGTAGGTACTGTAGCCATCCATTATCTCAGTACTGGGTATGGTCCCTCCAACTAGCTAGCTCCAATAGCCAGAATCGGTGAACTCCAGGTTCAGTGGGAAGCTCTGACTCAAATAGAGTAAGTTGAAAGCTGATGAACAAAGACACCTGACATCACCTTCAGGTCTCCACATATGCACACAAATAGAGAAAAAGTCAGACAGACAGACAGATGATAGATAGATAGATGATAGATAGATAGATAGATAAATAGATAGATAGATAGATAGATAGATAGATAGGCTAGCTGCACAACCACTTTGAAAACTAAACACAGTTGCCACTGGGAATACCAAGTATCTACCCAAAAGCTCAACAATTTCACTCCTGGGAATTCTCCAACAGTCATGAATGCATACAACAACCCAAACGCGTTCACCGAGGTTGTAGTCACGATCACCCCAAACTGGAAACAGCTCAACATCTATCAGCAGCTGGATAGATAAGCAACTGTGACCCACAAAACAGACTTGACTTCAGAAGTAACACATAAACTACTGAGATGGGCGGTGTGCGCGGGGGGTTGGGGATGCTCTAAAGAATTACACCAAGTGAGAAGAAGCACTGGAGTCACCTCTGTTGACAGACGACTGAAAAATGACAGAAGCGAGCTATCACAAGAGAAAGCACAGACACCACCACCTGCCCAGGCTGACATTAGAGCCGGGAGGGTGGAAATTCATGGCAAAAATGCTAGAAAGAGTCCATACCGTCAGACTGGTGTAGTGCTACATAGCTGTGTATCTGTTTTTATCAAACCTTATCAAGACATACATTTTAACTGGGTGGTGGTGGTGCATGCCTTTGATCTCAGCATTTGGAAGGCAGGGACTAATGGTCTATAGAACTAGTTCCAGGACAGCCAGGGCTATGCAGAAACCCTGTCTCAAAAAGCATGCATATATATATATATATATATATATATATGTGTGTGTGTGTGTGTGTGTGTTTCTGTGTGTGTATGTATGTGTGTATAATGTGTGTATTTATTGTCTCCAATTCACCTCAACCAAGTAATGCACATAAAGTAGATGTGTGTGTATGTATGTATGTAAGAGAATTTATATATTTTTTGTGTGTAAGTGTAGTGTGTATGTTTGTGTATGTCTGTGTAGGTTTGTATTTGAGTATAATATGGTGTGTGTGTAATGATGTGTGACTGTGCATGTATGTGTCTGAGTGTGGTAATGTCCACAAATATGCATGTGTACATGTGTGGGTGATATGTCTGTGTGTATATGTGTGTGTATGTATATATGTGTGTGTGTGTGTGTGTGTACATGCATATGTGTTTGAGGACGGTGTGCATATGATCATGCCTGTATTATGTCTCTGTATGAGTGTGGCGTAGGTGCGTGCTCTGTGTGAACACACCTGCAGCTGTGTGAACCTGTGTGTGCCCACACCTGCTCATGGGTCTAGAGGAGGACACCAGGCATCATCTATCGCTTTCATCCTTATTCCTTTGAGGCAGGGTCTCTCCTGGAACCTAAAGCTTTTGTGTTGCCTTCTCTAGGCTGGAAGTCACTGGGCCCTAGCTCTGTCTGCTCATCTCTGTTCAGGAGCCACAGGCTTGTGTGAGGCACGCCCAGATTGCTATTGAGTGTTAGGATCTGGAATCTGGTCCTCTTGTTTGCACAGCATGCCCTCCATTTCTAAAGCCATCTCTTTAGCAACAAGGGCACCCGGACAACGGAGTGGGACGAGGATAACTCTCCAAAATGTAGATGCACACATGCAAAGAATGAAGCGGGACCCCTTCCTCGAATCACATGCAAAACTGTACTCCAGATGGCTCAAAGGCATAAATGTATATAGGCATAAGAAAACAGGGAGGGGCTGGCTGCTCTCCTTGACAGCTGCTCTTTCAGAGATGTCAATATGGGAGCTTTCTCTTTTCTCTATCTTCCAAATGGCTACTTGCACCCTGAAGAGCTGAGTTCCCATCTATGAAATCATGGGAATACTGACCGTTTCTAAAGGAGCAGCCCTTGGGACTAGAGAGATGGCTTGGCAGTTAAGAGTGAACACTGCTATTGTAGGGGACAGAGTTCAGTCTCTAGCACCCACATCCGGCAGCTTACAACTAGCTGTAAAGCCAGTTCTGGAACATCCGATGCCCTCTTCTGGCCTTCCCAGGTACTACACTCATAGTCTTTCACCTCACACAGTTGCATGCAGATGCCCGCTCCCACTTTCCTTTTAAAGAGAAGAAAAATAAATAAAAGTACCCTGGCCTCCTGATCCACTAGAAGTGGAGATTTTAGGGAACAGAGATGAGCTCACATACACACTGGGCAAGCTCAGGCAGCTCACAGTGGTAGTCACCAGAGATGGGAAAACAAATAAAACATGTGCTTATCAATGGAGAAATTGCCCTCAAAGAGCTGAATCTCCCCCACATCCTGGAGGCCCTCCCCACTCTCCACAGTCCATTTATTGCAAAGTTGACTCCAAATCCTTCTGCAGCTCTGGCGGGGTAGAGCTCTCTCTGCCAAACCAAATGATGAAACATTTGGATGGCCTACAGATACACGGCAGTTTAGGATTAACCCTCATCAGACAGTGATCAAAGGGACACACAAAGAAGAAAAGTCACAATTAAAAGGTAGGAAGCCTTCAGGTGTCTCTGTTTCCGAGCCCTGCTTTCTCCCCAACCGCAGACTAGCATCTCCCTTTCAGATCAAAATTTCCAATGAAGGAAAGAGTCTTGGAGGATCCGGGAAGGGCAATGTCTGGAGTTAGAGGAAACAGAAAAAGCGTGAACACAGAGAGATCCTTAATGAACAGCTCTTCCATAGGACAGGATGGGTGGGCACCCTGTAAATAAAAGAACATGAGATGATTGCGGTCTCTCTCCAATACTCTACAACAATCCCGCATTGACTCTCAAGCGCTGGGGGTGGAGAAGGGGAGACAGTAGGACTCTACCCAGCGCCTTCAGTGAGGATTATGTGTTCCCCGGCAGGTGTTGATGCGGCGGCTTGTCAATCATTGCACCACCCACTTGAGCGGCCAAGTACTAGGGGAGAAACTAATCCCACGTGTTGAGCTTCTTCCCGTGAAACGAAAGAGGCAACGAGCCGAGATCATTGGACTGCAGTGGCCATTCATGTACTCTGTGAGCACACGAGCCCACTACGCCCAAATAATGGGTATGTAAACACTCAAAACATGACAAAGGAAAAAAAAAACAAACCAGACTACCAGAAAATAGAGGCAAATTGAACAGTGTTGTTCTGGAGTAGAAGGTGTGGGCTAAGGTAGATCCTGATAGGGTAGGGGCTGGGGGGGAAACAGTCACACAAACACTACAACTTCAGAGTTAATCAGAGGAGTGGAAATTGAACTGTGTAGTGGGTGGGGAAGGAGAAGGGGAGGGAACAAGGGCTGTATGCTGAAAACCAAAAGGCTTTGTGGAAAGAAATTACTAGTGTATATTGGAACGCACAATAAATAACTAGAATGGTGTCCTGTTAGAAGAACAATATGAACTAACTAGTACCCCCAGAGCTCGTGTCTCTAGCTGCATATGTAGCAGAAGAAGGCCTAGTTGGCCATCATTGGGAAGAGAGGACCCTTGGTCATGCAAACTTTATATGTCCCAGTACAGGGGAACGCCAGGGCCAAGATGTGGGAGTGGGTGGGTAGGGGATCAGGGCGGGGGGTGGGGGAGGGTATAGGGGACTTTTGAGATATCATTTGAAATGTAAATGAAGAAAATACCTAATAAAAATTGGGAACAAAAATGGTGTCCTGTGCCGATGGATCAGAAGACAACGTTACGTGGTAGCGGTCCCCAAGTTGGTCCATAGATTCACTGCAGCAGCTCCCTGCCAACTGACTTTTTGCAGAAATTGATTAAAATGGTTCTAAAATTCATATGAAGAAGAAAAAAAAATCTTGACAGAGAATAAAGGAAGAAAACCTGAGTTTTGTGGTTTCATAGCTTACTTCAAAAATGCATGTGCACGGCTGGTGTAGCACACGCACAAAGATGAAGAGTGGGCCCACCACAGAAAACTGGGTTTATGAATGTATATGTAAATCCTGGCTTTTGTGTTCCTTTTGTTTTTCATTTTATTTGTTTTGTGTATATAAACGTGAGTAAGCACAAGCCATTGTGTGTGTGTGTGTGTGTGTGTGTGTGTGTGTGTGTGGTGTGTATGTAAAGGCCGGGGGTGGGGGGCAGCCAGTGGGAGTTGGTTCTCTCTTTCCACCATGTTTGATCTGGGGAGATGACTCAGGACATCAGGCTCTGTAGCAGGAGCCTTTACCCACTGAGCCAACTCTACACCACTCGTCTCTGACTTTTTAAATATGGCTGCCAAGAAAACTCAGTAGAAAAAAAAATAGCATTTCTCGATATATAGTGCCAATAAAACTCAGTAGCCATATGCAGAGGAAGGACCCTGGGCCCTCCTTACATCAGATGCAGAAAGTACTTGGATCAACAAGCTCTATACTAAAGTTGATGCTTCAAACTCTTGGAGAAAACCATAGTAGCAAACATTGAGATCATGGGGGGGTGGGGAAGCCCTTTTTAGATATGACAGCAAATAGAAAGGAAGGAAGGAAGGAAGGAAGGAAGGAAGGAAGGAAGGAAGGAAGGAAGGAAGGAAGGAAGGAAGGAAGGGGAAGGAAAGGGAGGGAGGGAGGGAGGGAGGGAGGGAGGGAGGGAGGAAGGAAGGAAGGAAGGAAGGAAGGAAGGAAGGAAGGAAGGAAGGAAGGAAGGAAGGAAGGAGAGAAAGGAAATAGGGAAACTGGACTTCAACGCAAACGGTTTGTATTTTGAAGGACATCATCAAGAAAATATAAAACAGTGGGAGAAAATATTTGCAAATCATATATCTGAAACAGAAACAAGTACCCATAACATGTAAATCCATTTACAGTTCAATAATAGTAAGATGAACCAAATGAACATTGATTGAACAAAGGGCCCAACTAGACATCTCCAAGAAATGCCTAAAAATTACCAATACATTTGCAAAAAGAGGTTCAACCCAATTAGTCATTTGGAGGAGTAGAAATCTAAAGACAATGAGATATCAACTCACATTGATGCTGAGGACCAAACAGCAACCACCAAAACCCAAAACAAATCCCCAAACCAGAAAGCAGCAAGTGTTGGCTTGGCTCTCAGAAGGACACCCACACACTGGCAGGCCCGGATGGTGGTGTGCTTGCTTTGGAAAACAGTCCAGCAGTCTCTCCAGAGGTTACCCATCCCGAGACTCTATAACCCACTAATGGCATATATGCAGGGTATATACCAAAAGAACCTGAGGTTGTACTCTAACACACATGTTTTGCACAAGTGTTCACAGCCACACTATTCATCAGAGCCAGCTTTGAAACAACCCCCCCCCCATGTCTATCAGCCAGGGAATGTATAAACAAAACAGTTTATCTACACACTGGAATGCAGTCGGCCACAGAAAGGAATGAGGTTCTGATGTTCACTACAGCACGGGTACGTTTTAGAAACGTTATGACGGGGACGAAGCAAACCCACATGTGGTATGATTTCACTTATGTGAATTGAATTCTCCAGAGTTAGCAAACCCATAGAAAGAGAAGGAAATTAGGATTTTTCTAGGATTTCAGTAGAGGGGATCTAAGAAAGTAATTGATACTTGGTATAGGGTTTTATTTGGGGAGGGTGATAAAATATTCTAGAATGATGGTGATGGCTGGAAACTGAAACTCATTTGAGGGGACAGAGGGCGAAATCGAAAAGCTACAGAGAAAACATAGCAAAATGTTTGAATTTTTCACACTTTTTAAAGATCTACTTTTATTTTAGGAATGTTTGCTTATATGTATGTCAGTGGGCCGTTTGTGCCAGAAAAGGGCATTGGATACTCTACTCTGGAACTGGAGTTACGAATAGGTGAGTGTCCAGAATTGAACTCTGCTCCTCTGTAAGAGTAGCCAGCTGAGTGGTCCGCCTTCACACGTGCAACAAGTGTAAAATATACACACCAGATATGGTGTATAAAAATTGGAGATATACTGGCTTAAAGACAGCGTATTATCAAAAGAAATCCATTTGGTTACCCATTGGGGCTCAGGCCCATCTCTCTAGGCCCCATATTTAAAAAAAAAAAAAATTAAGTTGCAGGAGGTGAAACAAAATAGTTGGAAGCCAAAATCTAATTCTAAATGAAATTTGGAATAAATTCTTACAGAGTTAGAAACACTGACCACCACTTAATATACTAGAGGGGGCTTTGTGAGATACTCTATAAGGCAGCTGAGGGGGTCCCCTGGAGGGGAATATCTTCTGGCTACAACATTTTCTTTTGGGGGTGGAGGATGGGGACACAAGGCTGTGAAGCCCAGACTGACCTCAAAAGTATCGTTCTAACTCAGCTTCCCAAATGCTGGGGTTACAGGTATGTGCCACCCCAGCAAGCTAGCCCTGCCTTCTATCCAGGCAGTCACAAAGTCATCAGCTCGGTAAATATGTAAGTTCACCCTCTTCTTGGATTGGAGAGAGATCACAGCCAGCCAGCCAGCCAGCAAGACAGAGGGACTTGCCCAAGCCTTCCATCTTTCCCAGGGGCATCTGCAAGGATCCAGTAAGGCAGTGTATAAGAAAGCTTCTAGAATTCTTGTGATCTTTAGATCTTGACATCTAAAATATGTCAACCTCAATCTTGCTTCTACGTTCTTGCAATGACCAAACAAGAGGTTTAATTTCCTGAGCCCCAAAGGGTTGCCAAACAGATCTCATTTGACAATATGCCATCTTTAAGCCAGTATATCCCCAATTTGTAATGAACATGTAACCATAGAAACATCTGAGTTCCACGTGTGTCATTCAAACCATCCCTTGGAGATCTGGCATATAGCTTACACTGACTGCACTTGTGAAGGTGGACCACTCCAGGGCTCAGTAGCTAGTGGCTCGCAGACTGGATAGCCCAGATGAGGCACAGGCATATGCTACGTGACCTTGAAGGGGGAGATAGGGTGATACAAGAACAGCACACCAGAAGCTATTCACATGTCCTCTCGGTGGCGGCGGCCAAGATTACCGTTATCTCACTATCCTAGAAGGTGGGGAAGCGAGAGAGAGGTGTGGGGGCTTTTGTCCTTTTTGGGAGTTCCTCCTTCCCTCATTCCTAGTCTCTGAGTAACCAGAGTGCAGAGGACAGGGGTAAAGACGAAAAGAAGGTAGATAATAGAGCTTCAAGCCCACCATTCCCAGGCTAGCTGCACTTTAAGCCCCAGTCATCGGAAGACTGAAGGATCCTGGGGCCAGGAGTCTGGGAGGGTTGGGCAGCCTGCTTCCTGTCCTCCTGTCCTTCTGTCCTTCCGTCCTCAGCTTCTGAGGCAGCGTTCTCCATCTCCACAGAACAGGCCTCCTGCTCTGCTATTCCCGGCATACTCTGTTCTCCCAACTGTGATGATATTTTCGGTCTTTTTGGCAGGAGGTGGGGATGGGCAGGGGTGGAAAGAACCCCCGAATGTTCTCGCACAGACATCTGCTGCTCGGATTTTGCTGGCTCCAGGGACCGCACTATAAACCCACTAACACTAATTGCTTTCCTGTCTGCCTCCATTTCTAGTGGAAATAAAATGCCTCTCTAGCTAATGGAAAATGAACCGCCCATGAGCCGCTGATTTACCTCCTTACGTAAGGGGCTCATGGCATCTGCTCTTCTCCCCTGGCCCCTGTCTTCTCCAAAGCCCTCAAGGCCTCTACACGCACAGAACAAGCCTCCAGAAGAGTACCCTCATGCCTCCAAGGACTTTAGAGCTCCCGTCCTAACCTACTCAGGTGGCAAGGGAAGAGGAGAGGGCAAAGGGAGAAGGGAAAGGAGGCAAAGACCCCTCTTTTGTTTTAAGTTCTCACTCTCAGGAATATTTTTTTTCTATCCTTATTTGATGTTGAATACAAAGGCATAAAGATGTTTACTGACCGCCCTCTTCTAAGTTCAGCTGCCCAGAAAAAGGGGGAAATACCAGAAATAGCTGGAACCGAGGTTCAAGAAAATGTATTGATGTTGGTCACAAGAAAGACCTCGATGACAGATCTGTTGCAGTTGGCTGCTCTGATTTAGGTCTCACTACAGAAAGTGGGGACCAGTGAAGAGACACCCCTCTCCCTATCACCCTGGCTATCCCCACCCTCATAACCCACTGCCAAAAAAAAAAAAAAAGAACTACATCTCCCACTTGATCTTGCAATAAAGAAGAATGAGCGTGGGTCTAAGTTCACGTGGCAAGGGTGACATGGAAATGTCCTATGGGGCAACTCTGCATCTCCCCCCTTTCCTGTTACAAATTCCACCAAGGGTAAGGTACTGAGCCACAGAAGACAGAATCCTGATCACAGGTGCTACAGAGCTGCCTGTCATACTCTTACTGTGGGACTACAACGTGCAAGAGATGGGTCTGGATCATGGACACTGAAATTGTATCCTTGGATTCTGTCTCCTGAAGAGAAAAAAAAGGACCCTCTTGAAATAGATGATACCACTCTTTGGTTTTTACCCTACAGCTAGCATCTAGCTCTTGTTGTCCTCCAGTCCTAATGAAGAGTCTTACCCATCCTAACGCCTTAGCTGCTGAGACTGTATCATCCTCATGGCCTTCTTATCCCCCCAATTCTCTCTACTCCCTCCTACTTCAGGGATATACCCATGAGAGCAGTATTCCTTGACCGAACCCACTCCGGCATTTAGAATAAAGGTTCCCATTAAAAACAAAGCCCTTTGTTGATGTCTCTTTGGGCTGCCTTTGAGGTACCCAGTTAAAATGACCAAGACAACAAGAGCTTATCTTAGCATCCAAACCTTCAGAGCCAAGATTGGCATTTATGTATAAATGCCACCTTCTGCCCATCTCTGAAGTCATAGCAAACTCAGAAGGGAACCGAGACCAAGTGGATGAAGAGGATGAGCTATTATTTCAACAGGACTCCACTGGATGCCTTTGTCTGAGCCACCGGGTTTCTTTCGTTGGCAGAGAATTGCAAACACAAGCCCGTTGTTTAAGATAGCTGGTGATGGAGTAGGCCAGGCTTGACTCTAGATCATACGGCTCCCCTCTCTCCACAAGCTCACCCAACTGACTTTCGGAGATTGCTCAACCCTGGAGTAGTTCATAGAGTTTCTCCTCTTGGGCCAGTTCCCAAAGGATAGGAATGCTTGGCTCGGCTCCCAGAAAAATCTCTGAAGCTGCCAAGGTATGTGAGAACGGGTCCCTTCCCCACTGAACACGGCAGAAGAGAGTGGCCTGCAGCCCTGTCAAGTGGCATTTGTCCCCCCACGTGGAGAGCACCGAATGAAATGACAGGTTCTCTCCCCAGCTCCAGAAATAGCTTCCTGATCAGGGCACAACTGCATGCAACCTTGGGCCAGGCTGTGGCGGGCAGAGGTCAATGTCCCTTCCAGCTGAGGGCGGGACCCAGTTCCAATTGTTTTGTTTGAACTAATTAAATGTGCTGCACAACATAACCAGAGCTTTAGCTTGGGTGGGGAGGTCAAAGGTTCCCCTTGTTCTTCCCAGAGAATGTCATTGAACGCATTGGCTCTCAAAACCTACGCTAATTTCTAGCATAAAGTGTTTGTTTGTTTGTTTGGTTGTTTGTTTGGTTGTTTGTTTTTCTGTCCAAGGTGCTAGCCTCTAAATATTTGTGTTAGCCTGTAAGGACCTGCCCAGGAGAAGAACTGCCCTGGAAAGGCAGGGAGAGCCACTCAGTCCCCAAAGGAAAGTAGGCTAGTGGGTCGAGATAAAAATCCAACCAGAAGCAAACAAAAGATCTAATACTCACAGGAGCTAATCTGAGGCCCAGAGAAGCCCTCAGGCCTCCATCCTCAGAGACTTTGTAGCTGACTGTTCTCAGGACTCTTCCCTATAAAGGGAACCTCAGGCCACTGTTTGCTTCTAAGTTAATTTATCTTGGAACCTTGTTTGTTTTTAAAGAAATGACACATCTGGGCGTAGGGGCGCACGCCTTTAATCTCACTCAGCACTCGGAGGCAGAGGCAGGCGGATTTCTGAATTCGAGGCCAGCCTGGTCTACTGAGTGAGTTCCAGGATAGCCAGGGCTACACAGAGAAACCCTGTCTCAACACCCCCCCCCAAAGAAAGAAATGACACATTTGAGGTTTCCCCCCCCTCTCTTTTAATTAAGCAATGCAAGCAAATTTGAAAGAGAAAATTCCCAGTTCCCCAGAGCCCATCACCTAGTCAAGGTCTCAGCATTAGGTTTTTAAAAACTGGAATTCCAGTGCTCCTACTTCCATGACCCCTAGGAAGATGGAGAGATTTACAGGCAAAAGCAATTTTAAAGGGAATATAATTTTTTTTCTCTTTAATAAAGTCTGTTATTGGAACTTGGGGAAGTAAGAAACCACCAGAAGAGTCTGCAGGATTTCTGAAACCATGCAGAGGTAGACATGTCCAACCAGTGATCCCAGGATAGCTATGAATGTGTCCCAACACATTTGTCAAAAGGCTGAACAACATGTCATGCCCTCCCAATCCCTGCCTCCCCCACCACCACCACCACCACCGCCCTGCCACCTCCACTGCCACTGCCACTGCCACTGCCGCCCCTAAATCCTACCCTGAGACTTTTAGCTTTTTCTGAACTAGCAAAATTCTGAAAGTGGTAGGGTAAAGGTCACAGCCAGCTGAGGTCATCAGACAGGCTGGTAAAGGGAGAAACGAAGCCCCGGGCCCCAGTGATTTGAAAATATTTTCCTTGGCATCTCTAGCAAGATGCCTGAACTTCAGACACATGTCGCAAGCCGTGTCAGAATCTGCACTGTAATGGTGCAATGCTCTGTCCGCTCTTAACGATGCGGGGCTCACCCTCTGTGCTTGAATGGCTTATCTGACTTTGTCAGGGAGGCCAGTCTCTCTAATAGTTAGGAAATCCTTACAACAACAATCACAAAGAAACAGCACCAAGCGCTCCCATAGTCTGGCAGGAAAGAAGTCGAGAATGGCTCATGAGACTCCGGGGATGGACCAGGGTAGACCTGGCCAGTTTGGATGGGAGAGGAGAAGCTAAAGAGGAAGGAGAAGGAATTCAGGGCTGAGACCCATTCATAACCCTGGCCCTGAGAACATAAGCCTCCCCCGCCTTCCCTGTCTTATTCCTCCCTACAACGTTCCCATGTCCACTGGCTATGTCAGCAAAGCAGAGAGTCAAGGAAATAGCAGGAGATCTGTCAGCATCACAAGGACCCCTAACCCAACTGCATGGGAAAGCCTTAAGTTCTTTCTGGAAGAATCCACGACACCATGAGAAGCCCAGTATATGTAGCCCACATCTTGTTACTGCTTCCCAGAGCAATGGGAAACAGGAGGAGGTCCCAGGCCAAGGAGCCAACTCTAACCCTGATAGGATCCACCAGTGGTGGCTGAGCCTGCCTCCTTTCTGTGCTGACCAGTGGACATGTGGTGGTCATTTTCACTCCGATGTAGTTGCATGACCATCAGAAAGATTCACTCTTCCAAGACCTCTGGCCTTACGAGGGTGTGTTATCTGAGTCTACAAGAGCCAGGTACCAGTGTGGAAGAGCAGCTCAATATGTCCTTCTTACCAACAGGTTTGGGCTAAGCCTCTCTTTATGGCTGGCACCAGTGAGACTCTCACTACCTATGAGAGACTTGGGTGAATCTTCAACTACAGAGGCCACGTGGCCATCTCAAAACATAAGCTAGACAGTGTGTGTGTGTGTGTGTGTGTGTGTGTGTGTGTGTGTGTGTGTCTCCTTTGAACAAACACATCATCAGACCTGGATCTGAGAAGCCATTGAGAGTTCTGTTTGCTTTCGAAGACTATGTAGGTATACAAGGATGACCATCACGGTCATGTTTGCTCCGCACTGTTCAGGGGTGAGTAGTCTCAGTGGCATTCATTATGTTCCTGAGAAGTCCAAAGGCACCCGCCCTGGGAAAGCAGCTCACCCAGACCATCGTATAAAGCCAGGCTGACAGCTGACTGTGTACTTATGCCACTATACTGAGCATGACCAACACATCTCAAATGTCTGCATCCAAGATTCATACGCTTTTCACGCCTGATATTCCTATTGGTTAATTTTTTTTTTTTTTTTTTTTTTTTGTTTTTCGAGACAAGGTTTCCTCTGTATAGCCCTGGCTGTCCTGGAACTCACTTTGTAGACCAGGCTGGCCTCGAACTCAGAAATCCACCTGCCTCTGCCTCCCGAGTGCTGGGATTAAAGGCATGCGCCACCACGCCCGGCTGGTTAATTTTTTAAAAAACTACTAGCCACAGTATTTGATGGAGGACCTGCCCACAGTGGTCCAACCCTTTGTGTTTTCTTAGGGAGCAGGAAGAAAGAGAGGGGAGCCATCTATCTTAAATATCTGCCCAGGGACAGACACCATGGACTAGGTACCAACTGGCTGTCACTGGCTTATAGTTCTCTCTCCTGCCACCATAGCACTTGAGCACAGCCACCGGAGCGGGCACCCATGGTCACAAGCACTGAGCATATGGTCCCCATTCTAGGGTAATCAAAAGACAAGGTCTGACCTAAGAAAAGCCAATAAGAATCCCTGCTAAAGGATAACGCCTTCAGGGCTATTTGGCTCCAGCAGGATAAAGAAGGCTCCCCCACTGGGTGTGGGACAGTCCTGTACTCTCCCTCCAGTAAGGTAAGCCATGAGTGATGCATCCAGAAAAGAGAAGGTAACCCTTATCGAACCAGGGAGAGACCCCCTACAGAAGCACGCACTGATCCTTCCCCACTCCAAGGATGCACCCACTACCAGCTCCAGGGCCATCAGACAAGCCTGGGCTGCCATCAGACAAGCCTGTGTACAAAGCAAGCACAGGAAAGGCAGAGAACTACCGGACAGATAGGACACAAACCCTCGGGGGAGGGAGGATTTACCAAGCAAACCAGGCTCATTTGCAGAGCTCAGTGTAGTCCTGTTTTTCTGTACAGAATAATAGGAGCGGTGCCCCCTCCCCCACCTCAGGTACTGTATAGCACAAAGATGCCTGCCAGAAAGAGGGCAGTAGGAACTGCATGTGATGGCCAGGCTCCTGCAAGTCACATAGAGACCAGGTTGATGTTTTCCATCTGCTGTGCAGTTGCCAAAGCAACCTCATCTGTTCTTAAAGGAGATAAGAGCTTGCTCATACCAGATGCTCTTCAGGCAGGCTCTTATCTCCCACTCCAAGACTGCCGCTTCAGAGCAGTCTAGCCCATTCCCCAGTCTGGATAAGCGTCGTCGTGGTGAAAGTACTTCTAGGGGCTGCGCGCACGCTCACAACTGGGTGGGGTAGGGTAGCTCACCCCTTTAATCCCAGTACGGTAGGGTTGCAGGATCAAAGGCAGGCAGATCTCGGAGTTTGAGGCTAGCCTGGTTTACAGATGAGCTCCAGGACAGACAGGGTGACATAGAGGAACCCTGTGTTGAAAAACAAAAAATAAAGAAAATAAAAATGTCTCGTGTCCTCTTGAAGCCAGTCCTTCCCTCCTTCCAGCATCCCTCACTATGAAAAACTGGACCCCTCCCTGGCATCCTGATCGCCCCACCTTTCATCCACTGAGCCCCTTATCTGCTGCGGCAGGGAGCCCATCTCAACACCCCCAGTGGCTTCCTGAGACTAGAACAGCAATAACCCTTATACATGCTCTCCTCTCTTCCCAGGCTCATGCATCATATCTAGGACAAAGCTTAATTCATACATTAAGTATCACATGGAGTGGAGAGAGACAGGACAGAGGGACATGTCATATCCAGAGTAGTACAGAATGAGATAATATGAGATTTCATGACATTGCTCAGAATGGCATACAATTTAAGACATGGATCGTTTGTTTATTCCTGGGATTTTTCCATGTAATATTCTGAACTGAAGTTGACTGCAAATAGCTAAAAGGATAGATCCGTGGGGGGGTGGGGGGGGCTTGGAGCTAAGGGGAATATGGTACTGGAGAAGTCTCTACTATCTCAGTCTTGGAGATTTGTAGCCCACTTCCAATGGCTGAGCCAAGAAATTTTTTTTTCTTAAAGAATATGGCATCCGCTCAACGGTTCAATTGACTAAACTCAGCTCCGAGGACTACACCGTGGTTCACCAAGCGCAATGGTGCTATCTGTACAGGCAGCAGAACTGAAGGTGGGTACTTACTGCTTCACACACCTGTCACACAAAGACCCAGGACAATGTCAGGCTCCAAACAGGAACAAAACCAGGGTCACTCCTCATAATCGCAGCAGGAAAACAATGGCCGGAAGACAGCCCTTTCAGCCACAGTGTAAATGGCAACGTTAGTGCTCACATCACTGCTCAAACAATAATAGACATCTGGATTCAGAGCCTGCTAGGAAGAGATTAAGCTAAAAGTGAATAATGTGTGCCTCTGTGTAGAGCACACATGTGGATGGACACACACACACACACACACACTTTGGTAGGGGGACATTATGGAAAACGCTGTCCCCTTAAAACATGGAAGGATCTCACAGCAATATTTATTAGTCATAGTAAGAAGCCAAAGCCAAGTGAGAAGAGAAAGAAACCCTAAGCTGAATTCCTTGGGTCTCCCCTCTTGCAAGTAACCTGGGAGGAAGGTGTTAACTTGCAGGTAAGATGAAAGGTATCGGGCTTATCTGACCTGGCTTCAGCCCCAGACTGGACTAAGGTTGTCATTCTGGAAGCTCGCCATTTTCCTACTCCGTTAAACCTTATATATCAAAGCCCCTGGAGGGGACAAGCAAGACCAACTGAGAAAATGAGGAGTGGAAGGGAGCAAAGCTGGTGCGCGCGCGTGTGTGTGCGTGTGTGTGTGTGTGTGTGTGTGTGTGTGTGTGTGTGTGTGTGCGTGCGTGCGAGAGAAAGAGAGAGAGAGAGAGAGAGAGAGAGAGAGAGAGACAATTGTCCATCCTCATTAATCAGTCATAGTCATTTCCCATCAGATATGAAACAGCAACCCAGACAGGGAACTGGCCAGATAGCATCCTTTGCATCCTTTGCAGAGCATCCAGCCACCGGGAATGAGTCTCCTTGTATGGAGGCTTGCTTCCTTTATCCTAGCCTTGGGTTTCCTCATCTTTCCAACTGCACTCGGTTGTACAGACTTCATATCAAACATGGATGAATGTGAAGGACAGCGGGCACCCAGGAGCTGCTCAGAATTCAGACCTGGGCCACCACTGTCAGGAACCTCCCAAGGGAGCATGGAGGTTTCAACTGCCATCTCTGTTCCCTATTTCTTATTCATACTCATCACTTAGAATTGTAAAATGTTAAAGCCGACAGCATCTTAGAAACCTAGCTGGCTGGGACTCACGTCCAAATGGAAAAAAAACACAGTCCCAAAAGGTATCCATGTTTCCCAGCCCCCACCTGGCCAACTAGCAGGACAGCAACAGGAACACTAGCTTCCTGAGCAGGGTTCATGTCACCCTGGGAAACATCCCCGTCGTACTTTTCTATGCTATGACAAAACACCATGACCAAGGCAACCTGTAAAAGAAAGTGTTTTGTGTTTCCTGGTGGGACTTTTCAGTGTGGGCAACCCTGCAGGTGGTTCCTGGCTTTGTGACGTAAGTTCCTGTTCTTCGGAAGGCTTGGTATGGAGGACAAACAGCAGATGCTTCTTGGGCAAAGTCCTGACTGCCGTGTTGGACATTAATGGCGTTTCCTCATGAAGAAAGATCTCAGTAAGGAAGAAATGGGGCCATTTTAAATGGTGGGAAAAAGAGCCCCAGAAAAAAATGGCTAAGATGGATGCGGAGGTTGTTGAAAAGTGTGATTGAGACCGGGAGGCAAAATTCCAAGGAAAAAGTAGAATATTACCCAAACTCTACTCCTCCCCGGGAAGGGAAGGATGCCAGAGAGGGTTGCCATGCCTACTCCTAGCTACAGCACTCCATAAAGTACTGAGAGGCCTGTAGTGCGTCCTGAATGGATACCTTCATGCTTTACAGCCACCATTGCCTGCCTCACCAACATGGTAGCAGGAACCAATATTCCCTTGCTGTCATCTCTACTGTTAAGCCAGAGTCAAGCCCAACATCTTCAATCAGGGAATCACATACCCACCCTCCCTTCCTTCCTTCCTTCCTGCCTGCCTTGCTTGCTGTTAACACTTAGTCCATGTAGTATAGAACCCCAATGTCTTAGTCAAGGTTTCTATTACTGTGATAAAATACCACGACCAGAAACAAGTTGGGAAGGAAAAGGTTTACTCAGCTTACATTTCTAGATCTGTACTGTCTCATTAGAGGAAGTCAGGACAGGAATTCAAGCCGGGATAGAACCTGGAGGCAGGAGCTAATGCAGAGGCCATGAAGGGGTGCTGCTTTCTGGCTTGCTCCCCATGGCTTGCTCAGCCTGCTTTCTTGCAGAACCCAGGACCACCAGCCCAGAGATGGCCCCATCCACAATGGGCTGGGCTCTCCCGCATTGATCACTAATTGAGAAAACGCCTTGCAGCTGGGTCTCATATAGGCATTTTCTCAACAGAGGCTCCTTCCTCTCTGAAGAATCTAACTTGTGTCAAGTTGACACCCAACACCAGCCAGTCTACCCGAGTTCTTATAATGTTATTCAAGGCTAACAGGTCCCTCTGTCACCCACAGTCCCATGTCACCACTTCTCTTCCTTCTCCTCTAGCCCCCTTGCTAGGATGGGAAATCCAACTGGACTCTAATGGCCCTCGAGCTTACTGTTGCTTCCAACTGGAACCTGCTTCCCCAAACACTCACATGTCCCATTCCCTGACTGCCTTCATGTCTCTACCTACCAGTGTTGCTTGACCTCCTCAGCCCCATTGTTCTCTGTGACATCCCTTAACTGCGTGGCTTTTGGTCCCAAGCTCAGCAGTCCCTTCAACAGAAGGGAGACAGTCCTTTCTTTAGTGTGTGTCTCTTCGTGCTTCTAGAAGGTGTGTGAGCATCACATAGGCAAGCATCACATGGCCTGTTTGTTTTGGAGTGAAGCATCTGGCTCAGAGGAGGCATCGGACACATGCTTGCTGGCGAGCATGGAGCCTCTTTCATGCTTTTAAATTAGGTTTGCTAAGGGACCGGCCATCATCCAGAGGAAAAACACAGCCAGCAGCTTCCTTCCAAACTTCTTTGTTTACCCAGCATTGTGTCTGAACATTCATCCTCCCACCTTTCAAAGGTGACAACCAAGCCTGGGGTGCACTGGCAGGGGGCTGAGAGCACAGAAGGTACCATCTGCTTTGAGGGGAGGGGATTAGAAGGTTAGGAGAATCCTGCAGTCAAACCTCAAAAATCATCTAGATTCCTGGGCGTCTCCTTAAAGAGAAGAACCCAGATCCTGGGCCTTCCAGATTCAGCCAGCTTGAGAGGCCACATTCCAGGAGCTGGGATTAAGAGAAGAGCTTACAGTAAGAAATCACAACAAAAATGATTGTATGGTTGGGGGTCATCACACCATGAAGAAAAGAATTAAAGGGTGGTAGCATTAGGAAGGTTGAGAATCGTTGGTCTAGAATGAGCACAGCTTAAATTATCAAGACCCTGAGTCACACACTAGCTTATGGCTCAGTGTCAACCAAGGGCTGGCTTTTCTACGTCTTTGAAGGGAAGTAGGCAGCGGCACGCTCTTTTGCATGGGAACGTAATGTCACACTGAAGCAAGCTCGTGAAGCATTTCAGGTTTCATTTTGTTACTTTTTAAACCCCATGCCCAGTAATTGTGCTTGAAAGAACTGACTCTAAATAGGATGCTGTAAATCACACAATTATAAGAAAAGATATTCATCTATGTACTACTTAAAACGGGAGGAAAAAAATCCTTGAAAACAAACCAAGTATCTAAAAACAGGAACGATGATCTATGTAATAAGTCTTAGCGCAGTGCTGGCCAGATATCACACTTGCATTTTGAATCATCAAAGGGTAGGGTATTTTTACCACCATCTTTACCTGCATTTTCAGAAGACCACTACTGATCTCCCCCATCAACCTCCCTACAAGGGTAATCTCCGAATCTGACAATTGTACAGGAGCCACAGAACACCATTAGACCCTTCTCTCTGCCTATCCTCTGCAGCCTTTGTGAGTCTTCCCCATGAAGGGCAGGTGAAAAAAAGTCCCCCACTTAACTGGTATTTGAGCTTTATTGTTGTGGTCGTTTAGCATCTGCAAGGCATGCATATATGTGTGTATACACTTGAATATATGTATATATGTATGTATATGCTTGCATATATGTACATATGTGTGCATATGTTTACTTGAATGTATACATGTATGTGCATGTTTGCATGTGTGCGCATGTGTCATGTATGTGTGTATGCTCACATGTATGTATAAATGTGCATGCTTGCATGCATGTATATAATATGTGTATACTTGCATTTATGTATATATGTGTGTGTGCTCACATGTATGTATGTGTGTGTATGCTTACATGTATGTATATGTATGTGTGCTTACAGGTAAGCATATATGTGTGTGTATGCTTGCATGTATGTATATATGTTTAGGGGACAAGACTCATGAAGCTCTGGCAGACTAAAAGTAGCCTTAAGCTTCTGATCCTACTGCCTCTACCTCCTTAGTGTGTGTATGCAACTATCCCCTATGCCTGGTCTATGAAATTCTGGGGGCCAAGCCCAAGGCTTCTTGTATGCTAGGTCTTAAGCCTGGGAGCAAACCCAGGCTTCTAAGTATACAACTGAGCTCATCTACAGTACTCTGAGCCCTGGCAAAGATGAAAATTACAGAAGCAACTGCTTGGAGTATTGGGCTGGAAGCCAGGTCTGTCTACAGGGGTTCCCCAGTGGGAGAGGGGTGAAAAGGGGTTTTCTGTGCAAGCTTGGCCTTCTTCCAGGGCTGTCAATCAAATGCATTCCAATCTGTAATGGAAAAGACAAGGGACAGTTTCTCCCCTGGGAGGCACAGTGAGCTCAAACATGAAATCAGGAACTGGATTTCTCCTTCAAGGAAAATATATGCAGTAAAGAAGGAAAAAAAAAATCAATAGGAAACTAAGACTGGTTAGGACTCATCTCCTTTTTACCTAAACACACACACACACACACACACACACACACACACACACACACACATGCAAGCACACAAACACATACACAGGCATGTATGGTTAACACATGCACACATACACATACACACATGCATACACGCATGCACTTATGCATGCACACGCAAATACACGCACACATACACACAGTGCATACACACTCTCTCTAACATGTCCTGCACTGATACACAGATGCCCATGCATAAACACATACACACATGTTCTCCATTCCTCAATCTTTCATCATGCCCATCTTTAATTTTAAACTGCCATTTGGTCTTTATTGTCCTGGCAACAATAAAAGGAATAACAAGCTCCCTCTGATGGTGAGGCGATCACCCCCAAAGACGATCAAGAGGTCCACGGTTCACAAGTTGCCAGGCTAGGCTTTCAAGAGAGAGAAGGTAAGCCAGGCACAGTGACACATGCCTTTAATATCAGCACTGGGGAGGTAACTCTCTGTGCTGCCAGCCTGCCCTACATAGCAAGCTCCAGGCCAGGCATGGCTCCACAGTGAGACCCTGTTTCAAAACGAGAGAGATATAGAGCGAGAGAGAGACAGAGAGAGAGACAGAGAGAGAATATGACCCCAGGATGCTGAATGGCACGGTTGGAAGGGACAAGAGACTGTACATGCTGACAAGGAGCTAACGGAAGCTCCCTATGTGTTTAGTGGCCCCAAACTGCTCCATGGGTGTGCCCATTCCCTCCCCATTCACAGCCCAACCCACCCCTTCCTTGCCTATATCCCCGCTTCCTTATTTGCTCCTAATTTATTTTAAACATTGCCTTGAGAACACAGGAGCAGACATTCCCCCTAAGTAGAGATGCCCGCACCTCTTCGCTGCAGCCCTTCACAAGCCAGTCACCCTCTCTTTGAGGTGGGTGAGGAGAAGGAAGCTGGAATGGTGGAGGAAAGAGGCCACGCTCTTGTGGGCTCACATCATTTCCAACTGGTTCAGAAGCCTAGGCAAACCCAAATACCCGGGACTGGTTTCTTTGTTAAAAAACAGACTTGCCCCCGCCCCCACCCCAGCCCCCACCCCCAAGGATTCGGGAATCAGGACAGGACTTTTGGGCATAAAGTTTCTCTCCGTGAGAAGGAGGTGCCCTGGTGGGATGCCTTAGCCTGGTTTGGCAATTTGGGACACAAGGGCCTTCAAGGAAGCTTGGTGTCGTGGTGTGAGATGAGCAGACGCATTAGAGGCAACACCTTCAACCCCACGTGCTTTATCTGGCCATTTCTTCTATAACCCATGTCATTTTAGGTGCACATCTTTGAGGTGGAAGATCCTAGCCAGCAACAAACCGGGTGTACAGAAAGTGTCACATGCCCAAGGGAGCTAGAGTTACCCAGATGCAAGCTGGTTTACTGGACACTTAATCAACCAAGAGAAAATGAAAATCTTGTTTTCTTTACAAGAACCCCACGTGGCACTACATTTGAGGTCAAATAGGGTTTCTGCCATAGAACTTGGTATAAAGAAAGTGATATGCAAATAAGCCAGGGCTGAGATGTGGTTCAGTGGTAGAACACCTGCCTAGGATCCCAGAAAAGGGCTGGAAGGTTCAATGGTAGAGAGCTTCCCTAGGATCCAGCATAGAGGAGTTGGGTGTGTGGCTCTACGATAAAGTGCTAGATTAGTTCTATGCACAAGGCCCAGGGTTTTATCCCTCACACTTAAGCAAGCAAGCAAGCAAACAAACAACAAAACACAGAATCCTTCACTCCAATGTAGAGACTGGAGTCCTATTGACTGCTAAAACTCACACAATTATGCACACAGACATGCCTGGGTAACAGAACAGTTGGTATGCATATTGAACACTGAAGAGATCGATGCAAGACAGGGAGGTGGCTAGCCACCTCCCATTGGTATCACATGTCACCCCAAGGATGTGCTCGGACCCATTCCACCAAGCAGAGGAGGACACCAAGGGTGCTGAGTCACAGACACTCACTCAGAGACTAAGAATAGGTCTGAGGCTGGCTCCGCTGTGGTCAGAAATGTACCTTAGTCCTCCCCGTTCTTCACTCCGCCTCCTGTGAAGAAGCTCCATAGAGTATCTCAGAGATGAGCTCTTCCTTTGACACCTACATGAGACTCAAAGTTAGCAGATGGCTATTCACTCTATTCCTGATAATGATAATAGACTAGAAGAGTCAACACAACAACATTGAGCTGAGATCTAGGGACCAATATTTCTGCCCCTACCCTAGACACCCATGAGAATAGAGAAGCTAGAAAAGGTCACTTGCCTAAGGCTGTAGAACCAACCAAAGGCAAGACTTAAGACCCAGGCAGTCTGGACCTGAGAGGCCATGTGTTGCAGCTACCGATGAGGGACTATTTCTTCCAAGGCTGAGCTAAAACTGATGGTAGTCAGAAGGGCAGGAAATGGCTCCAGACCCCATCTGGAAGTCGTGAGCTTGTTAAAGAGTTCTTTCTGGAGCTACATGAGGGAGACAGCAGAGTCAGCATCCCTGACTGAAAACTTCAAGACCTCCGTTCCATGCTGCTTCCTGCCGGACAGATGTAACCTGACTTCCCCTCCAGAAAACCAGGCAACTGCTTTGTGGTTTACAAAAAGATGCCTTTCTTTTGCTCTTTGCAGCTATGAAATAAACAGTGCTTTACAGGCAAAAATGGAAGGGCAGAGAAGTGAAGGGGTGTATCCCAAGATGCAGATAACGGAAAGAGCTTATCTGCCACCACTAGGATGCTGCTCTCTTCCCAATGGACACAGGCAGTCTTTGCCAGAGCAAAGCAGTTGACGACACCATGATGTTGTATCCTGACAACGCACTGGGCACAACAGAGGTGACAGAGGACTGTGCTATCCCAGTCTTTGCAGTTGCCTAAGCCACACTTCCAAGGCCACACACTCTTTGAAGAAGCCGCAACTCGAGTTTGTCTCACACCTCCACGTGTCTGCGGAAGGGTGTGGCTTTCAGAAAAATCCCAACACTTGGCAAACATTTGACAAATGGGAGAGGGCAAGTGAGAAGATCAGAGAGAGCCTGGAAGAGTTTAAAATGTGATGATAAAAAAGTAAATAAGAGATCCCCATCTCTGAGACAGCTCAGAGTTAAGAACACTGGCTACTCGTCCAGAAGACCTGAATTAAATGCCCAGCACCTGCATGGCAGCTCACACCTGTCTTTAACTCCAGATCCCAGGGTCTGACACACTGGGATGTCATACATCCATTTGCTTGTCATCATCCATCCATGACATACATTCAGTAAAACACCAATGCACAAAAATAAATAAATAAATAAATAAATAAATAAATAAATTTTAAAATAAAAAATAAACTACCTCTATAGCAAGGTTTTTCTTGTGTCTTTCTAAACTCTGTTCAAATTTTGATAGCTACACTCAGGAATGTCATATCCCACCGGCTAATAAGTTTTACCCTACTCTCTGCTGGGCCTGGTACTTCCTTAGACATGTGCATCCAGACTCCAGGTGTCCCTAGATGGTACCTTTCTAGACTCCAAGGAATCTTTAACAGACCCCAGGACACCAGGCTGAGCCTCATGACTCTGTGGCCACCAAGTGTGGGAAGAGACTATGTTGGAGATCACCTTGACCACAACAGGAGAACAACCGGCCTTGGAGAGAAGCTCTTGATTACACCCTTTCCAAAGGCTGCTACATCTTGGCTGAGCACTGAGGCCTGAGTTCCCCCAAGCTATTTTCACACAAGCAACATCCGAAGACTGGTAGGGCTGTGTACTGGTCGGTTCTGTCAACTTTATACAAACCTACACTCAGCTGAGAGAGGGAATCTTAATGGAGACAATGCCTCCATAGGGTCAGCCTAGAGGGGAATCTGTAGGGGTGTGGTCTTGATTGGTGATTGACATGGGAGGGCCCAGCTCACTGTGGGCAGTGCAGCCCCTGGGCACTGTATATGAAAGCGGGCTGAGCAATCCAGTAAACAACACCCCCCCCCATGACCCTGCTTCATTCAGTTCCTGCCTCCAGGTTCCTGCCTCAAGTTTCTGCCCTGACTTCCCTGGCTGTTATCTGCAAGTATAAACAAAAAGAAACCTTTCCTTCCAGAGGGGTTTTTGATCAAGGTGTTTTACCACAGCAATGGAAATCTAACTAGGAAAGGTTACACACCTTGGAGATACAAAGTCTAGACAGATGGAAACAATGTTTCTTTGGTTCTGTCTGTTTGATTATTTGCTGGGCAAGCACTCTCCCACAGAGCTGCATCGCCAGCCCTGAATTATGCCTTTCCCTATCAGCCGTGTTTGAGGTCTGAAAGTAACTCCTTAGAATCACAAACTTAAAGGACAGTCGCTCCACTCTGTCTCAAGTGGTCATTTGGAGGCCAGGTCCTTTCTGTATCTCTCAGGCTGTTCCCTGCTCTGCTCCTAGTGATGCTTTTGACAAGATGTGAACTCCACTCAACCTGGAGAGACACTAGTCACGGTACTATACTCTGTGAGGACTCCGGGCTGGGAAGGAAGTGAGAAGGATGTGTAGGTGGGGGTGGGGGTGCCACCTGAGGCCCTTGAGGCTAGCAGTGGAAACACAAACTTGACATTCACATTTTCCTATCCGCTGATCTCAGGCACCAGCTTGAGCTCGTGCTAACTGTTCATTTCCACAGCCCTTCACACCCCGACTGCTAATGAAGGCTCCAAGCTAAAGTCTTAAGCCACAAAGACAGCACATGGCTCCTCTCTAAGGAATCCCCAGAGGTCACCTAGCCTGGGGGGTGGGGGTGGGGGCTGGGTTTGGGGGTGGTAAAAATCTCATTTAAAATTTTTTTCTACTTATATTTATTATCTCATTTATCATCTCTATTTTTTTTCTTATTTTATATTTATCATATCTCTCTTTTGTGTGCGAGTGTTCATCATGTACATGCACGAGTATTTGTGGAGGCCAGTGGACAACTGTTAGATTTAGGAGACATGTCTCTAATGGGCCTGGTACTCACCAAGTAGGCTAGGCAAGCCCCAGGGATGCATGTGTATCCAGGCTGGGATTGCAAGCGCATGCCACTGTGCCTGATATGTCTTACCTGTGTTCTGGGGGATCAAGGTCATGTCTCCCTGTCTGGACAGCAAGCACTGACTGAAACATCACCCTAGGCCTCATTTGCTATTATATCTTGGGTTCATTATGAATTTACATTTGAATAATGTATTTTTATGACCCACACTCCTGCAGCACACCTTCGACCCTACTCTCTCGGAACACCACAGCCTGCTGCCATCAGCGAGAGTTCCTGTTGGTCCTCCTTCAGGAGCAGGGAGGGGACTTGCTGATTATTCAGACATCCCAGTGACAAAGCCCATGGAGTATCTTAAAGTGGGTGGCTGCCAGTCTGCTTTTGCTCTGACCTGTTGAGAAAGCACGTGTTGAGTCCCCATCTTCTTAGGTGTCTGAAAATGGTACCAAATGTTTTCACTGACGCCACAGCTGGAAGCTCAGGTAAAGCCCTGAGAATGGGAGCCCAAGTTATCTCTTACTTTTTAAGCTTTTCGTTTGTCTGAGGAGGGACCCCAGGCTCCCACACTAGGCAAGTACTCTTCCACCGAGCTACACTCTCCAGTATCTTGAGCCACGTTTATGAAGCAGTGTTCCAGGGAAGGGGTTCCCAGAGGAAACAAGGAAAGGGCTCAACAAAAATGTAAAGACAGAGATCTGTCTGTGGAAGACAAAAGTTAGGGGTCAGTCTGTCTCTTTCTATTTTTCTGTCTCTCTCTCTGTGTGTCTCTGTCTCTCTCTCTCTTTCTGTGTGTGTGTGTGTGTGTGTGTGTGTGTGTGTGTGTGTGTGTGTGTCTGCAACAGCAAGGAGAGGGGAGAGAGGTTGTTGAACACGGGAAATGAAGGAAAGGGAAGATGTGATAGAGAATGGCTGCTTCAGGAAGTCTTTCCCATCAAGACTCATTTTCAAGAACTCACACAACCCTGGACTTAGTAATAGGCCCTAATCATGTAACCCCAATATACCTTCTAAGATGAAACGTCAGTGAGCAGAAAGCCAAAGTGATCTGCTCATGCTGGGCCTTATTCCCCCACACCATCTGTGATATGCTTCCCAGGCCCAAATAACTGTCTACTAAAATAAACAACCACCACCGGATGGGATGTTGGCCATCAAGTCAGGCATCTCTCAGGTTCTAGGCCAAGTCTCACAGCCTGTAGCCCAGAACGTCACTTCCTATGATGTCCCCAAACTCCCAGGTCTAGCAGAGGCCACCAAACTTAAACACCAGCCCAGCCAGGTGAATGCCCCAGGTCCCTGCCTGCAATGCCTGTGTGACTCTCACACCCAGCTGGGGTCACCGTTTATACACTGACTGACCCAGCCAAGTGAGGGTCTCAGATCTCCACCAGCCTGTGTGTGCCCCATACTCCCAGGAGACCTAACTCAGGTGAGGTGGCACCAGCTTAGCCTGGTGAATCATCCAGACCCCTGCCTACCTGTAACTTCCTCATACTTCAAGTCAGTGGCTCTCAACCTTCCTAATGCCGTGAGACCCTTTGATACAGCTCCTCGAGTTGTGGTGACCCCGACCACAAAACCATTTCGTTGCCACTTTATGACTGCAATTATGCTACCGTTATGAATCATGATGTAAACACCCTTGGAGAGGATGGTTTCCAAGGGTTGAGACCCACAGGTTGAGAGCCGCAAGGCTAAGTCCTAGCCAGCAGTGTAGTTTATATACCAGAATTGCCAGGAATCGATTACCTAAACGAAAATCATAAAACTTGAAAATAAATGGACAGAGCTGGAAAATGTACCAAGTGAGGGGACACAGGCCAAGAAAAACGAAGGCTTCGTGCTCTCTCCTATTTGTGGGTCCTTTGGATTTGTCTATATAGCCTAAGTAAGTGCAAAGGCCAGGAAAGCACAAGGGACCATGGGGGGGGGGGGAAGGGGGAGGAAGGAGCTCTAGAGATGGGCATAATATGATACAGGTGCTATGAAGGCAGAGGGGGAAACACAGAGTACTTTTTTTTTTTTTTTGGTTTTTCGAGACAGGGTTTTTCTGTGTAGCTCTGGCTGTCCTGGAACTCACTCTGTAGACCAGGCTGGCCTCGAACTCAGAAATCCGCCTGCCTCTGCCTCCCAAGTGCTAGGATTAAAGGCGTGCGCCACCACGCCCAGCCACAGAGTACATTTTAAGTAGGGAAGTGGAGAGGGGCATAATATAGAGGGAGCTGAGGATGTTTGAAAAACCATAAGGAAACATATTGTTTTAGAAGCTTATCTAAAATACATAGAAGGGTCTCACTGGGTACACCTGGCTTATCTGGAATTTGCTAAGTAGACTAAGCTAACCTTGAACTCAGAGATCTGCCTGCCTCAACCACCCGAGTGCTGGAGTTTAAGCTGTGTACCACCACACACAGCGACCTACTTTATTTCTACAGACGGGGCCTCTCTCCCAGTGGCCTGGGACCCACAAATTAAGCTATGCTGGCTAGAGAGCAAGCCCCAGAGACCTGCCTGCCTCTGTCTCCCCAGAGTTAGAATTACAAGCACCTGCCACTATGCCTGGCTTTAAATGAAGAAAAACAAATTCTGGGTGTGGAACAATCTCCTGGCCCCCTGAAAATTGCATTTTAAGACTCAAACTCTTGGGCCGGGCGGTGGTGGCACACGCCTTTAATCCCAGCACTCGGGAGGCAGAGGCAGTCGGATTTCTGAGTTCAAGGCCGGTCTGGTCTACAAAGTGAGTTACAGGACAGCCAGGGCTATACAGAGAAACCCTGTGGGGGGGGGGGGGAGAATCAAACTCTTCATTAGTTATATGGAAAGTCCCAAGATAATGAGTCTCATGTCTCAATACAAACTCGAATGACCATTTACATTTGCCTCCTGGTTTATCCTCAGGTATGAGGCATCCCTGGCTAAGAACCACTGATGAGTTAGACTCCTCTCTCCAAAGTTGTTCTGCTGCCTTCAAACCCTGAAGCTCTCAAACAGCCGCTTGCTTAGTGCCTGTGGTATAGCAGTACCTCCTGTTTAAACATCAGCTCCCCCCCCACACTGCAATATTCAAAACCACTGCGGCAAGGCCACTCACTCCCTGGTAGCACCCTCATTCTACTCTCTCCACGTAGGGGTGGGGGTGGGGGTGGGGGGATCCCCTAGCTTCTCAGTCACTCATTCTCAAGCTGCCTAGACCTGCAAGGTGGTTTCTGAACCATCACACAGCTGCAGGACCAAAAGTCAAAACAATGAGCCACACATGAAGCGTGTGGCTCTGATTCTGGGCCAGGAAGCTACCATCATTGCATAGCCTGCCACCAGATCCCCCAACCCCGGTTACATGGTGTTCCCATAGAGGTGAGCGCCTGGAAGAAAACAGAAGAGAGAAGCAAGACAAATGAGCCATTTCCACACCAGCTGACAATGATGTCACTTCTGCTAATGCAACATTTTAGGGACAGGAGAGAAAAGAAGGAGAAAAAGGCAACCCCATCCATCCCCCTTCACCTTCCTCTCATCATCACCCCTTCTGTCCTGAGGTCTCCCTCAAGGTTTCCAGCCTGTCGCATACCCCCACCCGCCATGGGTGTTGCTGAAGGGGAAGCGACAGGAAGCCACAGCCTGTCCTCGCAGTCTGCTCCGCCATGGAAGCCTCGCTCACACTCTGACCACATCTTCCACCCAAGTGAGGCCACTCGGGAGAGAAGGCAGAGAGGGCAAGCCAAGCTGCCCCTCCACCCCACCCACTTCCTCTCCTTGTGTCTGGTCATAAAACCCTGCAGAGTGTCATCAGTCACACACAGGTCTGGGTTGGCTAAAACCATTCCATACAAAGGCACATGAAGCCCTGTCTACGTGGACTCTACCTCACTATGCCCCCATTAGCTGCATATAGCAGCCCTGCTGTGCAGCTAGGATCGTGACCCTCACCTGGGTGGCTTTTCATGGGTTGGTGGCCACAGACCAGTGGGGTCCAACAGGGTGAGAGGGACAGCATGAAAAGACCTGGAATCTGCCTTCCTACTGTTCCTGTCTCTTTTGCAGACTTAACCATTGAGCTAAAGGTACCTCCCAACCACCACAGCAGGAACATCAGCGGGCCATAAACAGAGAAAAAAGAGGTAGCACCTACATTTGGGGAGATCTCTGCATGTCAGCAGGCAGAGTGGTCTTCATAAGCAAAGACCTCTCCCACTTACCTGACCATATGGCACAGCCACACTGTGAATTTCAGAGAAACCGTTTGTGACCTGAGGCTAGCCTCTGGAAAGAAATCAAGTTCTTTCTCCCCCTGTTACGGTGGCATCTCCTGAGTCCTTAGCTTTATCAGACAGCAGCAGAATCCAACCCTTTTCTTCTTACATGAACACCAAGATGAAGTAAGCGCACTCTCCAATAGCACCAGAGCCAAGGAGAACAATGGTCACAGACAGCGTCACAGCCTAGCAGACAAGAAGTGCCAGGCGGGAGGCATGGGAGCACAGAAGCCGAGTGCAAGGCACTATGGGAGCACTGACGTTAAGCTCTAGATTCTTAGTATATAAAGGGGAGAAAGAAGAGCCAGGAAAAGGAGCTGGTGGTCAAGGCAGATCTTACAAGACCACCCAGAGGCAGAGAGGATATGGAGTTGGGTGGGCATTCCACAAAATAGGTTAAAGAAAGCATAGTGTGTTCACAGGATAGCAGCCGGGAGGCAGCAGACCAGACAAACGAATGTGGCGGCAAGTATATGGTGGGAGAGCCCGGGAGGTGGCTCAGTTGGTAGAGTTATTGCCTGGCATACATGAAGCTGTGAGTTCAATCCCCAGAAGCACATAAACTTGGTATGGTGTTTACACCTGTAATCCCAGTACTTGGGAGATAGATAGCAGTTCATGATCATCCACAGCTACCCAGTGAGGCTGAAACCCGAGGATACAACCCTGTCTCACGGGATTGTCACACACTCAGGTGGCATCCAGCTTACCTCAGCAGAGCATTTGTTGCAGCAGATCACCAGTCATTACATAAGCTCACCCTACCATAGGGTATAGACTCAAACCGAACATACCCTGGGCATCTTCAGAGCTGCCTCTTTTCAAGTCATGGTTTCTCTGTTTAGCCCTGACTATCCTGAAATTCCTCCCATAGACAAGGCTGGCCTCCAACTCAGAGATCTACCTGTCTCTGCATCCCAAATGCTGGGATTAAAGGCATGGGCCGCTGCCGCCACCACCACCACCACCCAGCCAGAGCTGCCTCTTTCTAGAGCCTTTGTCTGAGCACCTCCAAACACACACATTCGAGACCGCTTTTAGCTCATCATAAAAAAAAAAAGGTGCTTTGGCTCTGCAGCTTCCCATAGCTGCCTTTTTTACTCTTTCTTTCCCCCTAACATTTATTTATTTTTATATTGTACACACATGTACACATATGGTCACATGTGTCATGGTACACACAAAAGTCAAAGGTCAGCCAGTGAGCCTGATGGCTCGATTCAAAGAACCACATGGCACATGGAAGAACCACCTAGAAGAAGAGGAATCCTAGCAAGGAAAGAGAGAGACAGGCAGATCCCCAAAACTTGCTGGCCGGACAGACAGACAGCCTAACTGCTATGGCAAGTGCCAAGTCCAGAGAAGAGACTTTAAGTCAACAAATAAGGTGCAGAGTAATAAAGACACCCAATGCTGACCGCTGGCCTCACACATGGGGATGTGTGCTGCATACACACGAACATACACACACTGTACACACACACCAATGAGTAATTAACTAAAATGGCCAGGCCTGGTGTCACAAGTCTGCCATCGCAGCTACAAGAATCACAAGTTCAAGGCCTTCCTGGGCTACAGAGTAAATACAAGGCGGTCCTGGACAATTTAGTGAGCTTTTTAATCTCAGAAAGAAAAACACACTACACAGTTGCATTCGTTCAGCTAAGTAAAGACCCAGCAGTCGATCTGCAGTGGTGACAGGTGGTGTGGTTTTCATCTCCCACCGAGTGCCACTTGCCAGGCCTCTACTTCATCCGTCTGTGACTTTATGCTCTCCATTTGTAAATGAGGGGATGTATTGACATGTTCTCCGGTTACCCCTATAAATGTCTCGTGAGTCTAAGAAATAGCAGGAGGCTCTTCCTACAGGACATCAGGTCAAAGACACTGTGTTAGTGCAGAACTCCTACTCAAGAGCCCTGCTCGGGTCAGCTTGCACTGAGGGCAGATGGCTGGTCACCTGTCACTCTCAGAAGCTCTGGGTGAGTAAGGCCTGCGCGTCTGGCAATCTGGAGGACTCTATGCTCGGCCTTTCCAGTCATTTTCAGAGAAAATCTATGTTGTCGTGAGATGAAGGTCATGTCATGAGAAGAGGGACCAGCCTACCCCAAAGCTCCTTCTAGGTTTCTGCTGCTCTCTTCTGGTCCCTGCCCTGGATTTTACCTTGATCTGCCCTCACTCCACTGCAGGAGACTGGCCTGCAGGACAGTCTGGAAGGCTGGAGTTGCTTTCTCTCCTCAAGCCACACATGGAGCCTCCAGCCCGCATGACCACTGAATCCTAGGAAGGCCACTACTTGGAATGAGGCTGGAGAAGCTGAGTCTTAATTAATTTCTTTAGTTTTAATTTAATTAATTTAATTTACTCAATTAAATAAATTTTGATTTAATTAATTAATTAAAATGCAAATGATGATCTGTGGCTGGCAGTTCCTGTCAGGCCAAGTGGGTCTACTGGTTCTTATACTGCAAGTGACTTTTCAGTCCAAATAAATCAAGGTAGCTGAAAGTGGAACTCAGTTAGCACCCCCGCCTTTTATTTGGTGACAAGGTCTCTGTCCCAGACTGTTCTTGAACTCAAGCCCAAGATGCTTGTGGAATTCTGATCCTGCCTCCACTGGGATTACATGCGTGTACCACCAGTGGTGGTTTATGCAGGGTTGGGGTTCGAACTCAGATCCTCATATCTTTAAGACAAGCCCTTTATCAACTGAACTGTCTTCCCAGCCAGTATCTATCTTTCTTTTCAAGTTTGTACTTATTTATTGATTGATGATGGGTATTAAGCCCAGGGCCTTCTTCATGCTGATCATGCTCTCTGCCACCCAGCTGCATCCACAGCCCCAACAGTATCATTCTTTAATACTTATCCTACCATCCTGGCAACAGAGATGGAGAATCAGAGGGTAAACAATTGAAAGGAAAAGAAGGACTAAAGGAATGGCTCGTGGGGAGAAGGCTTGCTGTGTAAGCATAAGGACCTAAGTTCGAATCCCAGAACCCACATAAAAGCCAGAATTGGAATCTGGAGGGTCCAGAAAGCCTGGAACACTAAGGGGAGAAACATCAAGGAGACACACCCACCCCACCCCCATCACCACCTTAAACATGGTGGAAAGCAAGAAGGGTAGCCTGAAGCGGTCCTCTGGCCGCCACATCTATTTCACAAAATGTTCATGCCCTCACTCACACATACATCATATAGACACAATGCACATGTCATATAAGCACACATATCATATGGAGATTAAGAAAAAAAGGAAGAAATGAATGACCCAACCAACAAATAGAGATCACCTGCCATTTCAAATAGACTGCTGGGGTGCCTGCAGGTCTGAGAAAACTGGGATAGCTGTCCTGAGGAAGCCAAGCCCAAAGATGCTCAAAAATGCAACACCAATTCGGGCTTAGAGTCTGTGAGTCTGTCTATCTGTCTGTCCGTCTGCTTGTCCACCTCAAAAAAAAAACCTGCATGCCTTCCCTTTAGTAGCTATGAGAGATACCCTGCTTGGTTTTTTAGGAGTTTTTTTATTTGACCCTCAGGGAGGCCGAGCTAGTCACAAAGACTGGCCTTTGCCCAGCACTTCCCCAGATCTGGGCAGTGGACGAAGCGCCGCACATGCACGGTCTCCTTCCGTCTACACAGAACCATCCGTATTAGATACCAGATTCCCTCTCTCGAGTGAGCACGGAGCTGTGCGGTGTCATGGTCTAACTTAACCGGGGCTTCTTGAGGTATCTGTCCCACACTCAAGAGGTTCCTGTAGATCTTTGCTTCAGGATGGAGACTGGGCAGTCACAGCTGCAGGGGGTTCCAGCGGGGATTCTTAGGTTAATCAGTGTTGGGGGGAAGAAGGCCATGACCAAGCAGCAACAACAACAACAAAAAGCCCTCAGTGCCAGACTGGTTTTGAAAGTGTCCCCCAAACAGAAAACAAAACAAAAAAGGTCACTGATCACGGCTCTGTTCCACCCAAACCGTGGAGCAGCAGAACGGCGAGGCCAGGCAAATGAGCAGCAGCTACGTATTGGACACAGCGGCCCTCATCTGAAGGGCAAGAGGTGCATGATGGGAAAGGCTTGCATGATGGCTCACCCTGGAAAAAAAAAAAGGCCCACAGGATGGAGCAGCAACCAGTGAAGGCTGCCTTCGCTTATGTGACTGGAATTACTGATGAAAAATTAGTGCCAAGTGGTTCATCTTACCGCACAAACATGTTTGCTCTCAAACTGAAGGCCTCCCTGCCCTGCCTCCCTGCCCCGCCCATTACTGTATGCTCACGGCTTTTCTTGAAATGTACCAAACAAGCTTATTTTCTTTCTACTACAGTCTTAGGGGTAAATTCTTTCACCAGCCCACTAGAATTCCCCCACCAGTCTGAATGATGCTCCAGTTTGCCTAGCGTTTGCAAGGCCCTGAGTTTCATTCCCAACATGCAAACCAAAAGACTGGAAGCCGCTCCACAGGACCAGGTCTGTGCAGGTGATTCTCTTTGCACCTGGGTCTCTCCATTCCCAATCTGACAGCAGCACTGCTGGCCAGACATTGCCCTCCAGGTTGAAATGAAGAATTGTGGGTTCTAGAAATCAGTACAAATAGTTCCAGAGAATGTAAGACCAACTCTGCAATCGCAGATTACCCAACACTCCGGTGTAGTTGAAGGCCTGTTCCTTACCACGGTCCTTTGTTTTTAAAGCACCACCCTCCTGGACCATCACCCACAGATCCTGGATGATCCTGGATCAAAGCAGCCATGCTCCAAGGCTGCCCACAGAGCTCTCTGGCCAGCTCCCCTTATCTCTAGGTCTCAAGTTCTGACTCCTTCCCCAGGGCTGGCTTGGACTGCTGGAAGCCATTTTGCTAGCAAATGTTTTCAGAAGTCAAAACTAGACATGTTTCCTATTAAATCAGAGTACAGCTTTCAATGTAAGCATATATAAGTATGTGTGTGTGTGTGTGTGTGTGTGTGTGTGTGTGTGTGTGTGTGTGTATATATATATATATATATATATATATATATATATATATATATATATATATATATGGGAGATTTTTTTATCCAAGCATCACCAGTTCAAGACATGTACAACCCTTGAAACACTTCAGAATAGATGTTTCTGCCCTGATCTTTTGCTAAAATCACCCTGGTATGTGTCTGTTCTGTTCTCAATACATCCTCCAGCCTTCTGATCCTCCCCACAGACAGGTAGGAGCCCCTGCAATTATGTATAGAGTGGTATTAGCTTACTTTAACCATTCAGCAATCCATGCATATTTCAAAGCAATAGAGTACAACCCAGCAAACCTCATTTCTAGCCAACTGCAAAGGAATTTCAGTCCTCGGGTTGAAGAGACACCTGTACTCTGCATGTCATTTCAGTGTTAGTCACAAAAGCCAAGGTATGAAATCAGTGTGTTCATCGATGGATAAATGAATAAAGAAAAGAGGATATAAATAATGGAATGCCATATTGCTTTTTTTTTTTTTTTTTTTGGATACTGGGTCTTTCAATGTAGCTCTGGCTGTCCTGGAACTTACTATGTAGACCAGGCTAGCATCAGACTTACAGAATGTCTGCCTCTGTCTCCCACATGCTGAGATTAAAGCCACATGCTACTACACCTGGCCATATAGCCTTTGAAAAGGACAGTTTGGTGGGACTGGAGATGGCTCAGCAGTTCAGAGCACCTGATGCTTTGGTAGAGGACCTGGATTTGCTTTCTAGTATCCACAATTGGGCAATTCACAACCATCCATTACTCCAGCCCCAGAGGACTGGATACCTTCCACAGGCACCTACATTCATATACACTCCCCCCAACACACACACAAGACAGACACATTATACACAAAGTTTTAAAAATATAAAAAAAAATCATTTTTTTATATAGGGCCATTTGATACTCAAGACAATACGAGCGGATGAATTAGGGGACATAAAACTAAGTGACACAGCCAAACCCCAAAAGACAAGAACAGTGCTTATAGGTGAGGTTACAGTGAGTGAGCCCCATGGGAAGAGTGAAAGGGTGTTCCCAGAGGCTGGGGGACAAGAGAGGGGAGGGGCTGCTCAAAGGAAGGAAAGCTCCCTCTAGACTGGAGCAGTAACATGGTGATTAGAGAAGAGACAGCTTTTAACATTCTCACCACAAAGATGGTGATCAAGTGAGATATATATATGTGTGTGTGTGTATATATATGTGTGTATATATATATATATATGTACATACATATACACACACACACACACACACACATATACACATATATACACATATATACTCCTTCCACAGGGCTGTATATATATATATATGTGTGTGTGTGTGTGTGTGTGTGTGTGTGTGTGTGTATATATATATATATATATATATATATATATATATATATATATCACCTTAGAAATAACTTTGTTGCCAGGCATTGGTGGCACACGCCTTTAATCCCAGCACTCAGGAGGCAGAGGCAGGCGGATTTCTGAGTTCAAGATCAGCCTGGTCTACAGAGTGAGTTCCAGGACAGCCAGGGCTACACAGAGAAACCCTGTATCTAAAAAACAAAAACAAAAAACAAAAAACAAAAAGAAATAACTTTGTCAGGAGGAAGATGTAAGATATATACATGAATGTGTGTGTGTGTGTGTGTGTGTGTGTATATATATATATATAATCTTGATTATAATTCAAATATCAATCGTGCTATGCCAGCACTGCTGTCAGTTACAGGGTTACGTGGGGACACCTGCATATGTGGACAGAAACTAATCACAGTAAAAGCAGTCGGCTCAGCAGCTGCCACAGGTGGCACGGGTGAGTAGAGGGGACAGCAGCTCACATTCCAGTGTTCCTGGCTGGCAGCTTTCCGATCTTAGCAGACACACAGCAGATCCTGTCTTTCCAGGGCCCAGACTCCCTGATGGTCTGGTTGAGGAATGGTTGAGGACCATTTCTTCTCACATTTGATTGAAGAAGAAATAATATGCATCGAAATGAGATCCCCAGGCCACCCAGGAGGACTATGCTCTCTCCCTTTCAGTCGCCTTAGTGATGCTCTGTACTTATGCTGTGCCCTTAATCTGAAGAGACCAAGATCCTGCCTGATTTGTCTCTATATTCAAATAGCCACAGAATTAAAATGGTCTAAGCTGTTGCTTCATACATTCTAGAACCAAGGGCATGATTTATGTAGTCTCAAATCCATGGCTCAGAAATCAAGAAAAGTCTGTTACAACCAAAGAGCGAGAGGGAGGGAGAGAGAGAGAGCAGGGTCTGGACTCTTGCTAACCAGGCCTGCTTTAAAATAAACAGCAGCATCCTTATGGCTTTTTTTTTTTAATAGAATCAAGAGGTTTAGTCTACAAGGAATCCTCGTGGCTCTGGACAACATCTCAAACACATCTCTGAGCTTAAAGGGACCAGCGATGTCAGGCCACATGGGACACAGGTGTGTCCATATGTCCCTCAGTAGACCATGTGACCCTCTGGAGCTTGACACCACTGTGTGTATCTGAACACTCAAGACAGCATCCTTTGAGAGTAGCAGAAATGGAAGCCATGTGAGAAGATGTGTGCGAGTAAGGAGGAGGACCAAGTGCTCAAAGTCATCCTCAACTGTATGATGAGTTTAAGGCCAGTATGTGTTCCAATGAGACTCTTCCTGAAGAGGAAGAGTGTCACGGGCCCACCCACATGTCTGACCAGCAGAGACGGTGGGAATAAACGACATGGACACCAAGGTGGTTTCAGAGCAGTTTGCCTTTGCAGCTTCTGCTTTATTCTGCTTCTCTCTCTCTCAGGTTTCACACAGCTGCAGCCATTCACTCACTCACTCTGGTTTCTCCTATGCTGCTCTCTAACGCTGGTGCTGCTCTCCTCATCTGCTGCTCTCTGGCCTAATGCTGCTGGCGCTCTCTAACACTGATCCAGTCTCCTCATCTGGTCTCTCTCTGCTACGCTGGTCTCTGGTCTCTGGCCTACCTCATCTGGGGCTGACCTCACTTTATACTTCCATTCACTCACGCCACCTCACACCACCCAATCATAAACACACACATCCAAGGCAGCATGTAGGATTGGCTGATAGAATGGTATCACGAGATGTTGCACTAATCTCTCCAATGAGTTACACGTGCTGCTTTTATTGCTCATGACTGAGACTGGGATAAACAAGCGAGGTCACGGGGCTTAGCATAGAGCCAGGCGCCATCTTTGGCCCATGCGGCCACGCCCGCTCCTCACAGAAGAGGGGGAAGAGAAAGAAGAAGAGGAGGAGGAGGAAGAGGAAGAGGAGGAGGAGGAGGCGATGAGTGCTAAGTGACAGAAGGGAGGCTGGAGATATGTTTGCTTAATGGGGTAAAGCAGAAAGTGATGAAGACAAGGACATGAAGAAGAGGGGATCAAAGCCACCACGCTGGACTCCACACCTACAGTACTGTCCACTTTTTTGACAAGCTCAGCTGTGTTCCCGGCCCAGTCTGGCCACAAACCAGAGACTAAAGATGCCCGCAGCCTGAAGACTCCAGTCGATCAAGGACAGACCTCTCAAAGACTTGAATCATCAAGTGGAATCTATTTCAAATTATATGCAAAATGCTCAGACATGGGCCAAGTGTGTTGGCACACACCTTTAGTTCCAGCACTCAGAGGAGGCAAAGGCAGGTGGATCTCTGTGAGTTCTAGATCAGTCTGGACTACATAGAAAGTTCCAGATCAGCCAGAGCTATACATAGCAAGACCTGTCCTTAAACATAACCCGAGTGACCAGCTTTTACCATGCAGGCCCAAGCTCCCCAAACTCTCACAGCCTCATCAACTGGCGGGAGGGGGGGTTGATATGAGCATTCAAAACATGACCCTGTTGGAGGCT
>LR749764.1:1106322-1209384 GCA_902729485.2 Mus minutoides
TGGCAAAGATGAGGAACAAACCCTGAAAGAGAGATTGTTGGAAGCTGTGTGCTAGAACTTTAAGCCTTTAGATGCTTAAAGTTCACCGGTTTTATCACCATAAAGGACCAGAGAAGTTTCAAGATGAAAGACGTGATGGTTGGCAAGGGCTTCTGGGACAAAGTACTGCAGTCTCACAGTGCTAGAACCTGGAGATCTAAGAGTAAATGTGAGCCCATCTGATTCTTCTTGGGAGATGTGAAAGGAAAACCATCCTGTGCCTCTCCCCAGCTTCTGGGAAGGTTTTTCACTTTTTTTTTTCTCTCGTGGAATTGAAAGCAGGACTTTGTGCCTGCTGGGAAAAGCACTCTACAGCTAAGCCACACCCCTATAGCTAAGGCATACCCCCAGCTTTACAGCAAAGCCACACCCCTATAGTTAAGCCACACCCCAGCTCTACACCTAAGCCACACCTCTATAGCTAAGCCACACCCCCAGCTTTATAGCACAGCCACACCCCTATAGTTAAGCCACACCCCAGTTCTACAGCTAAGCCACACCCCCATAGCTAAGCCACACCCCCCAGCCCAACTGTGCCTGGTTTACTTTACTCAGCCTACGGTCATGTCTGCTGTCCACGTCGCCACACAGGGCAGGAATTGATACTTCTTTATGGCTGAATGCATTCTAGCCAGTATGTAGGAGTCTTCCAGGCAAAGTCACTAGGAAGGCATGAAATAGGTGTGTAGGGGGGGGTGCATGCAATAACATACATGAGCCAATGTCACAAGCTAAGTCCTATCTCAGCAGCAGACAAGGTGGGCTAGCTGAAGAAGCAGAGGACCTGAGGCGGGGAAAAAGTTCATTCCATCTTGAGGAGGAGGAAGAAGAGGAAGAGGAGGGGGGAGAATATATAGAAACATGGTAGGCCCTCCTATCTGAACTTGGTTTCTGCAGTTTCATTATTCATGGCTAACCACAGTCCAAAGATATTACATGGAAAATTCCAGAAATAAACAATTTGTGTGAGATTTAAATTGTGTGCTGTGACGAAATCTCACAGCATCCCACTCCATCCCACCCAGGATGTGAGTCACGCCTTTGTCCAGCATATCCACTCTGACTCTGCCACCTGCACCTGTTAGTCACTTGGAGGAAGGGGGTGGGGGGGCGGGACTCAAGTCCCCGCCCCCTCACTGTTTTTTGGTCTTACTGGTCGTCCACCAAATAAGGATATTGAGAACGATTCTAAAAAGGAAATGGAAGTTTCCAAATGCCATAGCAACACTCAGCCTTCCTCAGAGATGCCAAGAGAGGCAGTGTCTGCTGCCTCCCTGAATGCTGTTCATATTTGGCTGTGACATTCAACGCAGGGCAAAGCCAGTAACTTCTGCTACTAAACTGCCCTTGAATGTACAATCTGTCAGTGCCACCATGGGAGGTGATGGTGTCTATCTAGGGTTGGAGATGAGAGCCCCGTTGTCCCTCTGGTAGGCTCTGGGCACCAAGCTCCCCGCCTGTGGAGACCGAGCCAACGGCTCTCTTCAGCAGGGCTAATTTTAAATGCTGGGATACAAAGCCTGGTGAAGTGATTCCTTCTGACCTTGGAGAGTCAAACATCGGGGCAACTGGGGGCAACTTGGACCAAACTGTAAGCAAAAAAAAGGAATTGCCTGGGGAATCAACCAGCCTACAGTGAGCTTATGTCCTACCCCCGCCCCCCCAAAAAAAATCACTGTAAACAAAATAACATCCTAAGCCCTGAAGTGCACCATTTAAGGTACCTAGCCTAGAAAACATTCTAGCTTAGACACTAAGAGCTTGAAGGATTGTCAACAGTTCTTGTCACTCTGGGCTCAAATCCCTATCCCCCAACAGAATTCTCATGAGTCCCTAGAGCTCTGAGGAGCAGCTATATGACATAGTAAAAAGTCATGGCTACTGCCTGAAGTATGCTTAACAGAGACACCACTCTTGCTCCCGCATGGTCTTTCAGAAATAATACTTTCCAATGTACATAAGGCTGAGCTCTGAAGCATGTATAGCTATGGGGCTGCTAAACAATCCTCCAGCGACCCCCAGAGTGAAGCAGGAGGGCAGGCAAGCAGGTAGGCAGGCAGGCAGGCATGTGTGTGCCCATGTGCACACACATATACCGCCACCATCACCCGCCTCTAAACAATTCTGTTCCAGACACCTCCCCCTCCATGTTCTAGAATGTACAGCTGGGACATGATTTCCTTACTGATGTCAGTTCCAGGTGTTTCTCCACCCAGTTTTCAAAAGTGCTGGGGAATTGAACCCAGAGCTTCATGCATTCTAGGCAAGGGCTCTACCAACGGAGCTCTAACTCCAGCCCCACAGTCGCAACCCTTAACAAAGCGGACATTCCTATTAGAATAGGCAGTGACTAAGAGTCCACTCGCAACCACTCACACAGGATGGCTCAGTTCTCCCAGCTCTTACATGTGGCCAGGAGTGTGAAGGACTCTCTACCCAGTCGGACTGTCACAAATCCAACTCTCATATTACAGACTTGTTTCCTGGGGCTGTTATTGAGTGTGTGTTCGGCTTGAACCATCCCTGGAGTCCTGACTCCCTAATGGAAAGTGAGTGGCCGGCAGACCATTTTTTCAGGATTTAGGCACAGGGGGCTCGGCCTGTTGATGAGCAAAGGGAACTGTGCACCAGTAAACAGGTCTCACACCTACATGCAGACCTGTGCAAGCCACATGGGTGAATCCCAAATCCCAGGATGGGTAATCATCTTGCCATAACTTGACATTAGCGGACCTGTGGCTGGTCCAATCTGACGTGAGGCTGTGATGACCACGCTTGGGGACCACCTGTGGCAATCCTGGACAGATTGTTAATAGATAGTCAAGTTTCCCAGAAGCAGGAGTTGGGGAGGGTGGAAGAAGGGCTTGAAATAAGTTCAGGGTCATCCCCCTGGGAACACAAATGAGGAACAAAATGAGGTTAAATCTAATGTTGAAACTCTTTCTCTTTTGCCGGATGCTCCTAGCCCTAGACATAGGAAGGGCTTTATGTGTATGTGTTTGTATATGTGTGTGCCATATCTATGTATAAACACAAGTATGTGCATGTAGAGGCCAGAGGATGACGTTGAGATATCTCTGTCTATCATCCTCGACCTTATTATTTGACAAGGAGTCACTTATGGACCCTGGAGCTCACTGTTTTGACTAGACTGACTAGCTAGTACATCCCAAGGGTCTTCCTGTCTCTACCCCAACTCTGTGGGATCTGAACTGGGGCTCTCATGCTTGAGTAGCAGGCAGTTTATTCACTGAGCTGCCTCACCAACCTAAGAAGGGATTCTGATGCTGACTGGGCCATAATCCATGGTCCTTGGCATGACCCACAGGTCCAGAAGGAAGGGAACAGACACACAGTACTAAGAAGAGGCCTGGTTGAGGCAGTATCCAGGCTTGACTACCTGGGTCTGGTGAGGTCAAGGTGAAGGGCTGGGAGGTCAGCCATGAGGAACAAGAGGTAAGAAAGATTAGGGACTCTAATCAAGGTCAGTCTATCCCAGAAAAACAAGGAGTCCCCAGGAAGTGGCTTGGTGCTTGATGTGAGAAGACCTCCCAGGCGCTTAAGGGGTGAAGACCAGAGAAGGAAAAATCTTGCTTGCCTTGGACCTGGGTGTGCTGGCTTCACTGCCATTTCAGGGGACAATGGTACAGACCAGCAATGGAACCAAAGGCATTAGGCTGAACAGAGACTCTTGAAGGGCAGGAATGGTCACTCCAAAGGCACTGGACCCTCAGCAGGTTACACTCAATCCCAGAGGAAGGATACTTCTTATGCTGACATAGAGGTCCATGCTGTGTGTTCTGACCACTAGGCCACACCTAGAACCTTCACTTGGACCCTTGTACAAGAGAGAAACAGACACGTCACCCTTCCCCCCCCCCCCATTTCACTTCAGAGAACTTCCTGAACATTCTATCTCACGTGGAAACCGATACGCTGCCTCCCATCAGAGTTCACTTCCAATTTTGTGAGCGTGGGTTTGCATCAAAACTGCCAAAGGGGGGAAAATACTCCATTTCCAGGGAACTTTCTGTTGCCTTTTTAAAATGCAGACTGAGGAGAAGGAACTGTCTGCTCCCCTGAGGATGTTTCAAAGGCTGCTTTGATTGGTCCAGAGCCACGGGGTGCAGACAGCCTCTCCCCTCCATCATCACCGAGCAGTGTATCTGCTCTCACTCAGCTCCATGCATCTCAGACCCAGAGACGTTATCTTTGCTCTTTTGTAGTCAACTCAGCATCGAACAAAGTGGTTCATGCATAGCAAAACTTGAATAAATGTTTATTAGATGAATGGCACCAGCTACAAAGGTAATTTTTTCCCCACTATTCAAAATACAATGAATGGGTCCTTGCAGATTCCCCGCAGGGACAATTATCGAATCATTTGAAGATACACAGATCAGAAATACAGGCAGTACTGTCCTTTCTTCTTTCAAAGCATATTTGTTCGAGTGTCCTCAACAATAGTATGTTTTTATAACTTCAAAAGAACAGGCAAACTAGTAGGGATGGAAATAACATCCAGGCAATGTGGCGCTTGCCTGCAATCCTGGAGTTGAAAGACGAAAGCAGGAGGAACATGAGTTCAAGGCCAGCCTGAGTGGCACAGTGAGAATCTATACCAGTGGTTCTCAACCTGTGGGTCTCGACCCCTTTGAGGGGGTTGAATGACATCATAAGGTGGTGCACGTCTTTAATTCCAGCACTCGGGAGGCAGAGGCAGGCGGATTTCTGAGTTCGAGGCCAGCCTGGTCTACAAAGTGAGTTCCAGTACAGCCAGGGCTATACAGAGAAACCCTGTCTCAAAAAAACAAACAAACAAAAAAAACCAAATGCAAAAATTACAGTTAGGAAGTAGCCATGAAAATAATTTTATGTTTGGGAGTATTGAAGGACTGCAGCATTTAGGAACATTGAGAAACCCTGCCCTAAACCACAGAGTAAAAATAAAGCAACAGCAGCAGCAGCAGCAGCAGCAGCAGCAGCAACGTAGATTTAGGGGAGAGCTATATTAAGCCAAATGTTAAAGAATAACCACACGCACACATATGCACATGCATGCATGCACGCACACATACTAATCTGAAGCTGTCAATCACTTTCTTTTTAATCTGCCCATTTGCTGATCTGGAAGTGAGGCAGGCACACTGCACAAAAACATGCAGCCATCCATCCCTGGCCATCAGATCCTGCAACCTACATGCGTATGATCTCACAAAAGAAGAGCACAAAGTTAGCTCTGTCCTCACTACGGGCTGAGCTGTGCCTCTCCAAAAGCTCCAGACACCCTTCGCCCCTGACATCTGTGAAGGCTACCTTGACGAAATTCAAATTGTCCCAGCCAGAATGGCTAACATCAGGATAACACTGACTATAAGTGACTGTGAGGCTATGGGAAAGAAAAACCAGATTCACGACTGATGGGAGAGAGACTACTGCAGTCATTGTGGAAACCACTAAAGGGGTTCCTCAAAAATCTCAAATAGAACTACTACATGGGTCAGCTAGACCATGACTGGGCATATATCCAGAGGACGCTAAATCAACCACCACAGAGATACTTGGGTAACTATGTTTATTGCTGGTCTAATCACAATAAGAGAGGCCCAGAACTAGTCTGATAAAACAGACATATACACAAAGGAAAACACCAGTTAACTTTCAAATAGAGGCTGGGTGTGGTGGTGCATACCTTTGACCCCAACATTCAGGAAGGCAGAGGCAGGTGGACCTCTGGGAGTTAGAGCCAGCCTGGTCTACATAGTGATTTCCAGACCCAGCTAGAGTTATCCAGTGAGACCCTGTCTAAAAACGAAAAAAAAGGAAATAAACAAAGAAAATTACAATTATAACAGAGATAATGAGATACTAGTATTGTTCCAGGAGCATAAAGATAGTCCACAGACCCTCAGAGTCCTGGAAAGAGACCACCACCGAGCTCCTGCTGTTCACACATTAGCTATTCCTTTCATGCTTTTTTGCATCAGCTCTTAGAAAGAAAGACTAGCCCACAGATAATTGGTACATAGATAGATTAGATAGATAGACAGACAGACAGACAGACACATAGATACAGGTATCCACCAGTTCCTCTGAGTGAGAAGTACAGCCCTTCCCTCCTGTATCACACAGGTCCCCAAACTCACATGTCACCTACAGAGCAGACAGGTCCCACTCTCTGCAATTCTACCAAGTGTCCTTCATCCTCCCACATGCCACTCAGAATTTGGAGGGGACAGCTGGCAGCCAGGGAGGGATATCACACTGCCTGGTCCTTTTGTGGGCTGCAAAGGGGCGGGGCAGCTCGACAAGGGACTCAGAGGAAGCTCTTCAGTCCCCAGGACCTTGGCTTCACCTCTAGCTGCCACTGACAGAAAAAGCTCTGCTTGTCCTGATATGAAGACCCTCAAAGAGACGATGAATGCTTGCAGCTAAGATTTTCTGCCATCTTAATCTGTGGTTCTCACTAGAGTTCAGAACTTAGTCATCTGACACCCTCAGACCTCTGAGAGTGCTCTGTACACACGTGCACTCATGGCTCGCAGCTCTTGTCCTTGCACACATCTAGCAGAAGCGTGTGGATCCTTAACAACTCCGGAAGCTTGGCAATGAGTAGATGCATGTAGAGGTGTGTGTGTGTGTGTGTGTGTGTGTGTGTGTGTGTGTGTGTGCGCGCGCGCGCGCGTGCGTGTGCGTGTGTGAGTGTGTGTGCGTAGGTCAGATTTCTGACCCCACAGAACTGAGGGTACATCCCCAGTTGCTTCTCTCAGAAGTCCCTATCACTGAATCACCGTAGTCATTCCAGACACCACCCTTTGCCCTTCGAGGGTTTTGGTTTCCTGAAAAGGAAAGCCAACCCCAGGCTCAGAGAAACTCAGAAGCGCCTAGTGAGTAGAAAAGCCACCTTGTCACTGTTTTGTAAGGCACCAAGGACCACAGCGAGTGTTATTTTAAAGAGGAAACCCCGCCCTAACTCACCAATACCGTGACAGCTTGACAGGGATGTCAGAGATGCGAGAAGGGGTGTCATTAAGCCATAACCATTGCAAATCCCAGGTCCCGACAGTGCCTGTCAGTTGAGCCCGTCCCAGCACCTGACAGCCTGACTGAACTCAAGAAGCCCATTCAGAGAAGAAGCAAACAGCTCTGCCAATTAAGCACAGATTACCCACATACAGTGCAGGGGAAACAGGAAAAGGTCAAAGGTCAAATCGTGACTTCACTTGCCCACACCACTTCTCCCCACACCCACACACTCGAATCTGCCCCGCCATCACCTCCTGCATTCCCAGCCAGTCACTGTGGAAGCCACAGGAAAGGAGACTCAGTTCCTCACCCTCTCTCTGCAGACTGTGACGTCAGGTTTGTGGGGGGGGGGTTCCCCCACCCTATAAGCAAGTCACAGCTGCAGCAGTAAACACCCACTGGGTGTCTGCTCACTTCATTCCATTCTCACAGGATGAGCGCAGAATTGGTGGCAGGTCCCATAGGTTGAGGGCTGAGCCCCAGGGCTGCTTCTATGTACAAACACACAAGTCCAGGCAATCCTGCCTCCCTCTGAGCCACCTGCTTTTAAACATAGCTTAATAAGAGAACACACGGGCTGGTGAGATGGCTCAGTAGTTAAGAGCACCGACTGCTCTTCCAAAGGTCCTGAGTTCAAATCCCAGCAACCACATGGTGGCTCACAACCATCCGTAACAAAAATCCAATGCCTCTTCTGGAGTGTTTGAAGACAGCTACAGAGTGCACACATATAACTGGGGAGAGTCATTGGGGAGTAGAGGCAACAAGAAGAATTGCATGCTTAAGGTCAGCCTGAGCGGTATAGGGAGAGTCAGGCTCAAAATTAATTATTTAAGCCAGGATTAGTTAATTAACTAAACCAGGTTCCTGTCACCTCCTCCTCTGGTTCAATTAATTTACTTGTAAGGTTCACAGAACCCTGGGAAACGCATCCACTGGTTTATCAGAAAGGATTCGTAGGGCTGGGTGACAAAGTACTTGCCTCATTTGAATGAGGCCCTAAATTCAATCCCTAACACACACACACACAAAGAAATTACAAAGGACACTAATCCTTTGGGCATGGGGCTTAGAGTGCCCCCATCCCTCTCTGGAAGTGTCACTCCTGCCTGATCACGTGTTCTGCTACCCAGAAGAATGGGGGGGGGGGACAGATTATAGACACTTCATTAAGAGCACTTGGTAATGAAAGCCACCTCCAATCAACTTGACCTTCAACCTTTCCCTCTTCCCGGAGGCAGTGGGTTGAGCTGAGAGCCTCACTTCTCTAACCCTGCCAATCTTTCCTGTGACTGTCCTCAGCCTGACGTCACGCAGGGGCTGCCAGCCTTCAGCCCATTCATTAGCTTTCAAAAGCCACTCAGTACGGTGAGATCTAAGGATTTAAGGATGCGTGCCAGGAAAAGGGAAGAGATCAGATATCTATGATCTACTCTACCCCGGCTTCCTTCAGCAGTCATTCCAAACAGGACTTGACTCCATCACTGCTCTAGCTTGACGACTGTTAAGATTCGTGAACGTATATTGCTGGACATGATCCGGGCACGGCCACCCAGGGCTGGGAGCTCTCTGCACACTCAGCCTAGCTCCCGGCCCAAGACAGTCCTCAGCTTAGGGCTGCTCATCCCAAGCCAGGTGTGCGTGGCCTGCAGGATAAAGCACAAGGCCCTGATGCTACCTTGCAGCTGGTTCCCACAGGGTAAAAGCAACGTGAAGTTGCTGGGCCAGAGTGTAGTTTAATGGTCATTCATTTGACTAACACACACAAGGCTCTATCCCTAATGCCACAGAAGGAAGTGGAATTTTTAGCTGGGCGTGGGTGGCATTGGCCTTTAATCCCAGCACTCAGGAGGCAGAGGTAGGTGGATCTCTTGAGTTCAAGGCCAACCTGGTCTATAGACCTGAGTGAGTTCTACACACAGAGAAATCCTGTCTTGAAAAACAGAGAGAGAGATAGACTGAGAGAGGGAAAGAAAGAGAGAGAGAGACAGAGAGTAAGGAGATGGATTTTTTAGACAATACTCTAACTTTACATTAAAAAAAAAATACATAAAGGCAAATGTGTTTGTACATACCTGCAGTCCGAGCATTCAGAAGCCAGGAGGGAGAGCAGGAGAGGGAGAGGGGCAGACAGACAGGCAGGCAGATGGAGAGAGATGGAGAGAGACAGAAAGAGAAACAGTGTCCTCACCTCTCCAGGAAATTTCTATCACTGTTGCCATGGATACAGTTGTGTTGCACTTGCTTTTGTGTCCACTGGATACAGGTTAGTTTTTTAACGGCCCACTGAAGCAGGAATCGAAACACACGTACATGCAGAACTTGATTATTCTTTTGCTACAGGTTAATGCTGACCATGTGTTGACTCCTGACCTGTGACCTCAAGAACCTGGGCTTTGCAGACTCCCAGTAGGCCTCAAAAACCTACTGGGGTAGAAGCTGTCTTACTGGTCACCCAGAAGGAAAAAAAAAAAAAAAACGGTTCCCAGGTAAAATCCGGAGATCTAGAAGAGAGTGATGCTAACCCAGCCAGGATGCTGAGCTATGCCCTGCCTCACTCAGGGATCCAAAAGCAGGGAAGGGGGAGCCCATCCAGAGAACTCATTCTGGTGAAATACGGGGAACACATCAGCTCCTCCCTGTTCCCATTAACTAACGGTAGGTTAGCAGGCAGGTTAGCAGGCTTGGGGAAAAAAATCAGAGACGGAACCACGCTGTTGTGAATAAGAAACACATGACCCGGGCTCCTCTGCCCACAGCTCTGCAGAGCCCAGCCACATGGCCCAGCTTGGGAAGTAGGGAAGATGGCAAGGTCGCCACAACCTTCCCAGTCATGTTCCCTCCTGTGCATCCTGACTCAGACTTTGCCAGAAGCGAATGGGCACCTGCCAGGGATCTGAGCCATGACCTGGAATTTTCCACAGCCTAAAATGGAAGGACAATGGAAGACCGGGAAGACCCATAGCATCCAGAACTGCGTTCTGCAGGTAGCAGATGCTGAGTAACTATTTGTAGGTGAGGATAAGTCAGCCTTTCAGGAGCAAAGAGCCAGGGGTGGGCGGGGCTTGACTGCTCACTTGCCATTAGCCCCTGACACCCTGGTGGAGGGATGGAGAGTCACCATAGCATCCTCTGCCCGGGGCCTCACAAGGCAGCTCTGGGGTGCACTTTAAGAAGCACCCGAGTATGATGGAGGCTGGTCTGGATAACGCTTGATGTAACCATAAATTCGACCGTCCACTGATGGAACTCAGGCATCAAAGCCATCTGTAACCAACAGCCTAAAGTGTACTCAGAGCACGGGGCTAATCTCCATGAATAAAGAACCCTGTGACTTAAGTTCTCCACAAGTGGGGAAGAGACAGGTCTTGCAAGAAAAAAAAAATGAGAGCCTGGGATCTCCCACTGGCTTGGTTCTGGGTGGCCTCAATCATTTGCTTGGCTTTTGGAAAGACTGTGGATTAAGCTCATCCTTTCCCTGAGCACTTCTTTCCGGTAACTCCCATGCTAAACTACTAAAGTCTCTTCTTAACTTCAACTCAGCTTCTTACAGCTTCTCACCCCTAAATTCTCTGCTGCAAAGTCAAGAAGCCCGGCTTCACTTGCGTGGACAAGAGCTCTGCTGTGTGGTGTTGACACTCATCCAGGCCTCAACAGCACGCCATGCTCAGCTCTTCCCAGAAAACACAGCAGCCAGGCTCTGCCACAGCTCGGAGGACCAGTATCCCACCTCTCACAATGACGGCTACTGGGACTGTATCCCACACACTGGGTGTAACAGGGACCATGAATCGGTGAATGTTTGTTAGTGCCCTAGGCAGGTCTCAGAGAGTCAAGATGACATTTCAAAATCCTCCACAAACAGTTTTGAGTAGCAGCTGTGCTGGTGTCTGGAACACCAGGTGTCCTGGTTTGCTTTTAGGCTGTGATAAAACACTGACCAAAAGCAACATGGGGAGAAAAGGGTTAGTTCCATTGCAACATCAGCAGTTCACCTCTGAGGGAAGTCAGGGTAGGAACCAAGCAGAAACCGGGCATTTCGGCTATATTTCTAAACCTCCCAGGACCACTAGTCTTGGAGTGACACTAAACTAACCACAGTGAACTGGGCCCTCCCCTATCAATAAACAATCAAGAACGCCTACAGGCTAATCTGATAGAGGTGATTTCTCTAATGTGGTTCTATCTTCCCAGGTGACTCTGGTTTGTGTCCGGCTGACACAAAACCAAACAGCATTGGAAGCCCAATTCTAGCTCCTCAGTGCCTTCCCTCCTGCCCTTCCCTGGAGGTTCCCAGTCTGCTTAACAAACTGATCATAGGCAGTAGATTAGCAGGAGAAAGGACAGACAGCTTCATTAACAAGTGTGGGGACATCACCCCATGATACCCCATGAGATTCAGAAGTACAAAACCTTTCCCCATAGACAGAGGAGGAGATGTGACATTCTCCATAGAGCCAACATGTAGCATCTCCTGTCACGTCTGGGCTCAATGGATATTGTGGCTTCATATATCACTTGTCAAACCTTAGGGCTTGGGAACAGAATCCAGGCTCTAAAAAGCCAAGCACACAGAACTGCGAGCTCTGCCAACCAACCCTTGGTTAAGGTACACAGGAATTATTTTTTTAAATGAGGAAGGTCCTCCCACCCCTGATCCTGTCACTCAATTTCCCCAGCAGGATTCTAGACTCCCTGGGAAACCTGGCCTGTTCCATTTCCAAAGGCTGGAATTTGAACAAACTCAAATTCAAACGGAATCACTGGCTTACAAACAGCACAAACAGGGAGCTCAACCCAGGCACCCAGTTCCCATCCTTATCTTTCCTAGGCCATCCCCCATCTGGCTTGCTCTTCTTCATCAGAAAGCAACTGATGGGGCTGGAGACGCATCTCAGTGGGTGGAGTGCTTGTCTAGAAAATGGCTTGCACATGAGCCAGGAGGCACATAAGCGCACACACACACACAGTACCAGCACTGAGATGCAAAAGGAAGAGCATCATTAGTTCAAAGTCATCCTTGGCTACAGAGGGAGTAATATGAAGCCAGCCTAGGCTACATAAGACCTTGCCACAAAAAAAGCAGAGCACTACACCTTCAACATCCCTCACTCCTTATGAGTGCCATCTCAGAGCTCAGTAAGCCAGCCAGTGCACGGGGCTGCGAGATGTCATCAGGTGGAAAGGACCTGTCTTTTCACGCACAGCATCACACAGGCAAGCAATTAAGCACCGCAGATGGGAAAGGTTTCAGGGGCGTGTAAAGCTACAAAGCACGGTGACCCGAGACACCAGCCAGCACGCGCCATTAACCGTATCCCTGCACAAGCATCTCCAGCCTGGCTCTCCAGACCCAAGAATGCAGAAAGGAAAACCCCTGCAGAGCTTTGCTTAGAGATTTTTTTTTTTTTTTTACGGACTTGGGACATTATTGCCGTTTTTGCTAGGCAGTACCCTGAACCTAGACTATCCGTCACGGGAGCCACAGAGCAGTTTAAATGAAGCAAATTTTAAATTTCAATAATTGAAATGAGCTAAAAAAATTACGTTTCAATGAACGAAAACTTAAATCCAGTTCATCATTTGTGCCAACTACAATGAGGGGAACTGTGGGGGAGGGGACCCCTTTCCTTGACAGAAGAGCTAGCTGTTCATCATCATAGAAGCAGCCATTGTATACTGCTGTCCTGGGTTCCACAGCTCCACCTCAGGACTGAGGTCTCTTATTTCTCAGCAGGTATCCACCCACTTACTTGGGGCTGTGGTCAGCCACTCTTCTTTTAGTAAGATGAAAAAACTAGAACATTCCATGAGATATCACATGTCAGTGGAAGAAGGGTATTGCGTCATGAAATCTAAATTTCTCCCTGTTCATCTATTCGATATATGTATCCTATAGATCGTATGCGGGTGTATCTATAACATAAACTCGCTCCCCACAGCAGCGTGCTGCTTGTGTCCAGGTGTCTGAGTGAGCTCCCGCTAACTCATTTCCCCCTTTCCACATGACTGATCCCAAGCAGATGAGACACAAGGCCTGCTCCAAACATGAGTCCTCCTCCACAAGTAGTTTTCCACGGGCTTCCCCTAGAATCTATGTCCTCTGGGCACAGACCCAGGCAACTGGACAGCTTCATGTACCCGTCAGGGTTCCCCTGCCCACAGACGAGAGGTGGGCAGTCACACCTCGAGTCCATGCCCATTCTGGGGATGTGAGGTCAGGCTCTTTGTATGTAACAGCAGAACAAAGGACGTACGTAGGAAGGACTAAGAGGTACCCATAAATCACTCCTGATCCCCTAGACCACAAGGCCTTCCCTTGCCAATTATGGTTCTGCAGTACTGCAGTATGTGCACTTGAGCACACACGCACACACACACCAGGATCACTGTGCTAGCTAATTCTACAACTACACAAACCAGCTACCATATTCAAGCATATAGTCAAACCAATTTCTAAGTGGTTTGCTGTGTGTTTTATTTTGTATTTGTTTTGTTTTGTTTTGTTTTGTTTTAATGAGATTTGTGTTTAAACCAGTAGACTGAGTAAAACAGACTCCCTGAACCTATGGGTGGCCCACATCCAATCCTCAACTTAAAACATCAAAGAAACGCCGACCGGGAAGAGTTCTGTCAGCCTATGGACCAGCAGGGCAATTCTTCCCTAGCTGTAGCCTGGTGCTCTTCAACCTGAGGGTCGCAACTCCTTTGGGGAGTCATTATCAGATATCCTGCATATTGGGTATTTAGATTACAATTCATAACAGTAGCAAAATTACAGTTGTAAAGTAGCAATGACATGATTTTATGGTTGGAGGTCATTGTAACAAGAGGAGCTGTATGAAAGGGTGAGAACCACTGCTCCAGCCCATTCCACTCCAGAGACTGGTGTTCTGTTTCTCCCCAGTCCTCTCCTCTCCTGTTCCCACTTTGCCTCAGTTTCCCTGGAGAACCCAGCTTTCCTCAACTTCCTTCCCCATCATTCAGTGCTCTCTCTCAAATGCCTCCTCTTCTTGGTGACCACCTCTGATTTCCTCTGCCAGAAATAAGTGCCTCTCCTGGAATCGTTTGGGTAGTATATTGCTTGTGTTGCTTCTGTGCATGCAGACCTGCATGCTTGTGTGTGCGCGCATGTGCACTGGCTGGTTTTGTGCGTCAACTTGACACAGGCTAGAGCTATCACAGAGAAAGGAGCTTCCCTTGAAGAAATGCCTCCATGAGATCCAGCTGTAAGGCATTTTCTCAATTAGTGATCAAGTGGGGTGGGGGTGGGGCTATTGTGGGTGGTTCCATCCCTGGGCTGGTAGTCCTGGGTTCTATAAGAAAACAAGCTGAGCAAGCTAGGGGAAGCAAGCCTGTAAGCAGCATTCCTCCTTGGCTTCTGCATCCACTCCTGCCTCCAAGTTCCTACCCTATGTGAGTTCCTGTCCTGACTTTGTTTGGTGACGACCTGCAATTTAGAAGTGTCAGCTGAATAAACCCTTTCCTCCCCAACTTGCTTCTTGGTCATGATGTTTTGTGCAGAAATAGAAACCCTGACTAAGACAGCATGCCAGCATGCTCGTATGTATATATACCTGCATGCTTATGTGTGTGCATACCTGCATGCTTATGTGTATGCATTCCTGCATGTATGCATGTGTGATGCAGACAATTGAACCAGGCCATCAGGCATGCTGAGCAAGGCAGTTTACTACCAAGCTATACCTCCAGCCCTGTGTCACATTTTCACCAACACTATTGTGTCTCATATTGCCATTAGCTGAACCTCTGTGTCAATTTAAAACCCTATTCCTCAAAGCTTGGTCCATGAATCAGCAGCAGCAGTCTCCATGACTGATGCTAGAGACACAGAACCTCAGGGCAACTCAGACCTGCAAAGCTAGAACCCACAGGGAACCCCCTTGTACAGTAAAGTATGAGGCCCGTGACATGTACCACTTACAAGTGAGTGGTTCTGGGCTCCCAGAAACTTAAAAAAAAAAAAAATCCATACCTTCATCTCTAACCTGGAAGATAAAAATGGCTGGTGTGGGGCTGGCGAGATGGCTCAGCGGTTAAGAGCACCGGCTGCTCTTCCGAAGGTCCCGAGTTCAAATCCCAGCAACCACATGGTGGCTCACAACCATCCATAACGAGATCTGATACCCTCTTCTGGAGTGTCTGAAGACAGATACAGTGTACTTACATATAATAAATAAATGAAAGAAAAAAAAAAGGCTGGTGTGAGGGGCATCAGGATGTCTGGAACCTTCCCATCTGGAACCTTCCCAGGTGGTCTTACTAGGCAACCAGGCTGAGAACCACCCGAGAGGAACCCCTTGCTTTATAAGAGGAATAGAGGCCAGAAAGGTTATCAGACCTCTATGAGGTCACACCGTTTCAGAAGAAAACTTCTTTCTACCAAAGTTACCTGACTTCCTAAAAACGCTTTAAGGAATGAGGGAAAGACCCAGTTAAAGGTGAAACTAGAATCACAAGTCTGAGGCCAGCTTGAAAAACTGACCTTATCTCAAAATAAAAGGAGGTGGAGGCAGACAGAGTGGTCGAAGGCTAAAGGGTTAAAATGCCTGCCAAACGTGTAAAATGACCCAGAGTTCAAATCTCAGTAAGTAACACATACATGCACACATGCACACACATGCATGCAACACATACATACATATGCTCCAGTATGTGCACACACATATAAATGTGCACACATGCACATACCCCACACAAGGAACCCCTGGATCACCCAACACCCAGCTAGAATGTGTCAATATCACCATACCAAATATCTCATAGGTCAAGAAGAACCATCAGGGTTCACTAACATTAAAAGAATGACTCCATTTAAGTAGGATCATAGGAAGCCTGGTCACGTATAATAACCATGAAATGTGGAAACGATGTGAAAAATGAATCCCAGGGAAAGATGAGTGCCACCCCTTGTGTAGGGTGACCCAAAGGTGACCTGTGCGGCAGCAGATGAGCTGCCATTGGCTCCTTGGCTCTCTCCTGAGCCTTGTGACTCACTGTTATGTAACTCTTTTTGGAAGCTACGAGGCAGTTCTGTGCCTTCTGTGGGTGGCCATATGGCCTGGGTTTTCATCTCAGTTAGGAGAAGGCAGAGAGAGAGAGAGAGAGAGAGAAAGAGAGAGAGAGAAAGAGAGAGGCAGAGAGAGAGAGGGAGAGGGAGGGAGAGAGAGCTGATTTCCTCCCTGGATCAGTAGAGCAGGCTTCTCATCCCCAGAGGTGAGCAAGCCAATGTCCTCTGGCTTTTAGGAACAGTAAGGACACTCCTGAGACCACTCTGCAGCAGATGACAGCATTAACCAGCCTCAAGCATGACGCGGGAGTGCCCAACAACTCTGCGAATACAGCCATTATCAGGTGTCTGACCCGGGAGAGGCTGCAACCAATGACCAACCCCTGATCTGCTCAGGACTTCTTTGCCAAAAGCACGTTATTCCTCCGTCCAGTGGAGCCCATACTTAATGAGGATCTAACAGAAGACAATGCTAACATATCTCCAACACTTACTGTGCTGATAAATCTATGCCCAGAAACTATACAGAACCCCACTGAACTGCCAGTCGGCCAGTCGGTGGGAGCAGCTACCCACATATATGTGTTCTTGGCTGTGTGCTTAAAGAAATCAAAAAAAAAAATACCCTGAGGGCATAACACATGTGGGTTGGTGCACACATATGTGTGCATATACATGCATGTATATACATACAGAGCACACACAGTACTAGTACTCAACACTTAGCCCTGTGAATTTGCTCTAGGGATTCATCTTTCTCACAGAGAGAGGGAAGGTCGCATCCTGGTACAGAGCAGAACTGTAGTGTGTCCATATAAAGAATTTTTTAAAAAAAAGCAGAAGCCAAACTAATAAACTACATGACGACGGCAATAGCAATGAAACTGCCCCTCCCCCAATAGCTACAAAAACAAATAATTTGGCCCATTGGTGCAAGTTATTCGAATTGATATTCAAAGTGGGAAGAGAAAGGGAGAGAGAGGGTGAGGGAGAGAGGGGGAGAGAGAAGAGAAGAGAAGAGAAGAGAAGAGAAGAGAAGAGAAGAGAAGAGAAGAGAAGAGAAGAGAAGAGAAGAGAAGAGAAGAGAAGGTTAAAGTCCACTCTAGCACTTGCCTTCTACAAGAAAGCAAGCTTAGTTTGGGGAAGGTCACCTGCCCAAGGTCTACAGCGAATCAGTTGTAAGATGGAGACACTTGCAGGCTCCCACGCCGACACCCTTTTGGTCCTCAACTTGCTACACAGGACTCTCCAAAGCAAGGTTCTTGTTATACAGGTTTTTTTGTTATTGTTGCAGTTTTCTTGGTGGCTTTGATTTAACCTTTTTCATTGTTTGCCAGTCTCTTACATTTATATAATGAGCCATAGTCATTTTCAACATGTTCTGCTCTCCCCTCCTCTGCCACCTTCTCCCACAGGAATTTTTACTCTCCATTTCCTCCTCTCGTGTCTTCTTTTTGTGTGTGGCTCGCAGAGTTTAGTAAGAGTACCTACCCAGGTGTGGATAGGAGGGAGGTGATTTAGTGGGTCAAGGGCGGTTTAGCTGTGGCTACATCATTGAAGAAAATGGTACCCTCCCCTAAGAACCGCTATCTGCCAATAGTCCCCTTAGTAGACAGGCAGCTTGGTGAGCCCCTCCCCCATTGGTGATGCAAATGTGGTCCAGTCCTGGCCAGTACCCCACCTGCTGGTTTGTTTGTTTGTTTGTTTGTTTGTTTGTTTTCTGTCAGAGTGTCGCTTAGCCCAGGCTGACTTCAGATCTGCTATGCAACTAAAGATGCCCTTGATCTCCTGATGCTCTTGCCTCTGCATCCTCGGTGCTAAGACTGCTGCATCCACTGTGCTGTTAGCTTACTATTACATGATGCAATTATTCATGGGCACACCTTGGAATGGACCTGCCAGCTACCCTCTCACCACGTTATATTTCATAACACGTACCCCGTCTCGTCCCTAAATCCTTTGAAGGGAGAGGTTAACAAAACCTTCATTTTAAGAAAAAAAAAAAAAAAAAAAAAAAGCAGGTTCAAGTTCAAACAGCAAAGGACAGGATAAGAACAGATCAGCTCCCTCCAGCTGTGCTTGGGGTTTGGGCCACACAGAGTTAGGGTTATAAATAGTCAGCCAGGAGCCTAGCTTCCTCCCCTAAAGTGAGAGTCAGATATATATCACTCACAGAAACACCAGAGGCTCCTAGTGCAGTCATTGATCCAAGGCACTGACCACAAGTGAACTGGAGAGGAAAGGGTTTGTGTAGCTTGTACAGCCCATCACCGAGGGAGACCAAAGAAGGAATTCAAGCAAGACAGGAACCTGGAGGTAGAAACTGAAGACGAGGCCGTGGAGGAATGCCGCTGACTGGGTTGCTCTGCTCTCCGTGGCTTGCCCAAGACCACCTGCCCAGGGGTGGCACCACCCATAGGAAGCTGGACCGTTCCACGACAGTCATTAGTCAAGAAGGAGTTCCACAGGCGAATATGACGGAACCGTTTTCTGAACTGAGGTTCCCTCTTCCCAGAAGCTAACGAAGAGCTAAACAGGGCAGTGGCCATGTTTTGATAAAGTCAAAACGTAGGGAAATAATCTACACTCTTACTACTATACAAACCGTGATCAGGATTTAGGCCGATCACCTCCCAGGCTTTCATTACTTGGTTAAGGGTGTGTGTGTATATGACGGGTGGGAGTGGGGTGTATTAAACAAGGTTATTATTGACGGGTCTAAACAAAGCTCCGTCTCCCCAAATTCCAGAAGGCAGAAGGGACAAATGACTAGCTGTGGTGCCTCTTAGCATACCATATTAATGCTGGCCTCCAGACTCATCTGTGTCACAAGAACCTGTTACCCAAAACCAAAGTCGTCAAGTCAGTTTATATAATCATCAAGCGATACAAATATCTGTATCCTTTTTCTTTACCCTAATTATAAAGTTTCCACTTTTTTTTTTGTTGCTACAATCTTCCTAATGCAGAATTCCAATGGCTACATGTAGTATCTAATCAGTGCGTTTTCCAAGTTAAATAGTGTTCCCCACCACCGAGCCCTAAGTTTCTAGAGCTTTACTAATTATAAACAAGAGTTCACTGAACACTACTGGGTAGGCAGATGTCTTGGTTTCCTTAGGAAAACTTCCTAGAAGTCAGCTCCTCATTTTCCTCCTTGTTAGAGAAAGGCGTGTGCCAACTGACAAACTAGTCCCATAGCAGTTGAGACGCCTCTCAGGAGACCTGAGGTTTGGTCCTGATGTGGCTGGTAGCGATTAGGTCTAAGAACAGTGACAAGCTGCTCAACTCTTCAGAGACTTAAGTTTCCCGAGGCACTGTTTAGGAGACAGGTGTGACAGCGCCCCTCCCCCAACCCCCAGGACCTGCCTGAGGTCTCTAACTGCCAGCAGAGGATTCTCTTTCCATTATTCCACAGGGCTTCCTGTCTAAGGCATCAGATCTCCTCTCTAGTCTCTCCTCTTCTCCGCTTTTCAGATAGCTCTCCTGGAAAATGACTTAGTTAAAGCCCACTGTAGGATTTCAGCATGGATCTGCAAATGAGTGGTGTATAAAGAAAGCCCAGTGGGGTGGGACTGGCTGCCCCTCCCTCCTCCCTCCCGCTCCTCCTCTTCCTCCTCCTCCCCCTCCTCCTCCTTACTACTGCTTCCTTAATTCAGGTCAGCTATGGATTCCCACAGGCTTCCTTATGTCTGCAAGAGATGGCCACAGGGTACTATGGCAATTATAAACACATCCAGGCCTGCACTTGGGAACTTCCCAGAATTCAGCATGTGAGGAAGGGAGTTGCCCGTGTCTCTTCTCATGGCCATCTGCCCCATAGCTATTATGTTCCACCATGGTCCTTAGGGACAATATAGCAGCACCAGCCATATCCCTATTAAACCCAACAAACAGAACCACCATACTTTCCCCCAGATCACCCCAGTACAGGCAGAGGCAAGCATCAAGTGTTTTCTTCCTTTTTGAACTTTATACAAATACTGGCCATTTAATTGGCTTTTTTTTTTTTTAAACAAAGGGGACTGGGTTCAATTCCCAACACCCACATCCTCAGCTCACAACTACCTATAACTCTAGCTCCAGAAGATTCACTGTCCTCTTCTGGCCTCAACAGTCACCTGCACATACCCATATACACATATATACTCACACAATTAAAAATAAAGAATAAATAAATCTAAAAAAGCAGTCACATGTTGAAGCCAGGAACCAGAAAATTCAATGCAGGTCTCCTTTGGACCTGAAGGCGCCAGTATAATTCCACTGGAGACCAAGAGGCTGGAAAAAGCCGGGGTGGGCTCCGGATACACATGATTCAGGAGTCCCCCATGCCCTGGGCTGTAGATGGAGGCAGCTGCATTCAGTCAAGAAGGAGTGGCTAAATCTCACTTCCACAGACAAACATAGCATTGTGGTACCCATGGGCCTTAGGGGGAAAGCCAGGCTTTCTGTACTCTAGATGTGAATAGCCCTGCATATTAAATCAGACAAGCGCATCCCTTAGGGCTCCACACTTGTCTCCCAGGACTCTCTGAGAGCAACATCATCATGGGGTGTAAACATTTGTCCCTCGAAGCGGTGCTGGAGGAAACAGAGGCATTGGCAAACAAGCCATGCGGTCTCCCTCCTCTGTCTGTACAGTTACTTCTCTTTTTTTCCTCCGGCCCTGGCTCTAAGAAAAAGAGAGAAACCAAGCAGAGGAGCCCAGCTCATCCTCCATCACCTAGTTATTCATATTCAAGTAGGAGAGGAGCAGAGTGCCCAGGAGCACCTCCAAAGAAAGAGCAATGCAAGTGGGGTACTGTGCACTTGGCCTCAACGGAGACTCTCTCTGCAGACACCCAACTCCGTGCATCACACATGTTTACACACTCAAATGTACACTTCATACCTCCACCTTACCACCACCCCCCCTCCTCTTCTCCTCTTTCTCCTCCTCCTCTACTACCACAGCTATACCACTACCACCCCATCACCACCACCATCACCACCACACCACCACACACACACACACACACACACATGGTCTGACAAGCTGGGACACAACAGCCCATGCTCCCTAAGGAGTGTTCACACCAATGGATATTGCTGCCATGGCATTATAATCATCCAAGTAGCAATGACCCTTTAGTCGAGGCATGGTGCTCTAGACTGCTAAGCCCCTCCCCTCAGATGGAAATGGAGAAAGGAAGAAGGAAGCCTTTCTTTTCCCAGAGTCTTCCAACAGGATGACAGAGGTAGCAATGATGTCACAGTGAAGCCCACTCCCCCCAACCCCCAGTCTGGCTGCCAAATGTGCTCACAAAGTCTTGCAGGATCAAAGGACCTGGCACTAGTTGGGCATGCCTTTAATCCTTGGAACTCAGGAGGCAGAGGCAGGCAGATCTCTAGTCTACAGATGGAGTTCTGGGACAGCCAGGGTTACATGGAGAAGCCCAGTCTCAAAAACAAAACAAAACAAAACAAAAACCAAGAATCAAAACAGCAACAACCAAGAGACCCGGCAATGAGCTGGGGAGATGGCTACATTGCTAAAACGCTCGTGCAAGCATGAGGACCCAGGTTCGATCCTCAGGACCCACGTTAACAGTCACATACCATGGTGCTCCTGTAACCCCGTCACTGGAGAGGTGAAGACAGGCAGATCTCTGGGGCTCACTGGCCAGCCAGCCTAGCCAGCTTAGAGTACAAGATCAACAGAGAGAGATCCTGCCTCAAAACACAAAGTGGGTAGCATCAAAGCTGAGCTCTGACATCCACAGGCACACCGGGGTGGAGTCAAGCTGGTAGCTGCCCTCCTGCATGTGAAATCCCCTGTTTCTTTGCTTCTAAGTCTACAGTGACCAGAAAGCCCAATCCTGAGGGAGGAGGCATCTATTTTCTCGTTCATTTCCAATATCTCAGGATGAACTTAGGAGAGTTGCCATAGCACATTTTCTCCTGGTTAATAATAGAGTCCTTACTAATACATTGCGAGGGCTGTATTTAGACCTTGTGAAACCTCCACTAATTAGTTCTGAGACATCAACACCCCAATGCGTACACTCCACTCCGTATCACCCCATCCCTTGGAGAAAGTGAAACACACATGAGTGGATTAATCTTGCTTGAAGGCAGGGCCCCAGTTGTCTCTTAAAGGTCCCACACTTCTTAGATTAAGTTTCAACGTGAGTTCCCAAGGAGATGAACCATAGAAAAGCCTGGCACAGCAGCACAGGGCAGGCTGAGCCCCTCCACAGCCTCCCTCTCATCCCCATCCCCCACCCCCCATCCCCCATCCCCCACCCCAACCCTGTCCCACCTGGAGCACTGTCTTTAAATGTTTCAGGATGAATCCATCCTTGCACGGCTTTTCACACTCAATAAGACAGCCATTTGGGCTCCTCTCGACCTGCTCTTTTCCAACACTCCCAATACCTTTGTCCCTTTCTGACCCCAGAGATCTGCCACATGTTACTATCATTAATTGGGACCTAAAGAGAGTTTGACAGAAGCTCACACATACATTTTTTTTTTAATTTTTGGACATTCTTTAAAATGTTGTATCTGTCATATAAATGAATACTGAGAGACTATAGAGTGATAATTTGACACAGCTCTACACATGTGATAGTCAAATCAGGGTAATTGCTTCAACTCTGATCCATTGTCAGGGTAGGGAACCTTCAAACTCTTCATTTCTGAGTATTTTGAAATATATAATGGACAGCCAGGATTACAGAGAGAAACCCTGTCTCAAAAACAAAACAAACAAAAACAGAATCAAAACAACACAAGACCTAGCAATGAGCCAGGGAGATGGCTAAGTTGCTAAATACTTGCTGCCCTCCTGCATGTAAAATCCCTGTTTCTTTGCTTCTAAGTCTACAGTGACGAGAATGCCCAGTCCTTACAGTAAACTGTTGAGAAAGCTGGACATTCTCTATCCACTGTGTCCTAGGGCCGTCACTAGAGCTCAGCACACACACACACACACACACACACACACACACACACACACCAACCCCCCTCTTTTTAAATGTATGCAAGTGTTTGTCTGTATGTATGTGTACCACATGTATTCAGTCAGCTCTTGCAGGGCCAGATGAAGGCATCAAAGACCCTGGAAGTAGAGGTATAGATGAATATGAGCTGCCAGGTAGGTGCTAGGAGCCAGGTCTTCCAAAAGAGCAGTAAGCGCTCTTAACTACAGGGTCATCTATCCAGCCCCTCGTGTATATATTCATTCATTCATTCATTCATTTAGAGACAGGGTCTCATGGTGTAAGCCTACAGTTCTCAATTTGTGGGATTAGCAACCCCTTTACCAGTCAAATGATCCTTACACAGGCCTAGCCTAAGACCACCAGAAAACATAGATATTTCCATTCCAAGTCATAACAGTCATAAAATTATAGTTCTGAAGTAGCGTAGGGAATAATTTTATGGTTGGGGGGGTTCACCACAACAGGAGGAACTGTACTAAAGGGTCAAAGCATTAGGAAGGCTGAGAACCTCTGGTGTAGACTGAGCTGACCCTCTTGCCTCAGGCTCTGAAATTATAGTTACAGGTGAACTCTACTGAGCCCAACTCACACTTAAAAAAAAAAATGAAGTCCCACCCTCTCTTCTAGATGCGTCTTAAGCCCAAATTCATCCCAAGACCCAACAAGCTAGGCTCAGCCATCCACCCTCTACACTCCAATTAAAGATAACCAGTAGTGAAAAGTAGAGGGGGGTGCAGTCTAGGGGGTAGAGAGAAATCACTGGGTAAGAGCACCCGCTGCTTTTGCAAAGGGTTCGGTTCCCAGCACCCACATGCGAGTTCACAACACCTGGTAACTCCAGTTGAAAGAGCCAGTGCCCTATCCTGGCTTCTGTGGGTATGAGGTACACACTTAATATATATACATACATATGTAGGCACACCCACATACACATAAAATAAAAACAAACAAGCCTTTGAGAGAGAGACAGAGACAGAGAGAGAGACACAGAGAGAGAGAGAGAGATCTATTCAATTTGGCCACATTGAGAATAACAACAAGAGGTGGTGGAGTGACACCCCACCCCACCCCGCCCCTGCAAGTCCATCTTCCAGGTTCCACGGGAGGTTTAGATTTAAATACAAGGCAAGAGGCATGCATAACAAAGCCGTCCTGGCTAAGGTGTGGCCATGCCCATCACCAACCTTGTCTGGTTCCAGTTTCTCTTGTATAAGGCAGTCAGACAAGTTTTCACAGCTGTGTGAAATCTCTTCCTGGGAGACAAGTTCCCATTCTGGCTGGCACCTTCTTCCAACAAGCACTCCTGGGGAAGTTCTAATTCTTTGAGGACCATTGCTTGCCTACACTGATAGCTGAAGGTGTTAAGTCTTTATCCCCTCCATGACAACTACACTAGACAAATACTCGCCTTGTCTGTTCAAAGCCTTGGGCTTCATCCTCAGCACTGTATATATATATATATATATAGATAGATAGATAGATAGATAGATAGATAGATAGATAGATGTATGCGTCCATGTGCATATGCATATATGAACATATACATAACCTTATATTTAATAATAAGATTGGTCTTCCTAGATCTCATATACATAGTTTCTTTTCATTGTTTTGTTATAGTCAATTAAAGAAGTAATGCAACAATGTATTTCATAAAGTAAATAACAATGTCACATAAGAAGTGTCTAAAGGCCAGAGAGAGGACTCAGGTTAAAAGCACTTGCTGCTCTTGCAGAGGACCTAGGTTGGGTTCCCAGCACCCACATGGAGGCTCACAACCATACAAAACTCCAGTTCCAGGGGCTCTAACTCCCTCTTCTGGCTTCTATGGGCACCATACTCACATGTTGTACATACATTCACATGGGCAAAACACTCCTACTCATAAAGTAAATAAATCTTGAAAAGTTAAAGAGACATCTACATCCATGCAAATAACAACCAAGTCTGTGTTCTCAGCATAGGAGTGCGGCTGCACTAAGAATAAGCACGCTGACTCCCTCTATACCCATTACCCTCCAGCTGAGTGATCCTGGCAGCATCCCCCCCCCCCCCATCCAGCTCTATCCAAACACCCAAGGTAACCATAGAAACGCCAGCCAGGAGCCAGCAGCAGACAGAAGCAGAGACACCTGGGAAGTAGGGAGGGGCTGTTCTTTCCAGGTAGCTGAGCCTGTAAGGCACGTAGCAGGAAACTGCAGACAGAACTTGTCTACCACGTTGGAAGCATCATCGGGAGGCTGGTGTGAGAAGGGATGGGCAGGCAACATTGCTGATGCACAGAGAAGCAAAAGGGACTCTAGGAAAACGCAGCCCAGGTACCCAAGACCAGCTCCGGGCTTCCATGGGCTGTCCCACATCCCCATCACAAATGGTCAGTCTCAGGAGCACAGTGAGAACTCGACTTCTGCTGCTGCTCCCACATCCATGAGGCCACTGTGGTGGTCCCACAGCATCTTCAGCACTGCTTCTGCCATCCTGGAGGGTACCAAAGTCTCTGAGTCCTCAAACCCCTTTGGTAAAAGCACAGTGTTTGCGCAGAACCTACACACATTATATACACACTCTCTACACACATTACACACATACTCTACACACATTACATACACACTCTACACACGTTACATACACACTCTACACACATTACATACACACTTCAAATCCCAGCTGGATGCAAAGACTGCAGAAACCACGGCCCTACTGCATTGGCAGGAGGTGGACAACACGAAAAGGCTTGCGCGTGTTAGGCACAGGTGCAGATTCTTTTTATGGGTAATTTTAACCTGTAATTTATTGATCTGAGCATGTAGAATCCATAGCCCGTGAAGGCTGACTGTACTGAGTTTGCAATAAAGACAAAATGAAAAATTTGCCTTAGATAACCTTCCCTTTTGAGGGAGTAAAAAAAAAAAAAAAAAAATGAAGGGAGGAAGGGAAGGAAGAGGGAGGGAGGGAAGAAAACTTTCAAATGCTATTTTCTAAATCTGAAAAACATTTGAAAAGCACCATTTGGGGCTTGGTAGAGTACTTGCCTGGCATTGACAGAGACCTGTGTGTTCTATCCCTCAGTACTGCATAAAACCAGGCACAGTAATCCCAGGACAGGAGGGAGACACAAGAGATCAGAAGCTCAAAGTCATCTTCAGCTACAGGGTGAGTTCAAGGCCAGCCTGGGATAAACAAGATGAGGTCTCAAAAAGAAATGCTTTTAGTTGAAAAATAAATTAAGGAACATTCAACCCAGACATGGCTGGTGACTCAGATCTGTAATCCCACCCAGTACCTAGGAGGACTGCCCCAAGTTCAAGGTCAGCCTGGGCTACAAGATGAGACACTGTCTCAACTCCTACCCCTTCCCATTAAAAAAGCATCATATGTATAAACTAGCCAGAGACCTGATCCCATGAGAGATAATGAGAAATGAATGTTTACTGAGCCAATACTTATAATGAGTGGGGACACCAGGCCTGGTTTTGACATAATCCTTCTCATTTTAAAGGTCCCCCACAGGGCAGTATCCTTTGCTCCATTTCGCTGGTGATATAACCCAGGCTCAAGAACAATGGGCACTGGGTGCGGCTGGTGAGAAGGTACAGCAGCCAAAATTACTTTCCGTAAAAGCCTGGCGTTGAAGGTGGAAGTAGAGAGCCCACCCCTACCCACCCTTGCCCTCTGCCCTCCCTCCACACGCTTGCTCTAACACATGCACACCTGCACACAATAGCAATTTCGAAAGGGCTGGTGAGATGACCCAGAGAGTAAAAGTGCTAACTGCACAAGCCTAGAGACCCGAGTTCAATCCCCAGAACCCACCAAACAGTAGAAAGGGAGACCACCTCCGTACAGTTGTCCTCTGACCTACACACACACACACACACACACACACACACACACACACACACACTAACTATAATAATTTTTTTTAATTTTTTGTAAGAATTTTTTAAAACAAACACTTCTCCCAAAGTCACCCAGAAGTGGCCCACCAACCAAGTTCCCGTAACTGGTGACTTTAGCCACACACACCGCACTTTGCTTGACAGCGAATGCTCCTTCCTAAAGTCACAGCTAGCAAGTATGTCACAACAGACCTGTGTATTAAGCACGCTTTTTTACTTCCTCTTTTATCATCAGCCTCCCAGTTCAGGTAGCAAAAGGCCCAACCTCAGTTACTTTCTCCCTCTCCAAGCTGAATCTCTATGGAATCATGTATTTCCAAAGCCCCACACATCCCACAACCAATCATTCGAGTGCACCCAATATCAGTTCAATGCAATGAGCCTGGTCATGCTTCAGTCTTCTTAACCCTAAACAGAGTCATTTCTTCCATTTACATAATCCCCAAGGGCTTCCTCAATTCTACACCTAACTGGCAAACCAAAAATCATTTCCTGCTGTGCACCGGGGCAAGAACCCTGAGAACACAATCACTTCTTTTTTTTTCTTTTTTTTTTTTTTTTCAGTGTTAAGATAGGAAGAGATCCAAAAGAAACCCTGGAGAAGAACTGGAAAGGCAGGGTTGGCCAGGGTTTCAGAATGGCTCCCCTCACGTCCAAGTCTGCCCTTGTCATTATCTGAAGCCCATATAATGCCTGGTGTGGCAACAATGGCCTGAGACGTTGGTTCTCACCTCTGTCCCAGCAGCCGTCCTCAGTGCTAAAAGCAAGCACAGCTGCCAGGAAAGGGTGGACTGCCTCGGGTCCTTAGCTAATGATGCCAAATGCCAAGCGAGTTGGGGCAAGATTCCATGTAAGTGAAGATCGGAGGTCAAGGAAAGCCTCGGGTTTTACTCACTGCCCCAGGGTGAATAAAGCTTCTATTCGTCACAGCTACCTCCAAACATGGGGACAGGGAGCGTGACAGCAAGTGGCACCCCATTCCATGAAAGGCAGCAGGTATTTTTGGCACAGTTCACCAGCAGGGTGATTACTCAAGGAGGGAAGCCCCCACCCCCACCCGCCCTGTTTCCAATGGCAGAGTGCTGTCATAACTCCAGTGTCTAGCTGGTCCAGTATTACAACCACGGGCTGGGTGGAAACCGTGCATCCCGGGTACCACCCAGGAATCTGAATTTTAAAGGGCTCTCTGGGTAATGCCAATGCACAGTAAAGTTAGAGGGGGTGCAGAATACCACACCCCGCACAGAAATGCTGGGTGGATGGATGTGTCTTGTCCCTAACATGTGATTCCTTAAGATCACGTTTCCACACAATGAAAAGGACTTCCACATCTCACTGGTCATTCTACAGGTATTTGCAGCCAATTGCTAGATGACTTGGTATCTGGCATGGTCTATCGAGGGTAAAGAGGACACAGAGTAAAGCTCAGCCCTGGAAGAGCTGCCTTCCAAAAGAGGGACAAGGAACAGGCATGAGACTCATCAGCGGTGGATGAGAGTGTCACCAGGGACAGAAAGGAGGCAAGAGACGCAGAAAGACCTAGAGCTGGAAGAGGAACTTTGGTGGAATGAGAGGTCCAGAAAAGTCACTCCCTCAAAATTACACGTGAGCTGGATCTGGAATGAAAGAGTTAGCAATTCAAAGAAAGGACAGAGAGAGCAGTCCAGCCATTCAAAGGGAGGAGAACGAGAGAGCAGTCTAGACAACCATCCAGAGCCAGTGCAGAGAGCCAGAGTCAGATAAGTGGCCGGGGAATTCCAGGAACATAGCAGAAGCCTTGGTCTTGGAGGGCGGTGCATCAAAGAGAGAGCTCAATTGCCAAAGATGTAAGAGGCATAGCGGAGGCAGGACAAGAAGCCAGTACCTCCCGAGCATCCATCCGTCGGTGTTCGCCCAGCTTCCTTGGGACCCACTGAAATGCCATTGGCAGGTGTTACTTATGTATAGCCTCCTACACATTCACCTTTCCCATGGTACAGAGAATAGACTGGGCCTAGGCCAGCAGCCAGACTGCTGCATTCGCTGAGAGAGGCCTGCTGCAGGAGGACAATGTTTTGGCAGGTTCTGGCTGACCCAAGGCTAGCTGGGAAGGGATACTGTCCTGAGCTGTTAGCCACTCTGGACGAAACAGTGTGAGCCAAACTGTACTCTGGGCATCCTCTAGGCAAGCAGCCTCTAGGTGTCTGTGGTCCAGGGCCTTGCAGGGAGAAGCTCTGAAGGAAACTGACCAAACACAGTGTGTTGAGTGCCAGCTCATCTGGCAGTATCTACGTCAAACGAAATGCGAATATACTTCCTGACCAGCTCTCGGTTTACACATTTATGCTACAAACACACTAGTGTGTACAAAACGGCAGCGCCTCAAAGATGACTCATTCCATGTTTGTGTAAGATGGGAAACAACCAAAATGTCGAATAACAGGGGACGGGTCAAATATACTTTCATTTTACCCATACAGTGAGATCTTATGTAGCCCAAAACATGGCAAAGGATACAGTCACATTCTAAATATATGTATGTATCTTTAGGCGCAGTGTATATATTTATATAAAACGGATATATTACATACACATATATATGCATTCAGTTATCCTTATCAGCAGGTGATTGGTCCCAGAACTCCCATAGGTACAAAGGCTCAGGGATGCTCAAGCCCCTGATATAAAACAGCTGAGCGTTGGTGTGTAATCTACATTATTGACCCAGCTTTCAGCCTATCAGCCTAGGGTAGCTAATGGGATAGAATGCTGGATGTGGTTGTCTTACTACACTGTTGAGGAAGTGATGGCAAGAAAAACATTTGTGTTTGTTCAACAGAGGTACAGTTTCTTCTCTTTGTTTTTTAAGTATTTTTGATTCATGGTTGGCTGAATACACAAATTCAGAGCTCACAAACATGGAGGGCCAACTAAATATGTAGCTATATGATACACTAAAATTTTAATATTAAATGCTTTTAATACATAGATGATAGATAGGTTGATAGATTGATTGATAGATAGATAGACAAGCTAGCACTGTCAAATGATAGATAATGGATTTCCAGTAGCATGAATGGACTTTAACAATCACCCAAAAGAAGTGAGAATTCTTACATGCAGCCTTGCTATGGTGGCACATGCCTTTAATCCCAGTACTTGAGAGGCATGCAGACCTCTGAGTCCAAGGCCAGCCTGGTCTACAGAGTTCTTTTTTTCTTTTCTTAAAGATTTATTTTATTTATATGAGTACACCGTAGCTGTCTTCAAACACTCCAAAAGAGGGCATCAGATCCCACTGCAGATGGTTGTGAGCTACCAGGTGGTTGCTGGGAATTAAACTCAGGACTTCTGGAAGAGCAGCCAGTGCTCTTAACCTCTGAGCCATCTCTCCAGCCCCAGAGTGAGTTTGTACATGTATATTTACTACTATGTCCAGAAAAATCTTGATAGAAGACATTGGAAAAAAAAGTAGTAAGGTTGATTAGCTCTCAGAATAGACTCTATATAGTTTGAAATTTGTGTCATGTAAATATATAACCTATTCAAGCTAACTGAATGCAATTTTAAACAAACGTATTCAAATTAGTTCTAGAAAGTACAAAGGTTCATGGCACTGAGAGCCCTGAAGGGGTACACAAAGGAGAGGGTGGGGGTGAGAGGCAGAAATATGAAGTTTGGGAGGTGCTAACAGATGATCAGTCTGGAAGGCTGCTCAATTCTTAATCCCACTACAGGAACAAATGGCGCTCCTGACAGAAGCTTGAACGTTTGAACATTAAGAACCAGGAGTCTCTCCTACATACCCTACTGGTATGTTAATTTTGGAGTTTGTGTGTGTGCACACACTCATGCTATAGTGCAGAGAGAGAGAGTGAGTCAGAGGACAATCCCATGGAATCAGCTCTCTCATTCCATCTCCTTGTGGGTTCCAAGGATCAAGCTCAGTTCTCCAGGCTTGCACGGCAAGCATCTCTTCCCACTGAGCCATCTTGATGGATTCTTGAATGCCTTATAGGACACGAGGCTGGCCAGGCTCCTTAGAGGTCAGTTCTTGCTTACTGTGCCATCGGGCTCATAAGACTTTTCCTAAAAGCAAAGTCAATGGGAACAGTGTCTCTGGCTCCCCGTTATAACCTGAATCACAATGGAGGATGAACCCACTGAGGTGAGCCAGGTCCCAGAAAGGATAACGGAGACAGAAAGATTCAGGAGATGGCACTGATATGGGGGAACCAATTCCAAGGGTGGGATAGAAAGCAACATAGGACACACACACACACTGGGGGGAGGGAGGGAGGGAGGGAGGGAGAGAGAGAGATCTGACAGAAGGAAATGGAACAAGCTTAGGAAGTTGGCAGAAAAAAGGACTGAAGAGGGCTGCTGGTGGTCTCTAGCTGTATGGGCACAGGTAGCTGGAACTTGGCTCTCCGAATCTGGGTACCCTTATTTAGAAAATCAGCCAGATGTCTACCTTGGGTACTTGTCTTCATCACGTTAAAATGCTTTATACAGCCGGGTGATGGTGGCGCACGCCTTTAATCCCAGCACTTGAGAGGCAGAAGCAGGCAGATTTCTGAGTTCGAGGCCAGCCTGATCTACAGAGTGAGTTCCAGGACAGCCAGGGCTACACAGAGAAACCCTGTCTCGAAAAACCAAAACAAACAAACAAAATGCTTTATACACAACCAACTACCACACTGGCTGGCCCACAAGAGGTTCTCAGTTATAGGCAGCTCTAAATGGCTAACGAACTGTGTGTGACAGAAATTATCTCTACAGTAGAAATGCCACTGAGGCAAGGTAACTGCCCTGAAAAGAATGAACACAGTCTAAAGAAACACCCTTCACTTTGTCTCTCAGACTATTAAAACAATGGACCCCAAGAAAATGGTATCCCCACTCCCACCCCCCAGGAATCTCACGCTGGGAGAAGAGAAAGCTTAAAGCTTCGGATGGCCAGAGGGGAGGCTTTTCTCCAGGAAAGCGATTTGCAATTTGTCAACTCACCTGGCAGGAGGGTGGAGCCAAAACAATGAGGGGCAGCCTGCACCTGAACAGGACCGGCTCAGCCACCCACCTTCCTGAGCCTCCATTGAATCCTCTATTGCAACGTCTCACTTGAAGACCTTGAAAACCGACTCGGAGGGTCACCCGGTCCCGTTTGTCCCTCTTCTCAAGGTTGAATAAATCTCCTTTTCTGCTATTAAAGTGTCTGTTTAAACGGGCTTATGGCTGAACTTGGCTTGCTGAAGCATACATAGACTGTGACCCAAAGTGTGGTTAGCAATAGGACTCTGAAGGGAGTTTCTGGAAATCAAAGGAAGATGTGTACAATGCTACCGGCTCAATTTCACTTATCTGGTGCCTTCTCCTTACCGGGTCACAACGTGGACTGAGCCCCAGGTCAGTCTTGCTGACAGTGGGGAAAGAAGGACACTTCACCAGGACTCATTAAAGGGATGGCTCTCTTCAGCCCCAGCCAAACGCTCATATGTGCAAACCTCCAGCAACCAAGGGCAGCCTGATAACTGTTTGGGGTTTTCCACTTCCTGTGTTATGTGTGCAGAACCTCTTAACCATGACTGTGAAGTCAGTCAGGAGTGGCCTGGAAGGTACAATGGAAAGACGCTTCCCAAGTCTGCAGTGAAGTCTTAACACCTGTGCAACCATTTCGAATTTCAGTCCGGTGCCTCTGCATTTTCCATAATTATGGACTGCCTTGAATCTCGAGCAAACAAACTCAAAAGGAAAGGAAGAAAGCCTACAGCCCACGTTGAAAGGATGGGCCTAGGGCTATTCCCTTGTCACACTTAGGAAACCCAGTTAACAGAGCCTCCCATGCTTTTGCTCTGAAGAGGAACTAACTTCAGCCTTGTCAGTACAAAACAAGAGCTTATATGGATTCTCTTCTCCAGTGCTGAGGTGAAACCAGATGCCTGTGCCTGCCAGACAAGTATTCTACTGTGGTGCAACACCCCAAGACGTCACACAGACATCATCATCACCACTACCACCACTACCATCACAGAAGTATCCAGAAAAGTATAACAATGGTGCACATCCCTAAACGCTTCGGCAGCTAAAGTATGAGATAAAGGCTGGAGGTGTAGTTCAGTCAGTGAAGTACTTGCCTAGCAGGCAAGAAGCCCTGGGTCTGATCCCCAGAACCAAATAAAATATGGAATCTCAGCACTCAGAAAGAGTCAGGAGGATCAGAAGTTCAAGGTCATCCTCAGCTAAACAGGGAGTTGAAGGTCAGCCTAGGATACATGAGACCCCCACCCCAAACAACAATGATAGTAAGTACCAGAGACTATCAGAGCATTCTTGCTCTGTAATTGGTACTCCCCTGTTCCAGGCTTGCTCCATGGGCCTGCCCTGTAGAGATGCCACCTGAGAGGCATCTCTGAGAGATGCTCTGAGAGAGCTTGCTCCAACAAGCTTTTAAGTAGGACCAGACTTGAGCCTCTAGCATAGATGGGGCTCAAGAGGAACTCATGGTATAAAAATTGCCCTAATAGGTTTTATACTCTAGCTTGTTTATCACCTACTTGACACACAAATCCAGTGTAAATAACCAGTATAAACCTGCCGTGAGACAGAAAAGAAACATTGGCTGAAAGTCAATAGAATCCAGTTCAAAGCTAAAGACACCAGGCTCCAAAAGCCAGAAGCGGAATACAATTAATGTGTAAAGGAAAGACCAGTAGCCCCCACTTTAGAGTTTCTCCAGCCTAGTTTGTCAGGAGCTTTTTTTTTTTTTTTTTTTTTTACTTCAGTAACCCTGACTTCTGAGGGTGGATATGAAATGTCTGGGAATAGCCGAGAGTAGGTACTGAAGAGAACTGCTGATGGACTGACTTGCTCAAGACACAGAAAGAACCCCAGCCTGCTTGTAAACACAATGTGTCTCGGGAATATTCCCGAGGCAAAATACGGAGGTGCCATCGCACGTTTCCAAAGGAAACTGCAGCGTCTGGCTTCCCCCCACCCCCACCCCCGCCCCCTCCACACACACAAAGCATCCTTGCCTTTGAAACCACAATTTCCATCTCCGAAGAATACAAGGTATATAATTCTCAACTAGAGTAGACACCCACTCCTGGGAGACTGTGCCCAAAGGTTAAATTACAATCTTTACTAACCTCTGACACATCTGAGAGTGTTCTGATAGACCCGCCCACTCTCACTTGCTTCCTTCCAGAGCAGAAGAGTTAATTCCAGCCAGCTGTCAGGTCTCTCTAATCTCACAGTAAACTCACTTACTGTGGAGGGAAACAAAACCATCCAAACTGGGTGCCGCAGCTGCTCACAAACAGGTACACCCAGGAAAAACCCTGTCACCACGCGTGCGGCCCTTTATTCAAGGGTCCCTGGCCACGCGCTCTCCTTTTCCAGACGCACGCGCAGCAACACACCAGAGCACTAACACATACAGCTGGGTACCGAGTTTCTCTCCTGGAACAGCAACCGGTCTTCTGCATCTGACCCATTCGGTTCCTATACCTAGAACCCAAGCCTATTCCAGCCTCCGCACCACACACGTGGGGATGCGCTTCCAGCTGGTATCAGGAGCGAAGCGTGGAGGTGGGGGAGGCCACTGACTGGAAAGGGGAAAGCAAGGAGTAACAAGCTTGGGTCTGGGATTCCTGGGGTATGTCCAATTGGAAAAGGAGCGAAGCGAAGAGCCGAGCTAAAGAAGAGAGGGCTGGGGGAGGGGTCGCTCACCCAGGGTTTTGACCGCGATCTGCCTAGTGAGCGGCGGCGGCAGGTTGATGCACACCAAGTCCACATCCTGGTGCAGCAGCACCTCGTCGATGCGGCTGGTGTAGAAAGGAACGCTCATCTCCTTGGCCAGCTCCTCGGCTTCCTCCTGCGTGCGGCCCCACAGCGCCTTCACCGCGAAGCCCTCATCTTTCAGCAACGGGATGATGACTCGGGCCGTGAGGCTGGTGCCGAACACGCCCACCCCGGGAAGCATGGCTGCTCAGGTCCGCCCGGTTCTGCTGCTGCCGGGATCTCCAGTCGAACACCCGCGCTCACGCCTCTCCGGCCGGTCCCGCAATCCCCGGCTCCTGCGACCGACCTCGCTGCGCTGCGCTAACCGCCGAGCCCCGGGCAAGGCGCCCGAGTGCGGCGGCGTGACAGCGCACCGAACCACAGACCCTGCAGGCTCCGGGAGCCTCAGCGCTGTGACTGCTGCTGTGCCCGCCACTCGGGGCTCGTGTCCTTCCCGGAGACAGCAGCAGGGACTCCGCCAGGACGCACGAGGCCCCGAAGCCCCGTGGAGCCCGGGCTCATGCAGCGCTCCCGCGGCAGCGCCGGCCGGCTCCGTGCGCTCCGCGGAGGCCGCCCCATGGCCGGCTCATCCCGGCAGAATCTCTCTCCCGGATGGCGCTCCCGCTTCACCACCCTCTGTGGGCTGCGGATCTCCTTTTTCCCCAGGTCCTTGGTAACGAATGGAACCCAGAGGCCACCCGGAGGCCGACTAAAGATGAGGCTCGTGGTGTACCAGGCGCAGATCGCGAGCAGCAGCACCGCAGCGGCGGACACCACCCGGCGCCAGGCTCCTCATTCTGCTGCCATATTCGCTCGCTAGCAGCGCGCCTTGGGCGGCCTCGGCCCCGCTCGGGCTCGGGCTCGGGCTCTGGCTCCGGGATCCCGCGGGTACGAGGGCGGAGTTGGCGACTTTGACTGTCAGCGGCCGGGGTTCCTGCACCGCCCTTGCGGTAGCGCCGCGCTCCATTGGCCGCCAAGCGTCGACCCCGCCCTTGTCTCCGCCGCCCAAAGCTCTCGCTGCGCTCAGCGCCCGGCCCCTGGAACCCGCTTTGACTCCTCCCTGGCCCCGCCTGGCTCGCCTGCTGCCCCCGGGTGGCTTCCCTTTCTCTGCGCTCTCCGCCTCCGCGGCCGCCTCCTCCTCGTTATGCTTCAAGCTCCGCCCAAGCAAGCAAATAAATCTATCAAAGCAGGGCGCGCCCTTAATAGGCTAGGACTGGGTTCCTTGGAAAAGATTGGCGGATACTAAGACCCCGAGGAGGCCGGAGGACCCCACGAAGTGTGAGCAGCGTGGTTCACAGTCTCCTCTCCCGGGTATTTTTCTGTGCTTGCCACTGTTCTAGGGAAGATGTCCAGGCACTTAACCCTGAGGTTATTAGAAACTCGTTTCATTGATGAGAAAGTGAGCTCTGAGGAGGTTAAGGGACTTGCTCAAGGTGACACAGATGAACAACAATGCCAGGATCAGAAGGAAGACACCAGCATCTCGGCGCTGAACGCTTAGAGTTCTGACTCGCAAGTGTGCCAGCTCTAATCCCAAACCAACTCCACTCCTGAGGAGGCTCCACTTGTCACCTACTCCATGCTTGTGCCCATGTGGCACGGGCGACCTCACCCAGACTGGGGACTCCGCAGTGGCTGTGGCACGTGTGTCTAGAGTCTGGTCTTCCTTGTTTACTTCTGGCTGCCTGCCACTCCTGGCCTCTGCCCTCTGTCAGCTTCAGCTCCCAGGCACTGCGCTTCTCCTGGCCTTTTACTACATCTGCAGTCAGGAGGATGCTGGGGACCCTCAGACTGAGATGCGTGGAAAGCCCTAACTGCAGTGGTGACTGAGTGAGCTTCTGATATCTCAAGATATCCTCGACACTTATCACAGGGCCTAACGAGATAGTAGGCACTCGACTAAATACACAATGGATGGATATTCACCACCTGTCACGTTGTGCCCTCTTCGTGCTGGGAGGAAGGAGTCAATGGCCAAGGGCAAGGGGACCTGTTCTTCTAGCTCAGTGTTTCTGGAAAGGTGAGGTTACTATTGTCTGTCATGTTCACTCCTGGCCTTTAGCACTCAGAGGAAGACACACGTGTCCTGCTTCAATATAATCGTGGAAAACATGATACATCCGAGTGTTTAAAGCAAATTGTAACAACTGGCAGAGAGGCGGGGCTCTTGGAGAGAGCTGTATACACACACACACATACAAAGGCTGGTGTGGCAATGGGCAGAGGCAGGCGGATTTCTGAGTTCGAGGCCAGCCTGGTCTACAGAGTGAGTTCCAGGACAGCCAGGGCTATACAGAGAAAACCTGTCTCGAAAAAAACAAAACAAAACAAAACAAGGACAAAGTGCTCCGGGATTGGCAACAGCCTGAACAGGGTCAGACAAAAAGCAGACAAGATATGCCTGCTGATGGTTAGCCGAGAAGTGCCAAAGGAAAAGGGGGTGCACAGCCATCACTGCCAGGGTGCTGCTTTGGAGCATAGTGAGAGCCATGGTATGTCACCCCTGGACAGCAGGGTCAGAAGCCGGAGCTGACTCTTGGCTCTGCCATTTACACCCTGTGGGGCCCGGGACAAATATCTTCTCTGTGTCCATCTGTAAAAGGAGACAATAGCTAACACTAGAGAGGACCCTGTGATTTGACAGTCGTGAGGTCCTGAGAAGGATGCTCCCTAGAAATGTTCTATGTGATATATATGCCCTCTATTTTGATATTTATTTTTATTACATACATTCTATTTGAAAGTAAATGTTAGGCCGTGTATATAACCTGTATGAATTCCATTATACTCTTTTATGTTGTTTGGGTTTGTTTGTATGTCAGTTTGGGTTTTTTTCTTTGATATTGTTTATATGTACAGGTGTGGGTATATACCACATGAATGCATATGCCTTAGGGGGTCAAAAGAGGGCATTGATTGGATCTGCTGGAGCTGGAGCTGGAGCTACAGGTGGTTGTGAACCATTCTATGTGAGCATCAGAGACAGAACTCAAGTTCTCTGAAAGGACAGTGAGCACTTTTACCTGCTGAGCCACCTTTCTAGCCGCTGTTTGTTGTTTGTTTGTTTGTTTTTGGTTTGGTTTGGTTTATTTGGGGTTTTGTTTTGTTTTGAAATAAGGTCTCATGGAGCCCAGGCTGGAATCCAATACACTGTCCAGAGGGGGACCACCTTGATTAAATTCTGTTCCTCCTGTCTCCACCTCCCAAGCCTGTACCACAGGTATATATATATATATATATATATATATATATATATATATATATTCTCAGTCCCCTGTAACAATACCATTCTCTGCTATCCACAAAGGAGGGAAGAGGGACTTTTATGCATGTCTTTCAAAGAGAGGCTGCCCTTTGAATGCCCCTGCTGGGGCGTTCAAGTCCAGGTTATCAGTAGCTGGACACTGCCTTTGCTGGTCTGCCTGCTCTCACTCTGGATTCTCTGCTCAGTAGCCAGAGTGAGCTGAGAGAGCTCTGGAAAGGTGAGTCATCTCATGTCCCACGACAGCAATGGGTTTGAGTCACACATATATTCCAAAGTCCTTAGGGAACCTGGACAACCCTCCGTAACCTAACTTGACCTCACTCTGATCTTGCATACCTTACTATTTAACCACTTCTGGCTACAGGCTCTGTATTCCAGCACGTTGGTCTCCTAGCTCTGCACTGTGCAAGATGAGCTTGCTCTCATCTCAAGGCTTTTATTTTACCTGCTCTGCCTCATACACATGCACAGAGACAGACAGACAGACAGACAAACAGACAGAGAGGCCTACTGCTCACTTTACTTCATCTTGTGCTCAGATGCCCTCCTCTCCGTTAGGACAGGCCTTGCTGACCACCTCATCTAAAGCGACCTCCTTGTCACAAAAGTCATCCTTTATTGCTGCTTCCCCCTACCTCGCCTGTTTATCACCCACTTGCCTGATGGACTACAGACTCACTGAGACTGGAAGGATGCATGTCTCCTTCACTTCTGAATGTCCGGTACCTGTGGCCTTTGGAAGCTTACTAGGGTTGGATAAGGTCATCAGGACAGAGAGCACCATGATTGAATTCTGGAGGCTTCATAGAAGGAGACATGCCAGAAGAGGCAGAAATGTATGTTGTATGTCTCTTTCCAATGATGCCCGGCACCACTCTAGAACATTGATAGCAGGCCAGCATCCCCAGATGTGGCCCTCACCCTTGGACCAAACCCTGAGCCAAGACAAACCTCTTTCCTTTATGTTTACCCATTATGTGTCATTATGTTATTAGCAAGAGAACACTATGATTGGGGAAGCGTAACACTTTTAGAACTTAGCCAGGCATATGTACAACAGTGATTTGGGCATTGGAAATGTCAGACTGCCTCTCCCTCAGATACTAACCTTAGGAGACCTGTTGGTTTGGGACATAAATTGAGACAACCTGGCAGGGACGGCAGGGGCTCATGCGGGTGTGCGTGAGGCCTTTGAAGTTGAAGAGGAAAGCCTACAAACGCGTACAGACTGAAAAGAGAGCAGGACCTGGGTTTCAGGTGGCATGCTGGAGTTAGAAGGGAGAATTTTCTAGACTGATGGAGAGTATACCTAAGGTGGAAGGGGAGCCTGTGGAGGTGGCTGAGATGTGACCTGGAATTGCTGGGAGATTTTAACCACATATTTTAGCCTCCAGTGTGGTGGGTAGCTTGCGAGGGGCTTGAGACACAGCCCTGAGAGAGACTCCTGCAGTCAACCCAGACTGAAAGGAAGAAAGGTCTGGTGGCAGATGGACATGCTCAGAGAGTGAAAAGAAGTGAGGTGGTTCCTCACAGGCAGTGGGTGTTATCTGGGTGTGCTCTTGTGTCCTACCGGTTTGGTAGGTCTTGCTTCATCTGTTCAAGGTATAGGATGCCTCTGAGTGTGCCTCTGCCCCACGCCCCAACAATACAACCATTTGAATGGACAGTGTTAGCATATACACAGTTTTGGGTTTTGGTCTTTGTTTTTGCTTTTAAAATTATATGTGCGGTATTCTTTACTGTTCTTATGTGAAAGCCTGGCCTAGGATTCCACCTAATCCAACCTGACATTTAGACATTTTAAAAACAGTGTTGACAGGAGCTGGAGAGATGTCTCCAGGGTAAAGAGCATGTACTGATCTTGTAAAACACTTGAGTTTGGTCCCCAGTGACCCTTTCAGGTGGCTCATAATTACCTGTCACTCCAGCCCCAGAGGATGCAACACCCTCTTGTGGACTCAAATGGCTCTGTGCACATGCTTGTACACACACACACACACACACACACACACACACACACATACACACAATTTGCATGTGTGTGCACACATGCACAAAGAAATAAAAAAAATATATTTTAAAAAACAGTGTTGAAAACAAGCCTAAGATTATCTTTCCCCTTCTTGCTATAGTCTGGATGTTGAATGTCCTCCCAAGGTCCCATGTGCTCAAGGCTTGAACCCCACATTCATGGGGGAGTATTGGAGTCTTTGGGAGTTTAGGCCTGGTGGAAGGTTCTTCAGTTAAATCGTGCCCTTATAGGGGATGATAATGGCTGATTTTGTGTGTTAACTTGACACAAGCTAGAGTCATCAGAAAAGAAGGAGCCTCAGTTGAAGAAATGCCTCCATGAGATCCACCTGCAAGGTGTTTTCTCAATTAGTGGTCAAGGGGGTAGGACCCAGTCCATGATGGATGGTGTGTTATCCCTGAGTCCTGGGTCCTATAAGAAAGCAGGCTGAGCAAGCCATGGGAAGCAAGTCAGTAAGCAACACCCTCCATGGCCTCTGCATCAGCTCCTGCCTCCAGATTCCATCCCTGCTTGAGTTCCTGTCCTGACTTCCTCTAGTGATGGACTATACAGATCTGGAAATGTAAGCTGAATAAACCCTTTCCTGCCCAGCTCACTTTTTGGTCATCATGTTTTATCACAGCAATAGAAACCCCAACCAAGACAAGAACTATGGAACCCTGGCCTGCCTCTCCCTTTCTTTTTGTTTCTTGGTCATGAGATGACTATTCTTACTCTGTGTCATTTTTACCTGACACTCCACCAAAGTAATGGGGCTACTTGACCATGGTCTGGGGTCTCTATAACCAAGAGCCCCAAAGAATCTTTTTTCTTGAGTTATTATCTCAGATATCTTAACATAGTACAAAAAAACCCCACGAACAAACAAATAAAAACAAAAATCAGAAAAAAAACCCCTGACTAACACACCCCCTTTATCCATGATTGAGCTACCATTCTCTCACCCCCTTTATCCATGATTGAGCTACCATTCTCTCTACTTTGGGTGAAGAATTTAGCCTCATTTGAGTGTAATTTTAAATACTATAGGGCTAAAAGATAGTGTGCTTCTCACACAAGTAGGATGTCTGGAGTTTGAATTAAAACTGGCTATAGCAGTATATGTCTATAACCTCAGGGCTAGGAAGGAGTAGGCTAGCCCTTGCCCAACTGGTGAGCTAACCTTGTCTCAAAAAGTAAAGTAGAAGGCCTGCAGAAATGACTCAGTGAATAAGATCACCGCTGTTCTTCTTGAGGTTCTGAGTTCAATTCCCATAAACCTCATGGCAGCTTACAGCCATCTATGATGAGAGCCGATACCACAGAGGGCACATGTGGTATCCAGACATCCACGCAGCAAAGCACCCATCTATCTATATACATAAAATACATAAATAAATAAATCTTTAAAATAGAATAGAGAATGACTGAAGAAGAAGACACTCAGTGTTCAGTTCTGGCCTCCACATGTATGTGCATACACACATATGCACACCCTATATCCATTCATACAAAACATGTACCCCACATGCACACAAAAATAATTGTCACATGACTCTAAAAATGTAGGACTTTTTATCATTTTAGAAATAAAAATGGAGAAGCTGGAAGATGGCTCAGAGGCTAAGAGCACATGCTGTTCTTCCAGAAGACCTGAGTGCAGTTCCTAGCACACACATTCATCAGCTTATGACCCTCTGTAACCCCAGAACCAGAGGATCTATACACACTCCCAGCCTGTGCAGGCACACGCTAACACCCATACACATAAAAGCTGAATCTAAAAGAAATAAAAATAGGAGTCGTTTTCATGCTTCTAAAAGGATGCTGACTTAGAATTTCTTCTCATATTAAAATAGGTCAGTAATAATTTAACTGTTCAATTATTATATAATAATGTATGTATATATTATATATCATAATATATAATTATATATTAATAGTTCAGTAATAATTTGGTGTAAAAATTGTGAATATTATGGGAATTTCAGAAAAAGATATGTTAAGGCCTGACACGGTGTGTTCATCTATGATTTTAACATGCTTTGGGTGAAGACAGGAGGATCACAGTTCAAAATTAGTGCAGGGCACATCTTGTCTCAAACAGGGCCTTCAGGTTTCTTAGCATGGTTCTACTTTCTGTCTGTTCTCTGCTTGCTTGCTTGCTTGCTTGCTGCCTTGCTTCCTTGATTGATTGATTACCTGATTGCTTACTTGGTTGCTTGATTGACTGACTAAACTGTAGTAAGAAGCAAGCCTGACTAGTTGCCTACTCCTTCCTGCCCCCCAACAGGTGCTCCCCAGCCACACCCCATTTAGTTCCATGCGCAGCCCTTGCCATGGTCTTTGATTCGATGCATTGATGTTTGCGCTGCCCAGATAGAATGTAAACACCTTCCAGCAAGAACTCAAACTGTCTCACTGACGGTTAGATCCCAGGTCCTCAGGTCCTTCCTGCCTCACTGTTGAATAAAGAAATTAGCCATAGAGGCACAAAGGCGGACTTATGGGAGTTAGTTCTCTTCTTCCACTGTGTGGATCTTGAGTAGTATTGAACTCGGGACATCAGTCTTGGCAGCAAGCCCCTTTACACACTGCGCCATCTTGCTGGCCCTCTTTCTTTCTTTTCATTTAAAATGGTTTGTTTGTTTGTTTTTTTTGGTTAGTAAACAAAAACAATAGGTTTTATCACGACATTTCTCTGCATAGATGTTATCCTTCCTCTCTGGTGGTCCCCACACTCCCAAGTCCCTCCCCCGCTCGCTGGGTCTCTTCTCTCCAGATAATCTACCTTTCAATCTCATGTCACATATGTACAGTCATGTTGCAGATGTGTTGCCACGCTAGGTTATGTGTAAGAGAGACAACATGATATTTGTCTTTTTAGGTCTGGCTTCTTTTACCAAACATGATAAGCTCCAGTCCCACTCATTTCTATGTAAATTTCATTCTTTATGGATGAATGAAACTCAAAGAATGAATGAATGAATGAATGAATGAATGAATGTAAAAGTGCTAACCGCACAAGCCTGATGCCCTGAGTAGGGTCCCAGGAAGCCATGATAGAAAGAGAGGACTGACTCCTGAGAGCTGTCCTCTGACCTCCACATACACAATGTCACAACAGTACACACACACACACACACACACACACACACACGCACACACACATACGAACACGCACACACACACATATACATACATACACACACATACACACACACATACATACACACACACACACACATACATGCATGCACACACACACACACACACACACACACACATAATAATCAGGTTTACAATAAAGAATTCCACTGTACATTTTAGCCCCTTGTTTTCTTTATTTTTAAAGGTATAGGTAACCGTGATGACACATGCTCTCTGTTGTGTAGGACACACAACTATACACCTGTGGGGTTAGTTAGAAATAGAATAAACAGAAGAGCAGCACCCATCTGTCTGCACCTCTGTTTCTTTCCCCTTTGGTCTTTCAGTCACAGTGAAGAGAAAGCATTTGGATGTGTAAATGGCCTCCCAGTCCCTGGCTCCAGGGCTAGGAGCCTTTACCTCAGGTCCTACCTCAGGCCCTGTCTATAGATGCATCATGGGGAGGAGTCTCTGGGTATTCTCCTGTGTCCTGCTTGTCACAGGAAGCTTCTGGGTGTCACTCTCTAGCCCTAGAGGGGAGTCACTTTGGGCTCTGGGAGGGTGAGTATGAGTTTAAGGTATATCAGGAGCCCATCTTTAGATTCAGATACACCCTGGGTGGCCTGGGAGGGGAGCCTCAGAGCTGGGGTGATGCTGAGTCCTGTTTGCTCTTTTTCTTTTTTTCCCCATACTGTACATACATACACACCAGAAAAATAACCTTACACTAGGCACATGAACAATAACTAATAAAAACAATAATAATCATTATAATATGCTGCAATATAAATTTCTTAAAATTTATGAACTGAGCCAAGTGTAGTGACACACACCTTTAATCCCAGCACTCTGGAGGCAGAAGCAGTGAGATCTCTGTGAGTTGGAGGCTAGCCTGGTCTACAAAGTGGGTTTTAAGATAGCCAGGACTACACACAGAAACCCTGTCTCGAAAAACCAAACACCAACAAAACAAAACCCAGCTTATGAACTGTTTGTTTCTGGGATTTTCCACTCAGTATTTTCAGACAGAGCTGGAGCCTGGCTAAGTGGAACTATAGGAAGAGGACCCTGGATAAGGGGACGCCTGTGTGAGGGCACAGGAGTATCCTGGGAACTGCTGTGAGCGAATTCAGAACTTTTCATACTGAGGCATGAAAGTCCTCAGCACATGTGGCGCTTGCCCGTGAGTGATTTCTCTGCATTAATGCTGTTCTGTTACCTTTTTCCTGCCTCTGTCTGCTGGGGAGGGGGACAGCACAACTGCTGTGGAAGTAAACGGGAAGCAAGTGTGGTGTGATGTCTGTTCAGCTCAGCCAGCATGAGCAAAAGTTGCTTAGGATGGAAGGAGGAAGGGAAGGAGGGAGGGAGGGAAGGAGGGAGGACAAAAACTAAGTAATATGTGTACATACATATACATACATGTGCATAAACAGATAACTAGATAGATATATAGGTGATAAGTAGATGATATGATAGATTAGTAGATAGAGATAGATAGATGATATAGATAATAGATAGATGATAAATAACAGATAGATAAATAGGTAGATGTTAGACAGACAGACAGACAGAGGCAGGCTTTCACTCTATAGCCTTTGGCTGATCTGCTAAGCTGCCCAGGCTGGCTTCAAACTCACAGAGCTCCACCTGACTTTGCCTCCCAGTGCTGGAATCAAGGCACATACCACCTGTTTAGTTTTTAATTTTATACTGAAAGACGCCAATGTGGCCTTGCGGTTCAAGTTTAAGAGCATCCCATCACATCATACCTCACACTTGTATAATTACTGTGTGACAAAAATTTCAAACATAAGAAACAAATTAAGGGGCTATAGACGCGGCGCAGAGACATCAGATTCCATGGTGTTCCTTATGGCTCCTTCCATTCCAGCAAATAGATCATTGCAGTACAGCAGCAAAGGCCAAAGCACACCGGGCATAAGGTGCATTCCTATAATCCCAGGGCTCAGGAAGCAGAGACAGGAAGAGCATGAGTTCAAAACGAGCCTGATGAAACAAAAAAAAAAAAACTGAGACCCTGACTCAAAATGTAAACAGAAAGGGAGAGAAAGAGAGACAGAGACAGAGAGACAGAGAGAGAATGGCAACTTTAATCTGAAGGTCTTCATTGAGGAGGCTGGAAGCAGGGCTCATCAGTTATAAGTGTGTACTTGCAGAGGACCCTAGTTCAGTTCCCAGCACCCATGCTGAAAGTCTCATCAAAGGCCTGAAAACTTTAGCTCCAAGGGACGCCTTCCTCTGACCTTGCAAGGCGCCTGCACTCACATGCACACACAAACACATGTGCGCACACACACACAATTTTAAAATAAAAATAAAATATTTTTTAAAAGACCTTAATTGATTTGTGTTTGTGATTCTGTGTTCAGGCCATACCTCCTCACCCCATAAGGTAGAATTTGCTCCATGAAGCCAGGCAGAGACGGCTGGTTTTGCAGACAGAAAAGGGTAGAAAAAGAGAGGAAAAGACACAAAAGCAGCGGACACCTGAAAGCTCTTTTCCTTGTAGCCTTAAAGCAGAAAAAGCCTTCTCGTTCCTGCTGGCACATCTCAGAAGGACATATAGACACCCTGCGTAGGCTTGTGTGGAGCGAGCTTCAAGGTGTTGAGTTGAAGTGTTGAGCCCAGGCAGAAGCTTAGGCCAAACCAATCGCTCCTGTCATTTTCCTGTGAGGATGGTGCTAGAGGCACACCGAGTGAAGGAAGCTACTTCTCTGGGTGCCTGTCTGTCTGTTTCATAGACTTAGATGTCCCTCACCCGGATGGAAAGTCTGCGTCCCCTGGACTAGTCCTCTAGGCTGTCCAGACAGCTTATCCTTCAGGGTCTAACACTGCAGGCCTTTTTTGTTCCTCTCCTGATAAAGCCAGGCTCCTAAAAGCTGCTCTTTCTCTTTTCCCAAACAACAATACTGTTTATTACAAAACCATGAATTTTAGAAAGGACATTCCCAAAGCAAATAAACAAAGGTACCTTTGGGAGTTAGACAAATTCCCTGGCAAGCAGGCAGGTAGGGGGAGAGGCCATGCATGACTCAGTAATAAAGATAATGAACTTCCAAGATGGCTGGCTTCTTCCTCCCCTCCTGACCTGAGACAAAAGCCAGTGGCTTAAAACAAAGGCTTGAAGGTTCTTTCTCCCACCGGAAGCTTCCCTGCGGATGCATTGCACCATCAAAGCCCGAGGGCAGAGCGGGACTTGTTACACAGCTGTGGGCCATTCAGCCATCCTGTCTCTCATCAAACTGATCAACCCTAAATTAGGAGAGGAAACCCTCAGAGACTTTAAAAACCCTGGACCTTGCTCGAGCTGAGACTGGATTTTTGGCTTCCTAAGACCCTGCTCTGCTTTGCAAAAGGGTCTTTATCTCTGTTATCTGAAGCATGTGTGCGTGCGTGCGTGCATGCGTGAGTGCGTGCGTATGTGTGTTTGGACTTTCTTCAATTGCTGATTCTGTCTGCTCCTGCTTGCTGAGTTTAAGATTTTTTCTGCTGTTACCTGTCCAGCTCAAGGTTTTTCCTACCTTTTAATTTTTTTTTTTTTAAGCTGGCAGAGAAAATGAACATGATCAAGACCCCTGGACACTTCTAAGTGTGCTAGCTGGCCATTGAACCCAGGGTCTTGCACCTGCTCAAGCTTAACCATAGGCTACAATCCCAGCCTTGGAGAATACCCAACCCAGAACATGCATATACCCTGTCATTTATCTGACCCCAAAGGAAATCACAAGACATTCCAAAGGAATGATGTCATTGATCCCTGTTCTTTTACCACAATACACTGGAAATAGAAACCAGAAATAGAAATGCATTCTTCTATCCCATAACTCTAACAACTAAAAATACCTCCTAAATAGTCTCTATACTAAAAAGAAAACTATGATGAAAAAGAAATATTTAGAATGGAATGCAATGAAATCATGCATTACAAAAATATACACGGGTCAGCTAAAAATTGTACCCAATGAGAAATGTAGATCCTAAGAACATTCTGAAGATACAAGATACATTTTAAACTTAATGAGTTAAACATTCATATAACTCAGAAGGAGAAAATTACACACATACACACCCAATTTAGGTGAATAGAGAAATAAATATAAACACTAAAATAATAGAATAAGACCCAAGAATGTAAAAATTATCAATAACAGTAAAATTTTATTATTAATTAAGGGACTAGTGAGGTGGCTCAGTGCGTAGAAGTGATTGGTGGTCAGTCTGGGCCAGCTGAATTGGTCCTCTGAATTTACATAAATACAGGAGAGAATGGACCCCCAAAAGTTGTCCTCTGACCTACACACACACATACACACACTACGATATGCACCTCCTAACACATCCATACACAATAATAAGACACAAAAGTAAATTTAAAAATAAAATAAATTGCCATTAGGTAAAATAGACAAATCTCTGGAGAAAGGCAAAATAAAAAACATCAAGATTGAAATATGGTAAAGTCTATCCTATAGTTTTGAAACTTTAATTAAATGGACTTTATAGAACTATATAAATTATATATATATCCCAAGAAGAATCAGCAAGTTTGTATGTGACAGTGACTATTAAAATAATCTGATGGCCAGTCAAATGTCTTCACGAAAGGAAAACAAGTTATATATATATTTTTTCTCAAGACAGGGTTTCTCTGTGTAATCCTGGCTATCTCAGAACTTGCTCTATAGGCCAAGCTGGCCTTGAACTCAGAGATTTGCTGCATGTGGCTGACAACTATCTGTGACTCCAGTTCCAGGGCTTATAACCACCTCTTTTGGCCTCCATAGGCACCAGGCATACATATAGCATAAAAAATCTTTAGAAAAAAAAGAATATATGGGGATGGAGAGATGGTTCAGTGGTTAGGAGCACTGACTGCTCTTCCAGAAGTCCTCAGTTCAATTCCCAGCAACTACATGGTGGCTTACAACCATCTGTAATGGGATTTGATGCCCTCTTCTGGTGTGTCTGATATGCACAAAATAAACTAAATAAAAATTTTAAAACACACATACACAACAAGTCTAAACTAGAAAACTTAACTTGATATTTGAAACCAATGAAAATAACTTCATACCTCCTGGTGAAAGTGCAAACACATTTGCTTAAAATCAGGATACACATACTCCCTCCTGCCACCTGTTAGCTCCTGGGTTCCACACAGGTCAGGCCACACAGCCCTGCCCCTGGGGAATCAGAGGTAAGGTGACTGCAAGTACAATAGAGTAGGCCACCAATCAGCTAAGCCTTAGACCCACTTTACCCCTGGAAGCCTTTAAGAATGGACATCTTGCTTTGTTTGGTAAGAAAGGAGTCTCTCTCTTCAGTGCCCCACACTGCCAATACCCTTAAGGAGTCCCTTACTATAAAGTTCTCACCTGCAGGATCTCTGCTCAATCTATCCCCTTCCCTCTTTGTCTCTAGAAGCTTATAGTACTTAATATCGTCCTGGAATTTGGGGTCAGCATGGTCTACATAGTGCTTTCCAGGACGGTCAGGGTTAAATAGTAATACCTTATCTCCAAGGGGGTAGAGGCACAGTGTGGAGAAGGAGGATGAAGAGGGAGAAGGTGGAAGAGAAGAAGAAGAAGGCGGAGGCAGTGGTGGTGATGAGATTTCTCAGTGGTTAAAAACACCGGTTTCTCTTCTAGAAGACTGGGTTCGATTCTTAGCAATCACGTGGACATCTTGACCACTTGTAAGTGCATTCCCACGAGATCCACCACACACCTCTAGCTTCCTTGGGTACTGCACTCATGTTGTGCAGAGACATACATGCAGGCAAAACACCCCTATGTGTAAAATAAATTAAAATAAAGGTTTTTAAAAAGAAAATGTCAGGGGCTGGAGAGATGGCTCAGTGGGTAAGAGCACTGACTGCTCTTCCGAAGATGCTGAGTTCAAATCCCAGCAACCACATGGTGGCTCACAGCCATCCGTTATGAGATCTGATGCCCTCTCTGGGGTGTCTGAAGACAGCTACAGTGTACTCACACATAATAAATAAATAAATCTTAAAAAAAAAATGAATGTCAGTTGTATCCTTGAGGAAGGGTGGGTGTGGAAGGCAGAGCAGGTAGGGGTGGAAACCACCGCTTTCTACCAGGGTGGATTGTAAGTGTTACTGGTCTTTGGTAATCATCCTTCCCTTTGAGATGTGGGACGGGTTTCCCGCCTACTGAGTGTGGCTAGACTTAGTGACTCACTAAGGAGTAGAAATATGTGTGTGACTTTGGAAGCTATGTCATAAAAGAAACTGCAGCTTCCTGCTCGCCCTTATTCTCATCTTGAATCAGGGAAGCCAGCTACCCAAGTTGTGAGGACCCGGAGCACCCTGGTGGAGGGCTACTGGGGGAAAGAGAGGGGCTTCTAGCCAACCGCCTTGTGTGCACCTTCTTTGAAATGCACTTCCTGTAGACCTCAGATATGTCTCAGTCCTCTTGAGCTGCTGAAAAGATGCCACAGCCCCAGTGGCTGATCAGCACACGCTTCTCAGAGCTCTGGAGGGGGAAGGTCTGGGATTGAGGAGCTGCTGGATCCAGTGTCTGATGAGGATCCATTTTTTCTGATGTGGCCTGAGGGGAAGTGATCTCTTCCTGTCATTCAAACCCATCACATGGTTCATTCCCATGATGTCATCTACACCTAAATATTTCCCAAAGGTCTTACTTCCAAACACCACCATGCTTCAGATTAGATCTTCCACCCCCTACTCCAGGGGTGGGGCTGTGTGGGGGGGAAGATTCAGTCTGTAGAGGATAATTGACATATCATGAACAACTTTTAGCCGTGGGAGAGAAGCTAGACTGATTTCAGATTCTTGATCCCTAGAACCTACGGGGTAGTAAATGTGGCTCTAACCTGTTAAATGTTGAAGGCCATGTTTCGTGCAGAAGCGGGTAACTGAAATGTTCTAGTACCAGGAAGCATTTGTGAACCCCAAGAGACCAATCAGGAATCCATCCGATGCACGAGGGTCTTTATTCACAAGCTTGGATATAGGCTTAACTCACCACCAATCCACAGGACAGTTCTGGTGGAGAAAAACCCCACTCACTGGGATAAAGTTTTATAGAAAATGGCAAGGGATGGGGTGAGTGTTTCTAGTCTGGCAAACATCTGATTGGGGTGATACTGTGGCCTTTAATATAATTGGCTGGTGCTGGGAGCCAGACCATAAACTTAACTTCTGCTTTTTCCTGATTGGTTGTTGTTAGGCAGGGGTGGGCTTATAACCAGGGAGTGCAGATTTGTTGGGGAAGACTGGTGCTAGATGCAGATATTATTGGGGGTAACCTGGAAACTGGTGCTAGACACTGGATTTTTTTTTGGGGGGGGGGGGTTGAGGGGTGGTGTAACCTGGAAAGTGGAACCGCCTGTTAGTTCAAACTTGGATCAGGTCCTCTAAGATAGAGTCTAAGTCTAAAAAGATTTGGTTTCTCAACACAACTTCATACCTCTATAAAGAACTTCAGACTTTTTAAAAAGATTAAACGAGCCAACATAAGAAATGCTTTAAACCTGAGACATGCATATTTTTATAGAGGAATTTTAATCCAGCAACATGGCTGTTGGAATACAGACATGCCCTTAGTACACACCTTTAATTCCCTAACAATATAGGTTAGTTTATAGAAGGAAGCACCCATGTTGGATAATGATGTCTAATTGAGGGGCAGACAAAGTGACGAATCGGGGAAAGATTTGACAGAATGAATCAGAGATAGGATATACCCAACTTTCACTCAAACAGGACAGGAAAGAGAATCTATCTAAGAGCAGCTCAGGGAGAGAGACTGGGGTATTTCTGTCAGTCAGTTGGGAATTGGTGTAGTGAGTGCAGTGCAGTGGAGTTCAGTTCAACCGTTCTTGAAGTTCAGTGAAGGTCAGCAGAGGCAGTTGAAGTTAGAGGATAAAAAGGAACCAGAATATTAGAACAAATTGCCAATTAGTTTGAAGCTAAACAGAGAAATTCAGTGAGAAGCTGAGAGAAGCAAGATTGAATCAGTCAACTTGGAGAGAAGTTTGAACCAGAACACTGAGTTGAACCAGCCAGCCAGAGTTCAGAAAGAAGTAGAAAGGGTGAGCTTATTCAGCAGTAAGCCTCAGAGATGACAAGTACATCTGGTGAATAAAACTTGTATTTATGGACTGGTGAGATGGCTGAGTGGTTAAGAACACCAGCTGCTCTTCCACCAGAGGGCCTGAGTTCAATTCCAAGCAACCACATCTGTGAGGGGATCTGTTGCCCTCTTCTGGCCTACAGATGTATATGCAGCAGAGCACTCACATTAAATTAAAAAAAAAAAAAACAGCCAAAAAAAGTTGCATTTACATATTTTATTAGAATTTTGTTTCTGTTACAAAATACTAGAGCTAAGCAACTTAAAAACAAGAAAGAAATATTTTGACTTAATGTTTCAAAGGTTTTGGCTCATGGTCCTTTGCTTTCATTGTTTTGGGCCTGAACTGGGGGTGTATCTCAATGTGGGAGCTGTGTAGCATAGATGTTTATCTTCTAGTGGACAGGGAAGAGAGAGGTGGAGCGAAGCTAGGGACAAACTATACTCTTCAAAGACACAGTCTAGGTGAACTTCCTCTAACCGGGGCCCACTATTAAAGGGCACATTGGGGTATGAGCTTCTCTGTGGGTTAGATCATGAAGGCTCATTGGATGTATTCATGTGGCTAGAGTCCCTGAGAGACAATCACACCCACCTCTCAAGTTTGTTACTGAATGTTCCCAGGATCTAATCTATGATTGTATGTTGGGGGTGGAGGGGCGACATTTCACACCCAACCCACAATACCATACCAAACCACATACCATAAAGTAAAAGTTAACCCTTTGTGGGGTGTCTTACTTAGGATTTCATTGCTGTGAAGAGACACCATGACCATGGCAACTCTTTTTTTTTTTTTTTCATTCTGTATACAGCATTCTGCTTGCTTGCATGTATGCCTGCAGGCCAGAAGAGGGCGCCAGACCTCATTATAGATGATTATGAGCCATCATGTGGTTGCTGGGAATTAAACTAGGAACCTCTAGAAGAGCAGCCAGTGCTCTTAACCTCTGAGCCATCTCTCCAGCCTGACCATGGCAACTCTTATTAAAAAAAAATTAGTTAGGGCTGGCTTACCATTTAGAAGTGTAACAAAGTTCTGCCAGTCAGCATTTCTGGCTGGTTAATGTGTTATTATATTTTTTAAAAAATCTCTCCAAATGTGTCCACTATCCAAAATTCAGGGAATAAAGTACAAAGAAAATAAATAAGCTTTATGGGTTCCACCATAATTGACATTTTTTTGTGTACCTACTTCTAAACTCTTCTTCAATATACACATAGGCATACTATGCACACATATACTTGATCTCTGTCTTTTTTTTTTTTCTTTCTGAGACAGAATCTGACCACGTTCCCGAGGCTAGCCTAAAACTCACTATCCTCTACTCCTTCCTGCTAAGATTAGTTATATGCCAATATATCCAATAGCTCTCCACACTTTATAAATCCATCCTGTATTTTTGGGCAGGGTCTCACTTTGTGGATCAGGTTGGCCTAGATCTTGCTATGTGGGTCAAGTTGATCTCAAAATTATGGTCCTCCTGCATCAGCCTCCCAAGCGCTGAGATTTTAAAGCACACACAACCACACCCAGTTTCATCTTGCTTTTCTCAGGATACTTTGTTGTTGTTATTGAGACAGAGTCTCCTGTAGCTTGGGCTAGCCTTGAACTTGCTTTTAGCTGAGGATGACCTTGAAGTTTGGTCCTGTCTCTAACCCCAGGTGCTAGAATTACGACTGTGCGTCACCACAGAGTATGCAGTGCTGATGATAAAATTCAGGACTTCATGCATGCTGGACAAGCTCTTACCAACTGAGCTAGCCTTGGCTCCATTCTCATGATGATATTAATAGGCCTTTATCCACATCAGTATCATTCCAGACTAATGTTTCAGAAAATCTCTTGAGTTAAATATATTTAACAAGTCCCTTATTTTTTTATATACATTCTCCCCCCCCTCCTCGGTCCGGTCAACCCTGCTCGCTCTGGTCTGCCCTGCTTGCTCCGGTCGGCCCCGCTCACTCTGGTCAGTCCCACTTACTCAGTCCCTGCTCTCTCCGGTCCAAGGATTCATTTTTTATTATTATTCATAAGTACACTATAGCTGACTTCAGACGCACCAGAGGAGGGCGTCAGATCTCAGTACGGGTGGTTGTAAGCCACCATGTGGTTGCTGGGATTTGAACTCATCACCTTTGGAAGAGCAGTTGGGTGCTCTTACCCGCTGAGCCATCTCACCAGCCCCAAGTCCCTTATTTTTAACTTAAAAACATTTATTTGTGTGTATGTGTGTGTGTTTGTACATGAATGTGGGTATCCATGGAAGGCAGGAAAGGTGTCATATCCTCTGGAGCTAGAGTCACAGGCAGTTGTGGGTTGCCCAGAGTGGCTCAGGGAACTGAACTCTGGTCCTAAGCAAGAGCTTTCAGTGTTCTTAACACTGAGCTATTTGACTAGCCCCAGCCAATCCCTTGCTCAATGACTAATTTGTTTCCTGCTTTGTTAGTTTGGATTTTTTAAAAAACTTTTTATTGATTCTTTGTGAGTTTTACATCATGCACCCCAGTCCATCTCATCTCCCCATTCCCTCATATCTGCCTTTCACCCTTGCAACCTCCCCCTCAAAGTAAAAAACACCCAAACAACAACAACAACAACAACAACAACAACAGATCATAGAAAACATCTCAGTGTGGAAGCTGTAGTGTGTCACAGTGTGTCCCACAGTATGCTCCTCTGTCCACACACCTTCACTTGCAATTGTTCATCGCAATGAGTCGTTGGTCTGGTTTGAGATCTTTGGCCCCTGGGACACCATCAATACTGGATCCTCTTCAGGACTCTTCCCAGTTATCCAGTTGTTGCCATGGGTGATAGAGATCCTGAAGCTTTGGAACAGCAGGACTGGACCTTTCATATGTCCCAGTCTTCTGCAGATGATACAGATTTTGGGGTGGGCCATCTCAGAGCCCTGGATTTGGGCCTGGTGGCAGCAGAGCTGATCAGTTCACCAGCTGTCCCTTATTAGCATTACCAGGCCAAGCACTCGCTCATCTTCCTTCACAATGCTGCCATCAGCAGGAGGAAGGATCAGCTCTCTCGCTCTCATACCCTTAATGCTAGCTCACTCGAGCCTTTGCCATCAGAGCCAACCTAGGCCATCAGTGTTGCCTAGGCCAGGTGCAGAGCCTGCTCTCCAGAGTGCTACAGCGAGTGAGGGGGCAGAGCTAGCTCTCATCCCCTCATGCCCTCAGAGCCAGCTCTCTTGACTAGACCACCTACCATAGGTGGCACGGTGGGAGGAGGAGCACCACCCCCACACCCACGCCAAGAGTGGGAGTGGGGGCCAGCTGTTCAGTCTCCCCTGCACCCCCTCCACCAGGGTCAGCTCTACTGTGCTGCCTAGGTGAGGTGCAGGGCCTGCCCTCCTGAGTGCTGCAGTTGGCAGTTTGGCTTTTAAGAAACAGATATTTGGAGATTGGTTGTTGGGGGAGCGGTGGTGTCAATCTCTAGGATATAATGGCAAGAGGCCCCAGAGGGGCTATGGGGGTGACTATAGCAAAGATTCCTAGCAATGAGGGCTGTGGATCCTAAAGAGGCCATTCCCTGTAGCCAGGCAGGACTCCCAGTAGAAGGATAAGGACAGCAACATGCCCACAAAGCCTTCAACCCAAAATGCATCCTGCCTACAAGATTTGCAGAGACAAAGAGAGATCAGAGTCTCGGGGAGTGGCCAACCAATGACTGCCCTAAATTGAGACCCACCCCATGGGCAAGAACCAATCCCCCAACACTATTAATGGTACTCTGTTGTGCTTGTAGACAAGAACATAACTGTCCTCTGAGAGACTTCACCCAACCACCAATGGAAAGAGATGCAGAGACTCACACCCAAACAGTAGATGGAGCATGGGGAGTCTTACAGAAGAGTTGAGAGAAAGAGGACAGGGACTCTATAAGAAGACTAATAGAGTCAACTAACTTGGACCCTTCAGGGCTCCTGGAGACTGAAGCACTGCCTAAAAAGCAAGCACAGGCTGGACCTAGGACCCCTGCACATATATAGTAGATGAGCAGCTTGGTCTTCATGCGGGTCCCCCAAACAGCTGGAGCAGGGGCTCTCCCTGAGTCTGTTACCCACCTCTGGATCCCACATCCCTAAGTGGACAACCTTCTCTGGCCTCAGTGGGAGAGGATATGGGGGGGGGGATAGGAGGATGGGATGGAGGAGGGTGATACCCAGAGTGGGGCTTCCCCTTCTAAGGGTAATGGGGGAGAACTTGTATGAGGGGGTAAGGGGAGAGAGGAAGGGTTGATATTGGGTTGTAAAGTGAATAAATTTAATAATGATAATAAAAGAAACAAAGCCGGGCGTGGTGGCGCACGCCTTTAATCCCAGCACTCGGGAGGCAGAGGCAGGCGGATTTCTGAGTTCGAGGCCAGCCTGGTCTACAAAGTGAGTTCCAGGACAGCCAGGGCTATACAGAGAAACCCTGTCTCAAAAAACCAAAAAAAAAAAAAAAAAAAAAAGAAACAGATATTGTTGCTCGGCAGAGGAAAACGGACCTCTGTGTGTACATTGTGAGCAATGCAATGAGACCCTGTCTGAAATATAAAAGAAAAAAACCCACAAATAGTCTTAAGGAAAATTTTATACACACATATTTATCTTTATATTGCTTTCTGAAGTAAAGATGCCTGCTTCAGGGATGACTCCGTTTTCATAACTTTTGAAACATACTGCCAGCCCCCCTCCCCTCTGGAAAAGCTGTACTGGTTCACACTTCCATTTCCCTCAGTAACTCAGACAACAAGACCCTTCAGACTCCCTTGACCAACATCGTCTCTGTGGCTTATTGTCTCCAGGAAGGGCCCTGCTTCCTGGAGACTAATAAACCCCAAGTCCTCAACCACAAACAGACTTTTATTTATTTAATGTATTCATTTCCTTTCTATGTGCAGAACTGGGGATGGTGACCAGCAAGCATTCTACTACTGTGCTCTATTCCCAGACCAGCGTACTTTTCTATTTATACCAATACCAAATTAAAAAAAAAATCAAACGAATATAATGTGTTGTACTGTATTTCAACGTTGGATGGGTGTGTGTTGAGTTAATGTTATGTTTGTTTCTAGGTGTTCTAAGTCTGTTTCCCTTCGATGAATGGTCTGTTCTCTTATTTGGAAGCCATGTGTTCTCATTCAACGTCCCCTCTGAAGGTACTCAGCATTGCTCACACATACAGGCTCCTTTTCTGAAACAAGACTGGCATCCATGGAGGATACAGCATACCCACAGTGTTCTGTGCTTACCTGGGTACCCCTGCCAGGTCCAGTGATCTCTGAGCACTTATAATAAAAGCAAGGGTTGGTGATGGTGAGATGGCTCAGTGGGTAAGAGCACTGATAGCTCTTCTGAAGGTCCTGAGTTCAAGTCCCAGCAACTCCATGGTGGCTCACAACCACCCGTAATGAGATCTGACCCCCTCTTCTGGTGTGTCCGAAGACAGCTACATTGTACTCATATATAGTAATAAATAAATAAATAATCAAATCAAATAAAAGCAAGGGTTGCCCAGGATACCATTGCCACACTATAGATATAGAACTATCTGTCTCGTCATTAGTTAACTGTTCCTTAAGTGGTCCAGGACCCCTACCTTTTCCTGACAAGCTTTGACTTTGGTCATTTCAGCCTCTGAAGCCCAGCTCTTTCTCAGCTCTAAGGAATACAGAGCTGTATTTTTCTTGCATGGGGCAAGAAGAGTCAGGAGAAGTCTTCTTGTTATCCCCAGCACTGGGGAGAAGACAGGAAGACTCCTGGGTTTACTGACCACACAGCCTAGACTTCATTTCAAAATGAGGTGGAGGGCTGGGGGGATGACTCAGTACTGGCATCCCAGGCATGAGGGCCTGAGATTGGATCTATAGAGTCCATGACACGTCGGTAGTGGCAGGGCGTACTTGTAATCCCAGCACTAGCGGGACAGAGGAAGGAAGTGACCCCAGGGCTCACTGCTTACCCTGTCTGGATTTAGTGAGTTCCAGGTTCAGTGAGAAACCCTGTTGTGTCTGGCTTTGCTACCTGCTTATGCTCCAGGAATAGGCTGCACTGCCAGCCCCTACCCTGCTTCCCTTGAATCCAAAAATAAGATAAAGACACACACATTGCTCCATTTCAACTTGCCCTCTTGGCACAACTGCTGGGCATCATTAAACTCCCAAGGCTAGTGGGCCCTTATCAATACTCTTTGCTTCACACCTCTCTACCTGCCCTAAACTTTAGTTGCTCAGTTACATCTAGTCCCTGCTGTTAAACATTCCCAACCACCTGCCTTTAGGAGCAGCTTGTGTGGCCACTCCGTTTTAGATCTCACACGGCTGGTCAACTTCTCTCCATCAGAAGCATGGAGAACTCTGTCTCTCTTCTCCTTGTATCTGTCTCTTGCTTCCCAGGACCCGGAAGTCACGCCTATTCCTTCTGCCCAGCAATTGGCCCATGGCTTCTTTAGGACAGATTAAGAACCAATTGGGGAACAGAACATTAGCACCAGAACCACCCCTACACCCTGTCTCTGAAAAATAAGAGCAATCAAGGAAGACACTGATGTCAACTTCTGGTCCCCATGGGTGCACATGCAAACGCGCGCGCGCGCGCACACACACACACACACACACACACACACACACACGAAAACTGGCTCTTGAGGAATGTCACCCAAGAGTGTCTACTGGCTTCCACATGTGTGGGCACCTGTTAACACAGGTGCACACAAACAGACACTTAGTACAGACTTTTATTGGTAACATTGTAGATTGTTTTATTGGCAACATTGTAGATTGTAGTTTCTGAGGCAAGCTTTGAGAATGGAAGAGTGGGAAGCTTCAAGAGGCATTTTCTTTCCACACAGCTGGGCCTTGGTAACAAGACCTAGGCTGTGACCTCCGCTGGTTAGCACTCATTTTCTATACCCACACGTATTCTGTTAAAGTGGATGTTTTTCCTCCAAGCTCCTGGAATAATGACTCAGAATCAAAATATATTTAGATACCTAAGCCATATAGCTAGACTCATTCCCTGACTAGCATGACTAACTTAAAATAACCTATTTATAGCTGGGCATGATGGCACACGCCTTTAATCCCAGCAAAGGCAGGCGGATTTCTGAGTTCGAGGCCAGCCTCGTCTACAAAGTGAGTTCCAGGACAGCCAGGGCTATACAGAGAAACCCTGTCTCGAAAAGCCAAAAACAAAAAACAAAACCCTATTTATACTCATCTTCATTCTGCCACATAGCTGGTTACCTCTGCTTAGGTACCATGCATTTGTCTTCCTCATGTCTACCCTGGTGACTCTCTCATACCTGGCTCGATCCCAGAATCCTTTCTGCCTACCGGATATCCCACCTTCTATTTCCTGCCTCAGCTACAGGCCAATCAGCTTTAATTGACAGGTGTTATATCCATACAGTACACAGTAGGTGTTCTCTACAGTATTCATTACTCAAGTGTCCAGGGAGAACTGTGCTAGGTAAGGTACTCAAAGGTGTGGCCAAAGAAGGGGAACCCTGATCCCTGGACCAGCTTCCCTACCAGTGCATCAGCCATCAGCCCTACTCTACCATTGAGAAGGTGGAAGCTGATCAGCTATAGAAGGGCACAGCCTGCTCTCTCTATCTCTGTGGCCAGTGACTGTTGACTGCCCTGCTCTGCAGACCCCGTGGCTGAAAGAGGAAGGGATTGTGCTCATGGGCATCTACTCAGAGAGCTTTCATGAGCTAGTAGCTATTACACCACAATAGCAAACAATTTCCTGGCATGGCTCTGGACCATTCGGTAGCTTCAAGCATCTTGGGAGAAGAGAAAAACAGTGAAAGTCACTGAATCAATCAAGTTTAAAATATATATTTATGTATTTTGTGTGTGGAGTGTGTGTATGTGTGAGGTGTGTGTGTGTGTGTGTGTGTGTACATGTGTATACACTTGTGCATGTGAGGACATGTCCAGAGGTTAGAAGAGAACTCATGGGGGTTGGTTCTCTCCTTCTACCAGGCGGGTTCTGAGGATAAAACAGGTCATCAGGTTTGGTGGCAGCACCTTTACATGCTGAATCATCTCACCAGCCCTGGATTGAAACAATACACATAAAGATATAGTGTGTGGTAGATGTCCAGATGGGTCCAGACCTCAGTGGAGTGGACACAGGTCTGCCATTCTGTTTGTTCCTTGTGATTCCATCTGGCCATCAGGTCTTTACAACGCCTGTGTGTACACAGATTTGTGGCTCAGTATAACATGACCTGCTATCTGGATCCCAAGCACAGCAACCATTTTCTCCCTCAGAGAACAAGGGAAGTGCTTATTACCATTTCCACCAAGTAGAGACCAAACCACACAAATACACCAGGACCAGATGGTGTATCAGACATCATTAATGTTTGCTCTCCAAAGATTCTGAAACCGTGAAGGAAGACTCGAGTTGTTGGTTTCAACCCCCAAGAACTCAATACACAGTCACCCTTAGCAGGAATGTGACTCGTCCATAAACAATGGTAATGCTCAGAACTCATAAGCAATCCTCCCTATCTTTGGAGACTGGTTCTATCTCTGCCCTGCCCCATACACACAGATATCAAAAGCTATGGATGCTCATGCCCTTTACATGAGATTTATTATTTAACTATGTGTATGTGGTAGGAGGCATATGTGCACAGAAGTGCAGGTGCTCATGGATACTAGTACATCAGCTCCTCTATGATCTGATGAGTTACAATGAGTTCTAGGCTGTGCAACATGGATACTTGGGATTAAGCTCAGGTCCTCTGTCAGTACATGGTCTTAACCATTAAGCTATCTCTCCAGTTCCTTGAGCCCTTTACATAAAACACCATGGAGTGGAGCTAGAGAGATGGTTCAGGGGTTAAGAGTACTTGATGCTCTTGCAGAGAAGCTGGGTTCAGTTCCCTACACCCCATGGTTGTTCACAACTCTCTACTGCCTGTAATTCCAGTTCTTTGGGATTTGTTCTCTTTGGGCACCAGTCATCCATGCAGTACACATATATGCAGGAGACACTCACATACACAAAATAAAAGCGAACAAATCTTGCCTAAAGTGGCATGGTGCTTGCACTAAGCCCCCATACCTTCCCATACACTTGAGTCAACTCTAGGTTATTTATGATACTTCAGACAATGGAATAATGACAAGGAAAACACTTGTTCAATAAAAATACATGGGGGCTGGTGAGATGGCTCAGCGGGTAAGAGCACCCAACTGCTCTTCCAAAGGTGATGAATTCAAATCCCAGCAACCACATGGTGGCTTACAACCACCCATAATGAGATCTGACGCCCTCCTCTGGTGTGTCTGAAGTCAGCTATATTGTACTTATGTATAATAATAAATGAATCCTTGGACCGGAGAGAGCGGGGCTGGCCGGTGCGAGCAGAGCGAACGGGGGCGAACGGGTGTGTGTGTATGTGTGTGTGTGTGTGTGTGTGTGTGTGTGTGTGTGTGTGTGGCCGGAGTGAGCGGGGCCGACCGGAGTGAGCGGGGCAGACCAGAGTGAGTGGGGTTGACCGGAACAAGGAAAAAAATAAATAAAAATACACAAACTTGGGGCTGGTGAGATGGCTCAGTGGGTAAGAGCACCCGACTGCTCTTCCGAAGGTGATAAGTTCAAATCCCAGCAACCACATGGTGGCTCACAACCATCCGTAGCGAGATCTGGCTCCCTCTTCTGGGGTGTCTGAGGACAGCTACACTGTACTTACATATAATAAAATAAAATAAATCTTTAAAAAAAAATACACAAACTTTTGTAGGTCTAACAACACAGTATAGGGTTGATAGTTGAGAAAATATTCAAAAAACATGTGTAAGGGTGTGTGCCCTTGGGAAACGTGTGGGAAGTGACCTCCAGGTGTTCCTCCTCCTCCCACAGTTGTGAATCCAGAACTATACTCAGAGAACGGCAAAGTCAAGCTTTACGTTTTGGAATTTCCTGGATTTCTTCTTCCAATCACTTTGGTCCAAGGTTAGTTGAGTTTGTGGATGTAAAGACCGAGGGTTGAAGAGCTGATTGTATCTATATCATTGTTTGAAGATGTAGGTCTGTTTCTCCATATATTTAATTTTATGTCAAGACGATGCCAAGATTCAGAAAACTCTATTGCATGAAATGAGAGATGAACTCTCTAAGAATGAGTTCTTTTTAACTAACAGAGAAAGGAACATTTTAATGAATTATAAGAAGACCATTATTGGGGCTTGAGAGGTCGCTCAATGGATAAGAACACTGGCCACTCCTCCAGAGGAACCAGGTTCAGTTCCCAGCACCCACATGGGCAGCTCCCTGTATCCACATGGCAGATCACAGTCATCTGTAACACCAGTTCCAGGGGACCTGATTCTCTCTCTCTTTTTTTTCCCTTGTTCCGGTCAACCCTGCTGACCCCGCTCGCTCCTGCCGGCTCCGCTTGCTCCAGCCAGCCCCACTCGCTCTGCCCTGCTCGCTCCAGTTGGCGCTAGCTCTGGCCTGCTCGCTCGGGGGGTCGTCCCTGCCCACTCCAGCTGTCCCCACTCACTCTGGTCGGCCCCGTTCGCTCAGGCTGGCCCCTTTCGGCTCTGCTCGCTCCAGCCAGCCCCGCTCGCTCCAGACAGCCTCGCTCGCTCTGGTCGGCCCCTGATTCTCTTTTTTAGTCTCTGCAGATACCAGACATGCCCATGGCGCAAAGACATACATGCACAAAACACACACACACACACACACACACACACACGAAATAAGAACAAAGAACACATTTAAAAAATCTGATTAATCCATAGCAAGAGCTACAACAGTCAGTTGAATTATTTTGTTCTAACCAAAATTGAACACACTAAATTATTAATGTTTGAACCTAAAGAACATACTAAATATACCCGTGTTCACGTCTGAGTAGTCAATATGTTTACAGCACACAGTTATGCCCTTTACAGTGAGAAGGCTAGGCTGACTTCATGATAGACTTCAAATTGGCAGTTCAGGAGACTAGGCCTGAATCTCTGTTTCCAAGAACTGGGCAAGTCCAGGCCTCTGAAGCTGTCTTGCCACCTGGCCTGAGACAAGGACAGTGGGTTAGCAGCAGTTTCCAGACTTCCTCAGTAGCAGTTTCCAGACCTCCCCAGCAACAGTTTCCAGTCCCCCAGGCCCCAGCCTTGATTCTGAAATGTTCCTAGAGACAGAGCCAAGATTAAGATAGAGGTCACCTACCCCTCTGTGGAATCCCCTTAATGTGCTTTAAATCGGGCCTGTGACCTCACTTCAGGGTCTGTCTTTGAAGATCGTAGACCCCAGCATGCTGGACTTCTGTAGAATAAAACGCTCTTTGAGTTTACATGCTATGTGAGTCCAGGTGTCATTCTTCGTCGAATCATGAACCTTACAACAGTGCAGGCTATTTTCTATTAGATGAAGGGGATGTGAGAAAGAAATATAAAAAAATAAAGTTTTTCTCAAACTTTGGTTTATCTCTAAAATATCAACACTTGGGATGTTTAGTGCACTTGCTTTTTGTTTTGTTTTGTTTTACTATTTTTTACTATTTTTTTTTTTACTATCAAAGATGCTTTTAAAAATACACTAAGTATCCTGAAGATAAAACTGTTGGTAGAATGTGTGTGTGCCTCAAACCATCTGACAGTCCCCAGCACCTCACAAAACCAAGTGTGGCAGCATAGGCCTAAAACCCCAGTGCCCAAGGGGTAGAGACAGAAAGGTCAGCTTCATTCATTTACTTGCGGTATGAAAATCCATCCTAGCTTCGTTCATTCCCTCTGCCAGTCACAGCTTGTTTGTAATTTGAGATGGCTTGGTTCATCCTTGTAGGAAGATGCTAGCAATGTGGTTCGCGGCTAGCTCTGCGCCTACTTCTGCCGAGGAGTGTACACTGTGAGATGAAACCATGGGCAGGACCGTGGGCTACAAATATGTTCGATTTTGAGCAGTAATGCCAAGGGGTCTTACAGAGTGAGTGTAAAGCTTCGTTCATTCTTGGCAGCCACTTCCTCAGTTTCTAGTAAAGATAAGCAGAGTGGTTTTTAATGTCTCACAGGTTTCTTGCAAGTTTCTTTTCCACAAACACCATTTGAGTGAGTGAAGACTGGAGTGAACCAAAGGCCAAGGACAGAATTTCTTTCCAAACTGCAGACTTGAAGAAAGAAAATAAAAAACAAATCAACCCATGAAGTGTAAACGTGCTCCAAGCACAATACACTAGGGATTGCCTTGTTACCAAAACATCTGAGAAGTAATCCGAGATGGTTGATTCAGAACTAGGAAGGCCTGGATCTAATCTCCTCCCTCGTTTTTCAATAGAACAAACGAAATACACAGAGAGACTCCAATCGCTAATATTAAAGCAATGCCACTCACAGACACCTAAGCAAACAAGCAACTCTCCAATATAATCATAGATGCATCAAGAAGAGGCACAGGTTTGAGAAATGGGGGGAGAGGGGGCGCTGTGGGTGAAGCTCAGGACAGAACATGTTCCTAGCACCAGACGACTTCCATCCCCACCCATTAAACTAAGACAGGTACCAGACCGGAAGCCTCAGTGTTTCTGTTCTCAAATAACTGTTGGAAATAGAAAGTGGAGCCGTTTTTCAGAGAACATTAGCACATCTATTCCAGTGACCCAGGAAGAATTTGGCATCTGCCTCACTCCAAAAAAACTTTGAAAGCAGTTTTTTGCAGGACAGGGAAGAACAAGCTCTCCAGCAGCCCCTAGGCTCTTCAACAGATTTCCTGCCATGATTAGTAAGGTTTCCATATAACCAATTAATTTTTTAAAAAAGATTCATGTATTTTATTTATATAAATACATCGTAGCTGTCTTCAGACACACCAGAAGAGGGCATTGGATTCTATTATGGATGGTTGTGAGCCACCATATGGTTGCTGAGAATTGAACTCAGAACCTTTGGAAAAGCAGTCAGTACTCTTAACTGCTGAGCCATTTCTCCAGCCCACCAATTAATTTTTTATGGAAGATAGTAAGAAGGCTAATAGCTAGCTGAGAAAGTTGTCAAGATATCCCAGTTAAAAAGGTAAATAACTTGTTAGGCCTGATGGTATAAGCTTTTAATCCCAGCACTCCTGAGGCAGAGGCAGGCAGATCTCTGTAAGTTTGAAGCCAACCTGATATATATAATGAGTTCAAGAAATTCAGGGCTACATAGCAAGACTCAGCCTCTCTCTCACACACACACACAAATGTAAAGAACTTTTAGGAGTTTGCAATTTTTAAAAAAATTTATTTAAATGTTTGCAAATAAATCAGTATGTTTATATAATAGAATAATAAGTAGCCATGAGAATAAATGAAGTGATGCTATATGAGATGATATAGAGTAAACTCAGACATAATGAATGAAAAAAGTGAGGTATCTTGCCAGCCTTTGTTGTTGTTGTTGTTGTTGTTGTTGTTAAATTTAATTGGGGCATACTAGAGTGGAATCCAGGACTTTGCACAGACTTGGCATTAAGCTGTATCCCAGACCCAGGTTGCCTTTAATTGTGGACTTTTAGTTTTGTTTTGTATTCAGGATAATGTGATATATCTAGCGCTTGCTCTGGAGCACAAACCTGCCTCTGATTTCTGGTGGTAATAGTGACCACTTTATGAAATTAGAGAGTTAAGAACCTGTTGTAGGAGCCAGGCGTGGTGGCGTGCGCCTTTAATCCCAGCACTCGGGTGGCAGAAGCAGGCAGATTTCTGAGTTCGAGGCCAGCCTGGTCTACAAAGTGAGTTCCAGGACAGCCAGGGTTATACAGAGAAACCCTGTCTCGAAAACAACAACAACAACAAAAAGAACCTGTTGTAAGAACACAAGCCTATATTATCAGCATCTAGGAGGCAGATACAGTAAAGGGTTCCGAAGTGAAGTGTGGGGCTGGCTTGTGATAAATAACAATTTCCAGGCCAATTTGAGGTACACAGTGAGACCCCCATCTAGAAAAAAATAAGTTAGGTATTTGGCTTTATGTTAGATCTTAGATTCTATCTGTCCAATATATGCCATCTCTTTAGATCTATGAATATGCAACACATGAGTGTTTGGGAGTTATAGATGATTGGGAGCCATCATGTGGGTGCTGGGAACCAACTTCAGATCCTCTGCAAGAGCAATAAGTTCTCTTAACTGCTGAGCCATCTTTTCAGACCTTAGAGCCAGTCTTTAAAGCAGACATTCAAAACAGGCAACGCCATCCTCAGTTTGGACAGCAAAATAGAGTTCTAAGATATCTAGACATTTGCCCTGAGCTCTGTGTCTGGTCGGTGTCTGCATCAAAGCTGATGTCCTTCTTAAAACATGTGCCCTGCAAAACTCCCCTGTGGGCAGCTGTCCCACCTGCCTGTCACTGTGGGGAACCTGGGTGAGCTCAGCTTCCATAGGCCACACAGAGGAAGGTAACACACAGTCTGACACAGAGGGACTCCATCTGCACCCCAGGGAGCTGCAGGTGGCCAGCCCCTTTAGTGCTATATATTTTATATTTTTCCTTTCTCAGCTTGCTACATTTGTTCAAGATGCTCTTCATCAGACTTAACCAGAGAACAAAGTCTCTGTTGGGCTGGCTTTTCTTTGAGACTTCCTTTGTCAGTGCAATTAATACAAATCTCTTTATCTTAGCCTCAGTCAGTCTCTTCAGATAATGGCAAAAAGCAGCCACTTTCTTCACCAAAACATCACAAAAACAGTCTCTTGGCCACACATTAAAGTTCTTCTCCTCTGAAACCAGCAGTGGAGCCAGCACCACTCTAGAGCCAGCAGGCCTACACAGTTCAAATGACCCTCAGCACCACTGTCTTTCATACTCCTACTAGGTTGGCCCATTAAGCCCCATTTAAAGCATTCCATGGCTTTCCAAATCCAAAGTCCCCAAATCCACATTCTTCCAAACAAAAGCATGGTCAGGCCTATCACAGTAATACCCCACTCCTGGTACCAACTTCTGTCTTAGTTAGGTGTGAACAGAAACCATGACCAAGGCAACACTTATAAAGACAACATTTAATTGGGGCTGGCTTACATGTTCAGAGGTTCAGTCAATTATCACCAAGACAGGAACATGGCAGTATCCAGGCAGGCATGGTGCAGGCAGAGCTGAGAGTTCTACATCTTCATCTGAAGGCTGCTAGGAGAAACCTGACTTCCAGGCTGCTAGGATGAGGGTCTTATCCACACCCACATGATACACCTACTACAACAGGGCCACACTTTCTAATAGTGCCAATCCCTGAGCTGAGCATATACAAGCCATCACAGGAGGGGTCTAGAAAGTTGGCTCAGTGGTTAAGAACATGAAGATACTGTTTTTGTAGAGGATTCAGGTTTGGTTGCCAGCACCCATGTCAGGCAGCTCACAGCCATCTGTAATTCTATCTCTACGAACCCATGTTCTCTTCTGGCTCCCAAGAACACTGCACTCATATACAACAAATCCACACATAGGCACACACATATACACACCATTAAAAATAAAAATAAGCCAGGTGTAGTGGAGTGTACCTTTAATCCCAGAACTCAAGGGGTAGAGGCAGGTGGATCCCCTCGTTCAAGGTCATCCTGGGCTACAAAGTGAGTTCTGGGACAGCCAGAGCTACACAGAGAAATTCTGTCTTAAAAAAAAAACAGAACAAACAAAGAAACAAATATAAAATCTTAAAAAGAAAAACAAAGAAAAATATCTGGGAAGGAAGAATGAATTGTACAATGAGCTATAGAGAGTAGCCGTGTCTTAAAAGGAAATTGAAGTAGAGATAGAAAAAGAACAGAAAGGAAGAAAGATTCTGGAAAAGGGAGAATGCATCAGTCACATCCTTTCTAAAAATTCCTAAGTACAATCCTGCTGTCACCCATGGTAAGAGGAGATGCACACACATAGAAGAATACACTGCAGCCAGGGCTAGACAGAGAAACCCTGTCTCGAAAAACCAAAATAAATAAATAAAATAAAAATTAAAAAAAGAAGAATATACTGCAGAAGGACCGAAGAGGAAGCAACTATGTATTTGGGTCACTCAAATGCTGGCATAATAATCCTGAGAAGATAGCAAGGAGAGCCTGATAAATGCCTTTGGTCCCTTGCCAGCCATAGTATTTGTGTCAGGCCACTGGAACCCCAGGAGAGCTGACAGGAGTCCCATGGTCTCAGGCCACAGGGTAGGAAGTCAGCAGATCACAGAGGAGCTGAGGCAGCAGAATCTTCCAGAAATTTTCCTGAGAAGATGACCCAGTCCCTCTGTTCCAGCAATGCCTGTGGGACATGGAACCTGTGCTCCCACGTCAGCAGTTATAACAGAGAGTCCCCACTTAGGAGAAACCACAAACATCAGTCACATGGGGCAGGGCCTTGGGCTAAGCCACCGGGTACTGCGAATCTGTGACTGAGTCTGTGACCGAGTCTGTGACCTTCAGATAACCACAAAGGCTTCTGCAGCCCCTTCTAACTCCCTAGCCAACCCTGCTGGGCTGGGCTGTCTGCTTCCTTACAACCAAATGTTCAAGGTCTGCTCCAGGTCTGCCATTCTGGTCCTGGTTATAGACAAAGCCAGCGAGCGAGTGCCAGCTTCAGGCGTCTAAGGAACAAGGGACATTCAGAAAGCTGCCAGAGTAATAGTACCTTACCTGCCATCACCTCCATCCCCATCACAAGCTCCCTCAGAGAACCCAGAACCACTACCACCACCCTGTTTTATCCTTCTCCTGCTTGGAGTGGCCCTGGAGGAACCCGAGCAAACATCCACTTCTGGTGAGAAGGAATCTGGCCATGTGTGAGCAGGTCCTTATGTTTGGACTGCACTTTAAAGTCTCCAAACATCCCGAAAGTTACCACATTTTTGTCTGACAACTGATAAGCAGGCCAAGCAGTGTTAGCCCCACCCTAAGAATGTAAAAACTTAAACTTGAAAGACCTTATGCGACAGCCCTAAGTGCCAAAGCTGGAATGCCGACCCTGTCATTTAACACCAAGTAATACCCTGTCTGATAAAATAATGGCTGCCATAAATTGAACGCTCACTGTCTGAACCATGCTTTTGCCTCACAGGCTGAATTTAGCTGGCTTTCAGGTAAAGTAGCTTCATTATGTCACTTGTAGGGATGAAGAAAAACGAGGCTGGAGGAGATTAAGCAACTGCTTCGGTCATATAGCGGGTCTGACACTACCGAGACATAAAGTTTTCCTCCTCACATATCACAACAAAACATGACCTCGGCCAGGAAAAAGTAATAAAGAGACGAGAATCCCAAGAGAAAGTTTGGAAAGTACACAATCAAGAGTTAGCAATGGGATCTAGGAGCACAGACAGGTCTGTAGCCCTTCTCCTCAGGAGGTTGAGGCAGGAGGACCTGAAGATCAAGGCCCACCTGGGCTACATCATGAATTAGAACTTCCGTGAATGAGAAAGAGGTCCTTCGACACAAACACACAAAAGGAGTGATAGAGAGGGCAGGGTTGGGGCGGGGAATGGCTCAGTTAGCAAGGTACCTGCTGGCCATGCTGAGAGTCTGAGCTCACCCCACTGAACCCAGATATAAATGTGCTACTTGTAATCCCAGGAATGTGGAGCAGAGATAGAAGGATCTCTGGGGCTCACTGACCAGGCAGCCTGATAGCATCAGGGCGCTCCAGACCGGCGAGAGATCCCATTTGAACCAAAAGGAAACAAGGCTGACGATGGTTCCTGAGGAATGAATCCTAAGGTTAACTTTTGATGCATGCATGCACACATGCGTCGTAGTCGTCATCATCATCCTCGTGGTCATTGTCGTTGGTATTTATTGAAAGTGTAGACCAAAGCAAGGAAACTTAAGGTTTCAGCGTTTAAATCTGTAGACAGACATCCCCAGGTTACTGTAAAGCCAAAACAAAAAGAAGGTTCGTGACAAACAATAGCGGCCAGACCCTGACAGGAGACAGAGGGAATATTTCAAAGTATTTAACTGCAAAAACAGAAAATGAAACTGTTGGATACAGAAGTGTAGGCAGGACGGGAGGAGGCTAGCAGGGAGTGGCTGGATCCAGAGACTGCAGATGCTGGGGGTAGCTGCCACCTCTAGGTCTGAAGGGATGTGGGAGCCAGTTCTTCAGCACTGTGACAAAGTAACCGATGCCTTTACTTTATAAGAAGAAAAAGTTGTTCAACCCGTGGTTCCAGAGGTCCCTGCCTGTGGTTGGTAGACTTGTGCTTCTGGGCTTGTGGTGAACCAGAATGCCACACCCAGAAAGCAAGTGGAGGCGCCTAGCTGCTCACCACGTGTTCAGCTGGGAAGAGCTATACCCACAACAAACTGAAACCTCCCACCGGGTCACACCTTTTGGAAGCCCATTGCCTCCCAGTAGCACGGAGCTGAAGACCAACTCCTCCTCACGTGGGCCTCTGGGGGACATTCCAGGACAAAGGACAAAAGTCACTGGGGACGAGTGACTGACGGTTGGAATGGGACAGCTTCCTAGGATGGGCTACAACCATTTCTGGTGCTTCTCTTTGACCCTTCGGTCCCCTCTGCAGAAGTCTCCATCAGCAGGATGCCGGCAGTGAGCAATCCACGAAAGCTGCCACAGAGATCTTTGGACCATCATCATTGCAGAGAAAGGCAAAATGAACAGGAAGCCGGAAGCACGCGGCAGGAATAACCGGAAGGGATCTGGGCCTGACCCCTCCCCAGCAGTGGTTTAGCTAAAGCCACCATTGAACACTGGCTCCTTCTTCTGCAGAGCTTCGGTGCCTCTGCTCCCTGTTTTAAATGCGGCTGATTTGCATAAACTGCATACTAACGAGAGAGTCAATATTTCCTGCATTTCTTTTCCCTGAGGCTTCACAGTGTTCCTCTTCTTGGAGCAAGTATCTTCAGGGCTCCTAGCCAAGCCTCAAAAGACAAAGGAGGGTTCATTCGCTGCCTCTCCCACCAGACCACTCAGCAATGCTACTTTGGGATATATCGTTGCACTTTGATTTACCACGTATGCATATAAACGCATGGCAAGTTCACAGAGTACTAGGTTGAAATGCACTTAATCCATCAAACCTTCTAGAAATCCTCTCTTAGCAGCATGGTGCAGTACCGTGGCAGGTAGCTATGGGGCTTTTGGACTGAAGGAGCTAGGATCTGAATTGCCTGTATGATTCACCCCACGATAGGAGCCAAACCCAAATCACAAGAATCCAAATCCAAATGGGATGAAATCAGAATCTTAAAGACAAGTCTGCATTCCCAAGTTCACGGAAATGTTAGGCAGTAGCCAAGATCAAAAGACAAATGTCTGAGGACAGATGATTGAATAAAAACAATGGTGTGGCACATGCATATGGCCAGTATAATGTTATTCACCCATAAAAAGGAAATCGGGACTAGAGAGATAGCTCGGTGGTTAAGAGCACTGACTGCTCTTTCAGAGATCCTGAGTTCAATTCTCAGCAACTATATGGTGGCTCACAACCATCTATAATGGGATCCGATGCCCTCTTCTGGTATGTCTGAAGACAATGTACTCACATACATAAATAAATAATTCTTAGGGGGAATAAAAGAAGAAGAAAACCTTGCCAAGTATAACAACGTGGATGAGCCTGGTCGACATTATGTAAAGTGAAATAAGCCAGACATAAGACACATGGTCTCATTCAGAGGTGGAACTGAAAATAAATGTACATAAGCAGACAATAGAACAAAGTTGCCAGAAGCGGGGAAGGAACTGGGGGGATGTTGATCCCAGTGTCTAAGTTTCAATGATAACAAAAGTGAGGACTCAGGGTATAGCTCACTGAGCAGATTGCTTGCTTAGATGTATGAAGTCCTGGCTTTGATACCCAGCCCAGTGAACTGGGAGATAGAGGATCAGAAATTCAACCATCCTTGGCTACATAGTGAGTTCCAGGCAAGCGTCACACACACAGGACCCTGTCCTTTAAAAAAATAAAGAAAGGGACTGGAGAGATGGCTCAGCATTTAAGAGCACTGACTGTTCTTCCAGAGGTCCTGAGTTCAATTCCCAGCAACCACATGGTGGCTCACAACCATCTGTAATGGGATCTGATGTGCTCTTCTGGTGTATCTGAAAATTGTTACAGTGTACTCATATACATTAAATAAATAAATAAATAAATAAATTGTTTTTAAAAAAAAAGAAAGAAAGAAGTAAAAGGAATAAACTCTGGTATTCCAGCACACAGTCTGGAAACTGTGATTAACAGCTCTGTATTGTGTCAGGCATAGTGGTGCACACCTTTGATCCTAACACTCAGGAGGCAGAGGCAGGTGAATCTCTGTCACTTTGAGAGCAACCTGCTCTATGTAAAGAGTTCCAGGACAGCCAGAGCTACACACACACACACACACACACACACACACACACACACACACAGAGAGAGAGAGAGAGAGAGAGAGAGAGAGAGAGAGAGAAAGAGACCCTGGTTTTTGTTTCTTTTTTTTTTTTTCAAGTTTTAAAAAGCAAAAATAAGCCAGATGTGGTGGCACACGCCTTTAATCCCAGCACTTGGGAGGCAGAGGCAGGTGGATTTCTGAGTTTGAGGCCAGCCTGGTCTACAAAGTGAGTTCCAGGACAGCCAGGGCTACACAGAGAAACCCTGTCTCGATAAACCAAAAAAAAAAAAAAAAATGTTGTGTTGCATACTTGAAATTTACTGAGAGTTCATTTTAAATTCTCTTGCCAGCTCTCTCTCTCTCTCTCTCTCTCTCTCTCTCACACACACACACACACACACACACACACACACAAAATCACAACCTTTGCACTGTGATAGACAACACATTCGTTAATCACTTTGATCATGGGTAATCATTTCACAATGTATATATGCATCAAATTATCACCTGGTATACTGTATACCTTGAATACAAACATTTTTGTCGTGGTGTGTCAATAAAGTAAAAAGATAAAAAAGCTTCTCCCTCAGCAGAGTGAGACAAAGCCACATCCGAATACTGCTCTCCTCTTCATGTGTCTCTGGCTTTTCTTTCTTAAAAGGTCTCATTGCAAGAACTCAGCGACAGAGAACATTCAGACCGGCTATGCTTCCAGCTTCCTGGGTCCTACAGCATCTGGTTGTCATGCAAGCAGAGGTGACAACATCTGTACCAACACCTCTGCTGGGGTGACACCTGGCAGGTGATGCTGCCAAGCCTTTATGCTATAGAAGGAGACAAGAGGGCAGGGTGGCTCCCATAGCAGCTGTTACTGTGGGAAAGGTGCAATGGCAGGGAGGGATTGCTGATGACGGGGAAGACGCGGAGTAGAAGGAGGCTTGTGAACAATAGACTGGGTCTGGAGATGGCACAACCTGGAAAAGGGGTTAAAGGTGCTTTATCGACAGCATGGTGGCCTGATTTCTCTCTGTCCAACAGGGATGGTAGGAGGGAAGTAGCTTTCACAGGTTGTCCTGAGTTGCACATGTATGTCATGGCACGTGCATACACACTCATGCACAAAATAAAGAAAGAAATGTAAAACAAAACAAAAAGGCGCCTCCAGCCTTTTTTAAAATTAAAAAGCCCTCACAACAAAAGGAACGCTTGCGGCCAAGCTAGAAGGCCTCAGATGCTTGGGTGGCCCTTGCAGGATGTGCCAGAAGCCTTAGGAGACCCAGCATCTCAGAACTTCAATGACAGCTGTTTTGGCAATGTCACCTCTGTAGACTGGGGAAGGAGCAGAATGAAAGAGGAGTGTCTGTCTGTCTGTCTGTCTGTGTGCATCTATGTGTGTTTGTCTGCATGCTTCTATGTGTGTCTGTGTGAAGGAAATGGTTGTCTTAGTTAGGGTTTTATTGCTGCAAAAAGACACCATAACCATGGCAACTCTTATAAAGGAAAACACTGGGGCTGGCTTACAGTTCAGAGGTTTAGTCGGTTATTTTCATGGTGGGAAGCATGGTGACATGTAGGCAGACATGATACTAAAGTAGCTGAGAGTTCTACATCTGAGCCTACAGGCAGCAGGAAGAGTGAGAGAGCTACTGGACCTGGCTAGAGCTTCAGAGATCTCAAACTCCACCCCCTAGTGATGCATTGCCTCCAACAAGGCCACACCCACTCCAACAAGGCCACGCCTCCAATAATGTCACTTTCTATGAGTCTATGGGGGCCATTCTGACCCCGTTCATTCAGACCACCACAGAGGTTGTCAACTGTAGAGAGGGACTTCATCTCCTGAGGTACTTTACCTTTCATATCAGAGCCTTGTCACTACTTGACAAGAAACAGCTCTCAAAGAGGCAGTACTTTTGTATAATGCTAAGACAGAATGCAACTCACATTCAAGGACCACGGAGTCTCAGATATACTAGCCTACGGGACAAGGTGGGGTGAAGGATTGCAAATGGTCAATCTCTGATTCCTAGCACTAGTTTGGGGAGTCCAACAATTTTCCTTTATGGCTTTGATAAAGAATAACAAAAACTAGGGCCCCAGTGGACAGAGAAATCAAACGGACCACTGTCAGAATGTCCACTGGGAACTTTCTGGAAAAGATGGCTTAGCAGTTAAGATGCTAACTCTGCTTCAAGGGATCAGATGCCCTCTTCTGAACTCCATGGGCATCCACATACACACTGGCACTCACACACACACACTTAAAAAGAAAAGAAAGAAAAGCCTGTTCGTATTATAAGTCTGGAATGTTCTATCCTCCAGTTTTGCTCCATTAGTGACACTTTGCTCTCCTCCCTCAACTATTTCACGTCTGTAAAATGAATTATTTTATAAGTGTAAATGGATTAATCTGGCAGCTGTAGGTCTTTATTTTACGCTTGTCCCCAATAGCCACAGAGAGAAACCAAGATTTATTTCAAGCTGCACCCCAATAGCTGGGCAGTTAAATGCTCTACCTTAACCCTCTATGTTAATCTAGCTGCCTCCCAGCCCCAGCCCCAGCCCCAGCCCCAGCCCCAGCCCCAGCCCCAGCCCCAGCCCCATGATACTTGCAGTTTAATATGATTCTAGCTCTCTCTGCTAGATGTTTCGTCCCATGATGTTTTCATAGGCCCTCTCTCTTCATGGCTCCAATACCAGCTCCTCATCATAGTGGATCTGAATCTCTCTCTCCCTCCCCATCTGCTCCCTCCCCCAAACCCTCCCTCTCCGGCTCCTTCTCCTGGCTGGCAGAAGTCCTGCCCTATTCTCCCTTCTGCCCAGCCATTGGGCGATCTGCATTTATTGACAAAGCAGATAACAGGTGGAAGGAACTGTTTACACAAACTTGGGAGAGGAGATCCTAGACATAAGCATGACAATGCCGTGTCCTGGCTGAAACAAGATATGAAGACAGAGAAATCTGCTTTTGAACAACACAAGGAGGATAACCTATACACAGTACACATTATGCCTAGAAAGATCTAAAGGGTAACCAGATCCAGGAGTCTGCAGGCTTATCAGGAGAGGCAATAATAAACACTTAAGTTCGTCCATCTCAGGTTGAGTGGCAAATAACAGAAATCATGTTTATGAAGAATGGTTCAAAAATGTCACGGGCTGGGGGCCTTGGTTACTAGTTATGTGGTCAGTGCACATGGGAAGGTTTGTCTGTAGAGGAGATAATTTGTTGTTTCTCTCAGGCAGCTGGTCCTCAAGGGACCTGGTTAGGCAGTAGAATGTATGTGATGACTGCCCTCTTCCAGCTGGTACTTAATTGGGAAGGGAACGCACTTGTAGACATTTCAACACCGCCTTTTAAAACTGGTGGTATCAAGCCCAGAACTGTCTTTAGTCTTAATCTATTTTTTAAAAAGATGTATTTATTTATTTTATGTATATGAGTACACCATTGCTCTCTTCAGACACACCAGAAGGGTGGTGCATTAGATCCCATCACAGATGGTTCTGAGCCACCATGTGGTTCCTGGGATTTGAACCCAGAACCTCTGGAAGAGCAGTTGGTGCTCCTAACCGCTGAGCCATCTCTCCAGCCCCCTTGGTCTCAACCTTTAGACATTCAGACAACCCCCAAGCACCCCCTATTCAGAGTTGTTTTACACCGCTCTACACAAAGCAGCTTTCTCCTCTTGCCCTGTCTAACCTTCTTCATCCCCATTATTAAGAATCATTTTTTTAATTTGTTTAGTTTTAGTATTCTTTTTCCATAATCACTCCTCTGAATCTCACAATGGAAAAAGACTCTGTCCCATCTCCCACACTACATCAGCTGGCGAGGGTTCTCTGGGTTAAAGTTCCCAGCGAGCTGGCAGCAGCTTGCTGACCTGTGGCAGAGCTGAACACAGAATTACCTGAAGGAAGTTGTGAAACACTGACACCTGAGAGCCCTCTCCTGGGACGCAGGGTCACCTGCTCTCCTGAGGACCTTCCTCTTCCTAAGGTGCTTGGGTGAGCCTGCTGGACAGTCAGGGCTGAGATCTCAGGCCTGCAGCTGCCTCCTTAATTCGGTTGGTCCGAGCCTCTCCCACATCCCCAGGGCTTCTGAAATCGTTGCAGTCTGCAATGGTAGGGTGAAACAGGGTGAGGAGAACCAGCGGGTTTTTTTTTTTTTTATTGTTTTTTCTATTGTAATTTGCCCATGAATTATAAAGCCTGGCACCACCTTACACCGTTTTGTGCAAATTCCCTCCTGGGGCTCTTCTCCTTTGGGAAGTTACCTCAGAGGACTGCTAGTGGGGTGTCAGCAAGTGCGGGGACAGGCAAAGTAGGAAAACATCAGCTGAGCAACCAAATTCCTTCATCCAAATCATTGTCTCCGTTCTCAGAATTCCATTGAACTTTCCCATCTGGCTCCTACCACATCCACCTGTGTGGTAATTATCTACTGTGCGGTGGGAGGGTGGCGTTCAACAGGCCCAGCATGCATAGCTCTCCCAAAGCAGGTACTCACAATGTTAAAAGGAAGATTCCTTTAACCAAGCCAATCCAGTAGAGGTTGTTTTGAATTCCAGAAAGCTATTCCTGAAATTGGACAGTTCCCCAAACCAAGCCAGAACGTCTTTGGCTCCTGCCAAAGATGCAATTGGACAGCACTTATAGAAAAACAGAACACAGAAAATAACTGCTTCCGCTACAGCGGGATCGTCCACTAATCAACAGCTTAACTAGTTGTCTACAGTTTAATCAGTTAATTGGCTGCAGAGCATCTTGCGGCCAGCCAGCCAATGCATATTTACTAAGATTAAATTTTACTGTCTTGTTCTGTTGGGCTGAACACAGGTACCCAGTCCAAGATCGGGGGCCGTCTATAAATAGTATTCAATAGGGAGGACCAAGGGACCTAGTGGGGTGGGGGTGGGGCTGGGGGTAGGGATGAGGATGGAGGTGGGGATGGGGTTGGGATGGAGGTGGATGAAGATGGAATGGAGATGGGAGTGGGGATGGGAGTTGCTATGGAATGACTCTAAAGATTCTTCTACAGGCTCCTGTTTGGAATGCCCTGTTTTCAGTTTGGTAAAGCTGTTTGGAGAGCCGTGGGGCATAAGTAATGGAAGAAGGTAATAGGAGGAGGCCTGTAGGTTATAGGCTGACCCCCTAGTCCTGGCTGCTCTTTGCTTTCTAGTCTAAGAGGTAAACATCCCACATCATGCCATATCGAATGGAGTCATTCCACCATGCTTGCTCTACCATAGACCAAAGTCCAGAGACTCAAAAGAGTCAAAAGAAATCTCTACATTAAGTTTCTTTAAACATTCTGTCTTTTAGGAGGAATCTTGGTCGCAGCGATGCCAAAACTACTGATCCAGGGTAGAGTTCACATCGGTCAATCACCTGGACTACCACAAAGTTGACCACAGGGCTAGGTTCAGAACCAGGAGTCTATGGAACTAAAGTTGTCTGTTTGTCCCCTGAATTGAGCTGGCCTCTTATTGCCATAGGCCCATGGTCACCAATGCTTTAGAATTAGAAAGTTGTGGATGTTGGAAGAATAAATCCATTAATATTCCCGTAGCAGCACAGAAATATACACACGAAAGGGGACAGAGCCACACAGCAGCTTTTTGTCACTTTACTTCTGCATGTTATAGGCATGAGCTTCAAAGAAAGGAGCCTATATAATAGGAAAAAAATGTAATAGACAGGTGCGCTGGATAGTTTGTATCAATTTGCCACAGCTAAAGTCATCTGAAAAGAAGGGAGCCTCAATTAGGAAGTGCTGCTTCCATAAGACTGGGCTGTAGGCAAGCCTGTAAGGCGTTTTCTTAATTAGTAATTGATGGGAGAGGACCCTGCCCATTATGGGTCATTTCATCCTGAGCTGGTGGTCCTGGGTTCTATAAGAAAGCAGGCTGAGCAAGCCAAGGGGATCAAGCCAGTAAGCCACACCCCTCCATGGCTTCTGCATCAACTCCTGCCTCCAAGACTCTGTCCTGCTTGCGTTACTGTCCTGGCTTCCTTCTGTGATGGACTATGATGTGGAAGTGTGAGCTGAATAAACCCTTTTCTCCCCAACTTGCTTTTGGCCGTGGTGTTTCATCACAACAATAGGAACCCTGGCTAAGACAAGGAACATTCTGCAAAGTCCTCTATGCAGGTGGCCTCACAAGAGGCTTTCAGGACAACAGGCCTTCCTGATAAGGGCTGCCATAGTCATCTAAAATCAGAAACAGAGGCATGAATGGGTTAAATAATTTGGACAAAGTCCCATGACTTATCCATTTATTTGCTCAGTCTTAGTTTCAATCAGAAAGCATGCAGATGGTCTTAGTGGCGTAAGCCCATCATCTCAAATACCCAGGAAGCAGAAGCTGAGGCAGGAGGATCGCAAACTCAATCACGAATCAAGACCTTGTGGCAAAATAAAATTGTTTTAAAGGGCTGGAGATGTAACTCAGTGTAGAGCTCTTGCTTACTTGTGCAAAGCTCTGGGTTCATTACCCAGTATGGAAGTAAGGTTGAGAACCCATAGTTATATATACATCTGAAGTGTGTGTGTGTGTGTGTGTGTTACTGGATGGTAGACTATTTCCAGAATGACTGTAGAATATTGGATGTTGGTTTTCAAGTCTTAGCTTTATAACTTTAAATCTTCCCTGGGTTTGATCCCAAAATATAAAAGTAAATTGTGCCTCTCCTTTTCATTATTGGTCTTAGTTCGGCAGCAGCCAAGCCACACAATCGGCTGTAGGTTCACCCAGTGAGCTGCTGTTCGACATCTGTGGAGGGTGACGAGGAGCGCTTATGGTCCAGTCATGAATCTGCTGTTTGCTGGACACCCACATAACACTGTCACTTAACCAAAGTCAGACACACCCCTAACAAAGCGAAACCCAGTGTGTGAAGTTCTATCAGCTCTGAGGAAAGAGCACCTGCTGCGTTTGCAGAGGACCAGCATTTGGTTCACAGCTCCCACGTGGCTGCTCACAACCACCTGAAAGTCCAGTCCCGGGGGATCCGAGGCCACTTCTGATCTCCTCAGACAGAAGGCCTGCACATGGTACACAGACATCATTACAGGCAAAACACCCATACATGAAAATAAAATATAATAAAACAAAAGCTATGCCGCAGAGGTGAGGTTGGACAACTGAGGAAGAGCTTTTTTTTAGCCATGAGACTATGTAGAGAACTTGGCATGAGCAGTGTGCTTTGCCTTCAGTGAAACTAACTCAGCTTCCTCCTGACCAATAACCTTAGCTCTCCCAGGGTGATCTGATAACATTCCCAGAAGCAATTTCCTACTATTGTGCCCGATATTTTCAGAATGTGCATAGCCGGGCCCCTAAAGAAGGAGCTAGAGAAAATACCCAAGGAACTAAAGGGGTTGGCAAACCTATAGGAGGATCAACAATATGAACTAACCAGTACCCCCCAGAACTGTGTCTCTAGCTGCATATGTAGCAGAGGATGGCCTAGTCAGTCATCAGTGAGAGAAGAGACCCTTGCTCTTGCGAAGATCATATGCCCCAGTACAGGGGAATGCCAGCGCCAGGAAGCAGGAGTGGATGGGTTGGGGAGCAGGGTGGGGGAAGGGTATAGGGGATTTTTGGGATAGCATTTGAAATGTAAATGAAGAAAATATCTAATAAAAAAACTCAAAAAAAAAGAATGTGCATAGACTCTCACACACATTATCAAAGAAGCATCTCAATTCGTACCTTTACTGAAGGAGAAAGCGTTGAAATCACACCCGTTCAGAATTCTAGAACTGTGAGTTTTGCTCCATCTTTCACTTTGCTCCTCATTAGAACTTAAAACCATTATGCAGAACATAAAGAAAATATCGGCTTTGTGCTGATTTTCTTCCCTTTGTTTCCTGAATTGTATTATTTCAAAACATTAGAAAAAAAAATAATTGATTTCCGTAACTGTGTTCTTTAAAGATTCGTTGTAGTCTGAAGAATGATTTTATTCTGCTTAGGTATGGGTAATATGTCCAGAGAATAAAACCCAAGGAGAAGAATGTTTTCTCTACAGATATGTAGTCTTTTGTGTAGAGAGAGATTGAGATAGGGTTTCTCTGTGAGGCTCTGACTGTTCTGGAACCCTCTCTATAGACCAGACTGACCTCAAACTCTGGCTCTCTTTGTCTCCCCCCAGTGCTGGGGCTAGAGGCGTGCACCACCACACCCGGCTCAGAAAAGCAGTCTTGATGTCAACTTGGAACACATATATTCTTTTTTTTATTTATTATTATATCTAAGTACACTGTAGCTGTCTTCAGATGCACCAGAAGATGGGTGCCAGATCTCATTACTGATGGTTGTGACCCAGTGCTCAAACTTAAGAAGGTTTCCTCACCTCATTCACTCTTCATCCCTGTTCTTTGACTCATGCTAGATGCCATTCCTGATGCTACAAACACATTGGTAGACAGACAGATGTGGTCTGTAGGTGAGGGGCTCTTAGATGTCTGTGTGTCTCTGTATCATTCAGAGGATTCGATGAAACCAAGGGTGTCTCTGCCCACCTCCAGAAAGTCCCTGTCTTTGGATCTGTGGACTGTTTCCAGGTGACAGTGAAGCTGCTGGTTTGAGAATTCTACCTCAAGAGGCCGCAGTCTAAGGAGACTCCGGTAGGACCACAGATGGTGTTTTGACTTGTCCTGTGTGCTTAATCTCAGCTGTGGGGATAAAGAATGTATACATAGCCAGTGTCTCAAGACCTTAATATCTTTGGAACTGAACTACAGGGAAGACCAATCATTTCTTTTTGCATTGTCAGAATTAAATCTACATCCTGGCTAGTGTGTGTGTGTGTGTGTGTGTGTGTGTGTGTGTATGTGTGTATTGTAAGCCTCTATATATGCATGCATCCTCACATGGACAAGCATGTGCATGTGTACATGTGTGTGTCTATGCATCTGGAGACTAGAGGTCAACTCATTCCTCATCCCTGTGTTTTTTGAGATAAGCTCTCTCACGGGCTTTGAGCTTACCGTATAGGCTTGGCTGATCTGCCTGTCTCTGTCTCCCCAGTGCTGGGATTACACATGGCAGGCTTTGTACATGAGTACTCAGGTCCTCATGCTGAGAAGAATGCTGGGAAGGTCCACATGGTGGAAGGAGAGAACCAGCTCCTGAGGATTGTCCTCTGACCCCCACAGGTGTGCCACGATACACGTGTACTCACCCAGATACAAGTAAATGCACAAATGTAAAATTTTTTGTTTTAAAGATTTTACCATCTTTTACATTTTGCCTATTGGCATTTTAGAGTTTTTGCTCTTTCCGTTGTGATTGGGTGATTTTGAGTGAGTTTTATTCTGTTTGTTGTGATACAACTGATCTCACTCCTTTGCCTCTGGCTGTCCAGTTATCACATCTGGAACCCTGTGTTGAAATGTCTACTGGAGTGGAAACTTCTGGGTTCTTTCTTCTGGGTGTTTTTCTAGGGTAGATACAGGTGAAAGAATGTTTTGCTAAAGCAAATATGTGAACGGATTTGTGATGAAGGATTCTTCAGTAATGATATACATGTATTGGGTCACCTTAGATTGTGTAGTTGAGTTCCATTTGTTGGGACTCCATAGAGAGAAAAATGCATCAAAAACAAACAAACAAACAAACAAACCCAAAACTCCTTGTGAGGTTCCTGTGGCTTCTTGCTGCTTCCTCGGACTCTGGCCAATTGGCAGAGTGATGTCAGATGATACAGGCTCACCTGTAGTTTTACGAAGAAAGACTCATGTGCTGAAACAGGACCCAAGGAAGACACATGATGTTTAGAGGGAGTATGACAGTGCAGGAGGCTGGGCTTGGCTTGCTGGTTGAGCTGGCCATGCAATGCTTGTCAGTCTCGTTTCTTCACTGATCTTCACTTGGCATAGCTGAGAATTTCTGCTGACATTCCTGGTGATCCAAATCCTTCCTGCTGACTCATGCTGATTCAGCAGGTCTGGCTGTCTTTGCTAGGTCATGTCACTACTGCTGATCTGCTGATTAGTGTTTTCTATACCAATACTACCAAACTGGACTGCTGGTGTATCTGTGAAGTGTTTGAGAGTGGGTCGAGCTGCCGCTGCTAACCTGTGATTTCCTGTGATAACTGAACTGCTGATTTCCTGACAATGCAGATGGGGTTTACTTCAAAGAACCATTTCTAAACCGGTCCATTCCCCTGTATTCTAATAACCTTTCTTTTCTACTACCACTGGTGGGTGGTGGGCTAGAAGGGAGGTTAGAGTGTTTAAGAACCATTAGTAAAATTAGGTTGAGAAAATCTAAAGTTGCACTCTACTCTTCTGACCCATGCACAATCATTTGAATGACTGCCACATTTTCAACAAATGTGACCCTAGACGTATGAATTTCTTTCTTGACCTTCAGTTCTACGCCACTGATCTATGTCTGTCCTTGAATCGGATCACGCTGTCTGGTACTTCTCGTGCTTAAACATTGGCACAGCATTTCACTAACCGGATTTTGCTCTGGTGTTAAAATGAGAAAGGTTGACAAACTGAGCCCATGGCTCAATGCACCTGTCCTCCTGATAGCAATAATGGACCAAGGTTCCTACTCAAGACTGAGCATCAGATAAACCACAGATAATAATACCTCTAACGTGGCCTTGCAGAATCTTTCTGAAACTCAGACTTTGCTGGGACATTCCGTCTTTCTCCAACCCCACGAGAGATCTTTGGAAATGTCTGGAATCTTTTGTGGTTGTCACAAGATGGCTATGCTGCTGAGCTCTGGTGGGGACGGGCTAGGAATCTGCTGAGCACAGGCAGACCCTCCCAACAAAGAACCCAACAGGACCACCAGGTCTTGCCTTTCAGGTTCTCTAAAGAATGACTCTCTAGTCTCCCATCTCTGACACTTGGGGACCAGGGTGGGGCATCTGCATTTGGGGCCCAGGGCAGGGCACCGGCATCTACATTTTAAAGCTCAGCGTGACTTATTTTTCATGGTCACAGCAAGGACTGCAATATTTCTTTTTCCTTCTTGGTTTTCTTCCATACCAAATAAGCATTCTAAGGAAATGCTGACCAAGATAAGATAGCATTTACACGAAGCTGAAGGACTGAAAGGCCAGCCTGCCCATGACCCTGGTGCCTTCTTTTCCTGGTAAATCCCACAGTCAGAACTAGCCTCACAGAGAAGTACTGGAAAGACGGGGTGGAGCCTGAGGTTGGGTTGCCTGTCTCCTTCAGGCCAGGAGGGCCACCCTTCCTGAGGGTGCTACACACAGCTACCTCCTTATGAACAGAGCCTTTCTTTTCTCTGCAGGGATATAAGCAAATAGCCTGAGGTGGGGACGGTATGGCACCACTCTTAATCAAACAACTTGGAAAGGACCAGGGGAGGAAGGAAGCGCAGGGGTGGGACGGGTCCTGAATGCTTTCTGCTTAGGAGATGGGTATGAACTCATGGGAGGTTATTTGAGGCTATTCATCCCAAGCACAATTCACAGTTGTCATGAATGTGAATACCAGAATGTTAGAAATCAGGGATAATGGCCTCTTTCTTGCCATGACTGGTCCCTGTTTCCATCCTGTGTAGATCTCTGTGCCACACGTGTACTTATGTGGAGACAGAATGAACACATACTGTGATCCACCCAATCTGGAGACTTAGATATTCTCAGGGAAAGAACTACTAGTAAAGTTCCAGCCTCCCCTCGAAGTTTATTTATTTTTTAATAAGACGTATAAAACCAAAAAGGAACCAAATCTGTTGACTAAAAAATAGACGCTGGGTTTGGGGTAGAGGGTGGTAAGAGTAAAAATCTATTTGCACATTCATTAAGAAAGCAAAATAGCTGGGTGTGGTGGCGCATGCCTTTAATCCCAGCACTCGGGAGGCAGAGACAGGCGGATTTCTGAGTTTGAGGCCAGCCTGGTCTACAAAGTTAGTTCCAGGACAGCCAGGGCTATACAGAGAAACCCTGTCTCAAAAAACAAAAAAAAAAAGAAAGAAAGAAAGAAAGAAAGAAAGAAAGAAAGAAAGAAAGAAAAATAAACCGGGCTTTGGCTACACAAAAGCTTTGCTTTTACAGAAAGAAGTCTGTCTGACTTGCTGCAGGAAAGATCACAAGAAGGGGAAAGCTGCACAGAAGGGTAAACCTGCTTGGAGCTCACGTGGTCCAGCATGGCCTAGGTGGGGGATGGGCAGGGCATATAGTTTCTTTCTTCTCTATAACCAGGAATCACCAGATATGCTGTCAAATAACTTCTGTAATGTCTATACAAACCTCAATGGCCATCTGGGTCTGTCTTTTCTCTTTGGAGAGTGGATACTGTTGAAACTACTATGTCTCATGAGCTACGATGAAGCCTTTTATGTGTTCACTGCATCTGCACCCGAGAACCCAGGTCTGTCCCCAGCCTTGTTTTCCAGACTTCTGTCTTCATTTCAGTCTATAGCATGTCAGGTAGCTGTTAAGCACTTTTCTTATTGCTGTGACCAGATATCTGCCAAGAACAGTCTTTTTTTTTTTTTTAAGATTTATTTATCTTATGTATATGAGTCCACTGTACAGATGGTTGTGAGCCTTCATGTGGTTGTTGGGTTTTGAATTTATGATCTCTGCTCACTCCAGTCGGCTCCTTTCACTCAACTGGCTAAGTACACTGTAGCTATCTTTAGACAGCACCAGAAGAGGGCATCATATCTCATTATGGGTGGTTGTGAGACACTGTGTGGTTGCTGGGATTTGAACTCAGGACCATCGGAAGAACAGTCAGTGCTCTTATCCGCTGAGCCATCTTGCCAGCCCAGCCAAGAACAGTCTTAAGCAATGACTTTAGCTTGTGGTGAAGGGCACCATCCACCCTGGCAGGAAAGGCTAAACTGCAGGAGACTGCACACACAGGCTTGCACACACACAGGCTTGCTCACACACAGGTTTGCTCACACACAGGCTGGCGCACATCTCCACAGACCAGGAATTAGAATAGGACAGGAAGTAGGGTTGGGCTACAAAGTTCTAAAACCTACCCCCTCAGTGACCCATTTATTCTAGCAAGGTCCAAAGATGCCACCCCAAACAGTACCACAAACTGGGAAACCAAACCTTCAAACTCATGAGCCTATGAGAGATAGTTCATATGTGTGATGGTTTGTATATGTGTGGCCCAGGAATGGCACTATTAGGGGGTGTGGCCTTGTTGGAGTGGGTGTGTCACTGTGGGTGTGGGCTTTAAGACCCTCACCCTAGCTGCCTGGAAGCCAGTCTTCTGCTAGCAACCTTCAGATGAAGATGTAGAACTCTCAGCTCCTCCTGCACCATGCTTGCCTGGATGCTGCCATGTTCCTGCCTTGATGATAATGGACTGAACCTCTGATCCTATAAGCCAGCCCCAATGAAATGTTATCCTTTATAAGACTTGCCTTAGTCATGGTATCTGTTCACAGTAGTAAAAACCTAATTAAGACAATATTCAAACTGTGTGTGTGGTGGGAGAGGGTTAGGGATGGTAACGCTAAACAATCATGTCCGTAAGTTCCTCTACTTCCTGTGGACATGCCAACCTGCTGGCAAGGGTGTTAGGGATACTCCACCACCCATGGGAGAGTTCTGGGGCAAGGCTGGCAAGAGGATTGGATTGTTTCTGTCCCAGCTTACAAACTAGAAGTAGGAAGAAGATATAATAGTTTAAAGGAAAAAAAAAAAAGCAAGAGAAGATTGTCAGCCCATTTCAGTCGGAGTGAGGAAGGCTAACCAGTTCTAGTCAAAGATTTTAACTATCAACATTAATCAGGAATTATTTGTTGAGAGTCCACCATGTGGGCAAATGTCAAACAGAGACAAAGATCATCCCCTGGGGACAGTGCCTTGCCATTCTGTCTCTACTGAGCATGATACAAAAGAAAGTGAGTTTTCATGGCAGGCTAAGAGCTTGAAATGAGATACAACAAAGGAGTTTTTATTTATTCATTTTTTATTTTTTACCTTCTATAATGAGAGTGGTTAGATGTTGGGCAGGCTTGCCAAAAGATCAGGGAGCCAGGAACATGCAGAGGCTGGCTCAAACCCATCAGTTCCGCGTGGACGCAGACCTGTGGCTCACAGCAATAGCTGGTAGAATCTCTGTGTGGACACAGACCTATGGCTCACAGCAATCAGTTGTTCAAATAACTCTGGAGGTGAGGCAGCCATATGTCGTCTTCTCTGCATGTGTTACTTTAAATGTTGAGTTGCACTGGGAAACCTCTTGGAAATGTCAAAAACAGTTCACCCAGTAAAAAGAAAATGAATGTCTGACCCTCACATGAGAGACATCACAAGAAATGTTGCGTTTCAGTAAACGCTGTCAGATGAATGAAATATTCTACTGGATACCTACATACAAGGGGAAACCAAGTTCAGACGAGTCTATCAGTTGTTGACTGTTTTTGTTTTTTTTTTTAATCAACTAAATATTCTAAGATAACCAGGTCCTTTTCTTTTCTTTTTTTTCTTTTTTCTTTCTCTGAGACTGAATCCTTCTGTGTAGCCCTGGCTGACCTGGAACTTATTCTTAGACCAGGTTGGCCACGAACTCAGGGATCTGCCTGCCTCTGCCTCCTAAGAGCAGGGATTAAAGGTGTGGGCCACCACTGTCTGACAATAGTAAGGTTATTAATATGACTGCACACAATGGTTTTATTCTGCATGTGCATTATCATCATCATCATTTTACACACACACACACACACACAAATTAAAATAAAATAAAAATACATTGTTGGAAGATCAGCAATATGGCACAGTGTATAAATGTGTGTGTGTGTGTGTGTGCAGGCACAAGCCTGATGACCAGAATTCAATAATGTGAGAAAAACAACTGCCATGCGTTATCCTCTGACATACACATACCCCCAAAACACACATATACACAAAGGAATAAACGTAAAAAAAAAGTTAATAAGAAAAAAATGCATTGGTGGGAATATTGGTAGAAGGGCTACAGAAAGGGGGCAATAAGAAGATCTCTATTATAAGCCTCAGGTGCTAACTGATGACATTCTTAACCTTTAAGATGGCAAAAGCTAGGGGTCTGTTCATAAATCATGAAATTATTTACTGAATAGTCTCAGGGATGTTAGGTTATACTCAGACACGTGCAATAAAGGACTATTTAAAGGGCAGAGATAGCCCAGGACAATTTGGCTCTGGAGCTGCAACATTCCAGCCCTCCCCAGTCACAGAAGTTGTAATCTGTCCGTCAGCCTTGTGGAATCTTTAATATAGTTGTGCGGCCGCCCTCCCCCCCACTGCGAGTCCCCCAGGAACCTCAGTCTGCAAATGTAATAATTTAAGGATAGAGAACAGACCTATTTGTAAACACGCTTAGCTCGAGATCCTGGGACACGTGTTTAAGGTTAAAGTGGTGGACAGGAATGTCTGTGTGTACACTCAGCTTTCATCATGAAGTTCTGGCTGAAAATATATGAAGGAAGACTTTGAAGGTGCATTAGTAGAGGCATTTCCCCAATGGTGCCTGCCTCACTTGTTGGTCAACAACTCTATGCAGAAAATCTCCTGAATGCAATTGTAGCAGTTCCGATGTTCTTTTAAAGAACAATCTAAATCCCCAAATTCATTGTACGGTCAGCGGTCATAAACCATAAATGAAGGGAGTTAAACGACAATCCAGAAGTTGCTCAAATCTCCGTGTAGGTGAAGGAGTTTACAAAGTGTGGTTTAGTGCCTGAGGCAGCAGTTAAACTGTTTCTGCAGTTACGACCCAGAAAAGGCCATGTTCAGTAGTGCCTTAGTTACTGTTCTATTGCTGTGAAGAGACACCACGACCAAGGCAGCTCTTATAAGAAAGCATTTATTGGGGCTTTGCTTACAGTTTTAGAGGGTTAGTCCATTATCATCACGGCAGGAAGGAGACAGGCATGGTGATGGAGGCAGAAGCTGAGAGCTTCACATACTAATCCTCAGCAGTAAGCAGAGGGACAGAGAGACAGAGGGCTTTAAAGCCTGCCCTCACTGACACATCTCCTCCAACAAAGCCACACCACCTCCAATAAGGTCACCCCTCCTAATCCTTCCCAAACAGTTCCATTAACTGGGGACTAAGCGTTCAAGTATAAGAACAGCAGCCTCTCGCTGCTGCTGCTGCTGCTGCTGCTGCTGCTGCTGCTGCTGCTGCTGCTGCTGCTGCTTAGACATGGTGTCTCTTCATAGCAAGAGAATAGTAACTAAAACATAGGGCCTCTCCATGAAGCTCTGATTGGCCTGGAATCCCATAAGTAGACAAGGTTCATTTTAATCTCACACAGATCCACCAACTTCTGCCTCTGGAGTCCAGCAAGCACCGGAATTCCTCTTCATGCAAATGGAGCTCTCCCAGCATCTCAGTACCAGCCGATAATGCACACTCGACCCAGAACCCCCTACCCACTTCCCAATAAAAGAGAGTCGTTTCTCTGAAAACCATCCCAGAGAAGGCTATTTCTCCTGACACTCCTGCTGCCCTTGATCCTGGACCCCATCAGCCCTGCCTCACGTCACTCCTTTGAGTCCAGCAGTCCAGACACCCCGAGGGCAGACGCAGAACCAGGCTGGCAGTCTATGCCACCACTGCTGACATGATTTCTTTTTATTTGTCTGCACAGGGTCTTACGTAGGCCAAGTAGCTTGGGGAACGCAGCTCACAGTGTAGGAGAAACAAGAGAGGTAAAGCTTCAACAAGGTGGCAGGTGAAGCCCACCTCTGAAGAGTATTCTCCAACCTCCACATTTGTGCCTGCACACACACACACACACACACACACACACACACACACACACACGTACAGACACACTAATAATAAATAAAACTTAATTTACAAAGCAAATGTTCAGGGCAGGTCCAGTTGGTTTCTCCTGGATATCCGTGTGCGCTTGACTCCCAGCCATCCGACTCATCCGTGTGGCACAGTGGGTTATCCCTGCCTGTCCTACAGTTCTGTGCTCTCTGGGAAATAACCAGAGACGGAAAAGAGCCTAGCAGCGTTGGTCGGTGCAGAAAGGCCTGACTGCAAGTGTGGATGGTTGCAGCCAGTCAGGACGAGTGATTCTCACTGAATCCGGAGTTGAACTGCAATACCCACATTCTCTGGGGTCTTAAGGAACACAACCGAACAGGGACACCGTCCCCACACTGTAGCAACCTTGAACAACAACATCCCTACCCTGTAGAACAGCTGAGCAACACCGTCCCCCAGTAACCCCGAGTAGCCCCTGCTCACTGGTTTAGGAGCTGGCTGTCCTTAGCGGTAAGGACAAGCGGGTGCTGGCTTGTGTGTGCTGTAGTCATGTGGCCCAGCTAAGTGCACTCCTGAAGGAAGGAGAAACTTTCTGGCTGGGCGGAGGCAGCAGGCAGAGTGTGCAGGCTCCTTACTGGCCCACCTCCCAGGATGCACTGAAAATGACACTCGCAAAGATTTCCTCCGTCTCCATCCAATGTCCACCTGAAGATCCATAAAAGTCCACCAGGCTTAGGCAACTAGGTGACATTCCTTCGAGAATTTTTTCTCCTTTTTCAGATTTTATTGTCTTCAATTTTTTTTTTTGGTTGTTTTTATTTGTTGTGGTTGTTGGCTTGCTGTTTTTCTAGACAGGGTTTCTCTGTGTAACAGTGTTGGCTGTCCTGGAACTCGATCTGTAGACCAGGCTTTCCTGGAACAAACGTCCCACAATCTTTCACTACTTTTTAATTTTTTTATAAATTTATTTGTTTATCTTACACTCCATATTTTATTCATCACCTCTCCCATCCACCCTTCTACGCTCCTCCCTGCCCCGTCTCCACGTCTCTACGTGGATGTCCCCATCCCCCACCCCACCTGACCTCTAAACTCCCTGGGGCCTCCAGGCTCTTGAGGGTTAGGTGCATCATCTCTGAATGAACACAGAACTAGAAGTCCTCTACTGTATGTGTGTTGGGAGCCTTGTATCAGCTGGTGTATGCTACCTGTTTGGTGGTCCAGTGTTTGAGAGATCTCGGGGGCCCAGATTAATTGAGACTGCTGGTCCACCTACAGGGTTGCCCTTCTCCTCAGCTTCTTTCAGCCTTTCCCTAATTCAACAACAGGGGTCAGCTGCTTCTGTCCATTGGTTGGGTGCAAATATCTGCATCTGACTCTTTCAGCTACTTGTTGGGTCTTCCAGAGTGCAGTCATACTTTTTAATTTTTGGAATCAGAGTCTCATTAGATCCCCCTGGCTGGCCTCAAACTTACTCTGTAGTTCATACTATCTTCAAAGTCATCACCACCACCACCATCATCATCATCATCATCACTCTGCCTTAGAATTCAGAGTTGAGATTACAGCCATGAGCCTCCATGCCTGGCATCTCTCCTTATTTTGAGAATTCTACACGAAGGTATGACTTTTAGCTAAATATATCTTAAACTATATACTAAATGGAATATGGACTATCTAACGCATTTACAAATGATAAGTAGAATATTGGCTATTTAATTCATTTTAGAAAATGATTTTATACTAGGGAGATGGCTCAGAGGTCTAAAACACACATTGCTAATAAACTATCTCCCTGTAAATCTCCAGCTCAATATCAACTCCATCCACTTCAAGGGCAGCTGTCAGACTCGGGGTTAAGTGACTGGCCCAAGGCTGGCCTCTTGCAGAGGACCCAAGTTCAGTTCCCAGAATCCCTTGTCAGGCAGTTCCCAAATGCCAGTAACTCCAGCTCCCAGGGATCTGGCACCTCTGGCCTTCTTGGCACCTACATTCATATGCACATACCCACACACAATAACACAGGCATATAAAAATAAGAAAAATCTTCTATATTAAGATTAAAAATTTAATTACTCTGGGCCTAGATGACCTTTTCCATTGATCCCTAATATCACTGTTTTGAATAGTCAAGAATGGTGGGAGATGGGGCTGGGGGGTGGGGCAAGATTTCAAAGCCAGTCTTGGCTATATAGTAAGTTTGGGACCAGTCTGGGCCACATGAGACCCTCCCTCAAACAAGAATAGCAAGAACAAGCCATCGCTAGAATGTAGGGGCAATGATGATATAAACACCCAGGGCAAGGTGTCCGGTGACTGTGCTGTCTGTGGCTGAGGTGTCCTGCTGGATTGATGTAGAAGTCTTGGGACAGGCAGGTAATTAACACTGGCCAGCACAAACCCTAGGTCATATTTTAAAAGGGATCAAACCAGCATGCAATTAATCCTCCTGGTGCCTTTGACTTTTAAAGTGGCCTGACTGAATCCAGCCTTTTTCTAATGAATAATGCAGTGCTGGGCTTTTCTCCTTCAGTTGAATCCTGCACTCTCTCGGGCTCACCATCAGTTCACTTTCTAACCTTGGGCCAGCCACTTAACCCCGAGTCTGGATAGCTGCCCTTGAAGTGGATGGAGTCAATACTGACCTGGAGATTCACAGGGAGATAGCTTATTAATGACTTGAAAGCACTTGGGATGTATCAAGTATATTTTAAAAAACAGAAAACAAAACAATCTTCCTACGATAATGTATGGATAGCTAAGTGAAATCGTGACGGCCAATTGCCCTCACGGAAATAAAGCACTTAGGTGCTGTTTTGATGTCCTGTGACATTTAAAGCATTGAGAAAAATGTTCATTTGAGGCAAGGTTTTTGCCAAAGGACAAATTCATCTAAGTGAGTGAGTGGATAGCTTAGCTTTCTGCTCAATTCCCTCTGAGGGTATCAAAGTAATTTGACATGGCTGATTATATATATATATATATATATATATATATATATATATATATATATACATATATATATATATACATACACACATACATATGGATCTCCTCATTACTTTCTCTCTCTCTCTCTCTCTCTCTCTCTCTCTCTCTGTGTGTGTGTGTGTGTATGTGTGTAGGTCAGAGGTTGGAATCAAGTGTCTTCTTTGATTAATATCCCGATTAACTTTTTGAGAAAGTGTCTCTCACTGAGTCCAGAACTCACTAATTTGGTTAGACTGCTGGCCGAGGCCCAAGAATCTCCCTGTCTCTGCCTCCCAAGATCTGGATGATAGGCACACACTGCCACACCCCACTTTTAAATATTATTTATTGAATGTATATGAGTACACACTGTAGCTATCTTCAGACACACCAGAAGAGGGCATCAGATCCCACTACAGATGGTTGTGAGCCACCACGTGGCTGCTGGGAATTGAACTCAGGACCTCTGGAAGAGCAGCCTGGTCTCTTAACCGGTGAGCCATCTCTCCAGCCCCACACCCCACTTTTTATTTAGGCACTGGGGATCCAAACTCGAGCTCTCACGCTTGAGCGACAAGCACGCCACCTACTGACCCACCTTGCCAGCCCTTCTTTTGACCTCTTGTGGCTACAAGGGAAGAGAGCCAAGTTTGTGGAATAGACCGTGTCAGAACAGGTTAGCAGTGTGAGCATATTTAGCCACTCTGGTGGAGCACGCAGAGGAAGAGATCCAGAGGCAGTGGACAGCCAGTGTGCCTGTCTACTGTTAGAAAACATGCGGCCATGTTACTATGACACAAAGCATTTCCAGATCAGAAGAAGGGAACTAAAGCCAAGGCTTAAATGGAATGCTGCTTGCTCTCACAAAGAGTGCCACGGTCCCTCTTTTAGATGCTAAGTATTTGTATTCACTTCCTATGGGTTTTACTGGGAGGCAGTCTTCCTTTCATACCAGAAAGTAAAATTACCAACTCTTTCCTTCCCTGGTGCATAGAGGTCCTGCCAGTCAGAGGCTTCTGCTCTGGCCTTTGCAAGAGAATCAACCAGTAGTGACAAGGAGCCAGAGCGAGCGCTTTCTGACAGTGGAAGAGACTGCAGATGAACTTCTCCTGTGCTGCAGATCAACCCCAGGATATGGTGCATGCTAAACCGGCTCTCCACTACGGAGCCATATTCCCCGCCTTTAAGAATTTTAACTTAGCCGGGCGTGGTGGCGCACGCCTTTAATCCCAGCACTCGGGAGGCAGAGGCAGGCAGATTTCTGAGTTTGAGGCCAGCCTGGTCTACAAAGTGAGTTCCAGGACAGCCAGGGCTATACAGAGAAACCCTGTCTCGAAAAACCAAAAAAAAAAAAAAAAAAAAAAAAAAGAATTTTAACTTACTGAGGTCTGAAGAAATGGTCTAGTGATTGAGAGAACATGCAGAGGGCCTAGGTTTGATTCCCAGCACCAAAATGGTGGCTCGTAACCATCCGTAACTCCAGTTCTAGGAGAATCTGATACCCTCTTGTGGCCTCCACAGGCACGGTATGCATGTGGTACACACACATGCATGTGTGCACTTACATAGGCAACACACACACACATATAATAAATCTTATGAAAGAAAAGAAATTTGACTTTTGGGTGGCAACTATAAAGGCAGCTTTCACAGTAGGCGAGCCTGATCTAAGCCCAGATATGGGTCCTGTGGTGTCAGGGTGCTCTGCATGACACTGCTCAGGCAGAATCTCCTAGACCTGGTCTTGGGGATTCTGTGAGATACATATTTACTTTCACAGTTGTTATTTAATATGAACATTTTTAACACATGCCAAGATAGAAGCAATGTGGGTGAAGCACGAAGACCTGAGTTTGGTTCCCCAGAACCCACATAAAAATATGAGTGTGGTTGTTAAGGTCTTGTAACCCTAGTGTAGGGGAGGCTGAAACAATCTCTACAGCTCATTGGCCACCCAGCCAACATCAGGAGCTCCTGGCCAATAGGAAATCCTTTCTCAAAAAACAAGGTAGCTAGGACCTGAAGAATGGTATGATATGTGCCCACATGCATATGTACTGACACACATGAACACACAGAAAGACAAAAAAAAACCCCAATAAATTGATGAATCCTCTTCATTCATCTCCTATTTCCATATCTCCCCCATTCCCTTCCTGGTGTACTTACTATAAAAGTAACATAGTGTAGTTGAACAGCAGTGAGATTTTGAAAATGTACAGTCACCCAGTCATACTTATAGTCAAGTAACATTTTTGTTCTGTTTCTAGAGCTGAGTTCGTTTCTATTTAAAAAAATAAAAAACACCTTTTTTATTGTATTTGTTTGGTGTGTGTGTGTGTGTGTGTGTGTGTGTGTGTGTGTGTGTGTGAGACAATACAAATGATATTTGTAATGTGGCGGTCAGAGGACAACTTGAAGATGTTAATTCTCCTTCTACCATGTGAGTCCCAAGGATAGAACTCAGGTCACCGTCACCAGGCTTGTTAATAAGATGGCTGAGCCCTGTTTGAGTTCTGCATACATTTGTTAACTGTCACAGTATCTTACAGAACACATTTCAGCATCCCAAAGGACTTCTTTCTGCTTTAGTAATTATACCCTCTACTACTGACTCTTAACCTCTGGAAACAACTGATTTGTTATCCATCTCCAAAGTTCTCCTTTTACAATGTCTTAGAAGTATAACCACACAACTGTTAGGTAGTCTTGTGTGACTGGTGTGCTTAAACACCCAAGTTGTCCCATTCCCTCTTATTGCATAGTTGATCTGAGACATGCTCCCTCGCCCGCTGGGAGAGACGGTTGAGTTGCGTAATAGTTAATCTGGGCTGTCAACTTGACGGGAACCAAGATGGAAGCTGCTGGGTGCACTGGTAAGGGATTCTCTTGATCAGGGTATTTGAAGTGAGAAGGCCCACTCAAAGTGTGGGTGGCACCTTCTGGTGGCAGCTCAGGAAAAAAAAAAAAGAGGTGACCCTGAGAGAGAAGTTCCTGCTGATTGTCGCCACATGTTGCTGGAGAGTTCATCTATCCTGCTTGCAAGCTTGTCTACTCTGTTTGAGAATTCTCCTGTCTTGGTGCTTGCTTCTCCATTCCTCTCCATTCCTTCACTGATTTCAGATTCCAGCCTCTTCAGCCTTTTTGTAGACAGACTGGAGATGATTGGCTCTCCAGGAATCATCAAGGCCTTCAGCCCCAGCACTGTTGAAGTGTCCTGTCTCACCCGTGGGCGGAGCAGCTGCTGGGTTCTCCCGCGCTCCAATCCGAAGACAGCCATTGTTGGACCGCCCAGGCTCTATCGTCAGTTTGCTTTCTGGTGCCTTGCGAGACCACTCGGATCAAAAGCAACTTGGAAAGGAAAGGATTTATTTGGCTTTGACACTTGCACATCACAGTCCATCCTTGAGAGAAGTCAGGGCAGGAGCTGAAGCAGAGACCCTGGAGGAATGCTTGCTCTTTAAAGTTCACTTGGCTAGTTTCTTATGTATGCCTATGGGTGATACCGCCCACAGTGGGCTGGGCCCTTTTCATATCAATCATTAATGAAGTAAATGCCTCGCAGACTTGTCTACAGGCCAATCCGATAGAGACATTTTCTCAATTTAGATTCCCTCTTCCCAGGTGACCCTAACTTGTGATGAGTTGACAATCTAATAAATCCCTCTTTAATATAGATTCAGCTTCTCGGTTCCTCTGGAGAATCCTGACCGGTAGATACTTTTTCCACTTGGGAGGGGTAGGAACAGCTGTTATCTGGTATCAACAAAGCCAGTTTTCTAATTAAACCATTCCTTCAGCAGTGGCTTCTATAGATCGCCATGGTCAGACTGCTCTTCCTCTAGAACCAGCCTAATCCCCAAATAGAGAACAAACAAGGTCACTTTATGACGTAAATGATTTTGTTTCTGTCAACCAAACATCCACACAGCATTAGAACAGCATCCTCGGCTTCTTTTCTATTTTCTTTGTCCAAGGCAGGGGGCAAAGGAGCATGCTCAACCCGAGAGCCACTCCTTTGTCAGCAGTTGGCTTGGCAGTGTTCCCTAAGTGCTTCCGAGTAATGGATAATGAGTTACAAATCCAGCTCTCTCTCTCTTTTTTTTAATTTAATTTTTTTCCTTTTTTTTTTTTTTTTTCAAAATAGGGTTTCTCTGTGTAATATGTAGCCTTTGGAACTCTGTGAATCAGGCTGGTCTCATACTCAGAGATCTGCCTGCCTGTGCCTCTGCTGGGATTAAAGGTGTGCACCACCACCAGTTCTTTGAAAGACTCTAGAGGCCCTGGAATAGTTGTCTCAGAATCCAAGCACTGCAGAGTTCAGTGAGCCAAACACTTTAGTTTTATATCAGCCATTTCCACTTTTTTATTTTTATTTTTTAAAAGATTTATTTGTTTATTTAATGTATATGAGTACACCGTAGCTGTACAGATGGTTGTGAGTCATCATGTGGTTGCTGGGAATTGAACTCAGGACCTCTGTTCACTACAGGCCCTACTCGGCCCTGCTTGCTTCTGCCCAAAGATTTATTTATTATTATATGTAAGTACACTGTAGCTGTCTTCAGACACACCAGAAAAGGACATTAGATTCCCATTACAGATGGTTGTGAGCCATTATGTGGTTGCTGGGATTTGAACTCAGGACCTTCAGAAGAGTAGTCAGTGCTCTTAACTGCTGAGCCATCTTGCCAGCCCCCCAGCCATTTCCACTTTCAAGCACTTGTATTGTCAAGGGGCGGAGTAAAAAACAATAAGCATACAGTGCCTGGAACTGTGATCCCCCAAACCTCAGAACCACCATTGATTCTCAGCTGTTCAACATGCCTTCCTTTGTCTTTCCTTAGAAGGGTTTGCTTTTCAGGGGTCTGTAATCTTTCCTGCTTGTGGATGACCAAGTCTGAAGTCTGACCTGAGTAAAGTCTGAACCTGGAAACTCTTACCACAGCCACTGCCATTTCTTGTCCTCTGTCACTGTCTTGGCCACTGATTCCAAAATACCGAGGAAACACTGTAGCTTAGATTTTTCAAAACCTACTTTTAATGAGGGTTCTCAACTGCTTCGACCCTCCTTCTAGCCCCCAGTTCAAAGGTTGGGGGGAGACAAAAATAGCAAATAGGACAAGGAAATGTGGACCTGTTTAGAAGTAGTTCTTTGGGGGGTGATTCCAATCTCTATTGTCAGAATACCAGCATCCAATTCAGTAGTGTCAGGGTACCAAACACAAATCATCAGTGGGGGCACGATCCAGCAGAAACTGCCAGGCCTCCACCAAATTGGACCAGCTGGAACACCAAGAGTAAAGATCAGCAAAGACTCGAGACCGATGAAGTGTTGCAAAGCTAGCTACGCAAGCACCTCACCACTGTCTGCTGAGTCCTATTTATACTCTCTCCAAAGATCATGGTGTCCTCCCATGGGTCTTGCCTTAGCAGGCCACCATATGAGTCTGATTCAGCAAAACACTACGTTTGTGAGTCTACATCATGTGACACAACCAGAAACCTCAACTGCAGACCAGCTCTTGAGTGGTGAGGTTGGGGAAAAGGTGGCCTTTTCAAGCCTAGAAGAAAGGTTGGAGTGGACAGTGCATGAGGGCTGGGATGTGGCCAAAGTCCCCTGGACTTCGATGAAATACAATGTCATGGACATGGCAGACCCCGTGGGTTATGGAGGGCTACATATTGGGTGTGTGGACCATGGAAAGTTGCAATAAGAAGCTAAATGTCTCTCCCTGTCCTTCACATATTGATAATAAAGAATTAAGGTGCATGGCAGTTACTATCACAAGCATGAAAAGCAACGGAAGAGCTGGGGGTGTAGTTCAGTGGTTAGAGTCCTTGCATAACACGAGCAAGGTGCAGGGTTCAACATCTCNAGGACATTTGAGTTTTAACCTGGGAAAGATAAATGTGAACTGTTTGCTCCCAAATTCTCCGATTATTTCCCTTTCTGGTTACCTGGCTCCATCACCAATTGTATTCTTAGAAAATCCCTGCTGATGAGCCTGCCCAGAGAAGTCTGCCCCTAAAGCCAGTCGATCTTGCACCAGCAGTAATGAACATAACCTCTAGGTTATGAGCGGTTTGGGCTAGCCCGGAACCGACTCGCCAGGTTTGGCCACAGATTTTTCAGGGGAATCGACTCTGATTTTGCTAAGCTCTGTACTGAAACTGCATCCCCAGTGTGCTCAAGGAAGTAACAGAGCAGGAGGTAGGTAGTTATGACCTATTTGGGCAGTGGAATGAGCCTTAGAAGGTCACAAATACACATGCAAATCGCTTCTCCTTCCACTGACTCTTAGTCCCACCAATAGTATGTCGCGCTCCGGGTCTCCGGCAGGGGCCGCTAGAGCCGGGGCCTGACACCAGGACGCGGAGCGCTCCGCCCCAGGCCTCTCCTGCTCCACGGTTCCCACCGCTTTTTGCAGGTGCGTGTCTGGCACTGGTCGGGGTCTAGGCTTTGTCTCAGCTCCGCGCGCCCCATCCCGCGCATGCGCGACGGGGTGCCGGTGGGGACAGCGGCGACGCTGTGGGTGGCAGGATGGGCCACTCGTAGGAAAGAAACCCAGGGGAGCGGCTGGGCCGAGGTAGGCAGTGACCGGAAGGAAGGGCACTTTGGCTAAGGTGACAGGGACCAGTTTTAGTGGTGGCGGTGTTAGTGCAGAAAGGGTAGGATCACGACACAGCCTGAAGGTAGAGCCGGCAGGATTTGGTGATCGTGGCAGCAGAGGGGGTGGAGGGGGAAGATCAAAAACCCAGCCACGAGCCGGGGGCGGGAGGGTGGTGCCCCAAAGTTTTTGCGAGGGGGCGGGGTGGGGGTAGCGCACTTTTCAACTCTGGGAAAATGGGAGCTCAGGAGCTACAGCTGCAGAAGTGGGAGGAAAACCCTCCGAGGGTGGAGGCTGGAGGCTGGGCATGCACGTGTTGGGAAAGGTGATCAGCTGGGTCCTAGGCTGTACCCTTCTTTAGGTTAGATGGCAGGTAGCCCTGACCGGAGCAGGTGTGAGAAGAGAGGGTTGGTGTCAAGGCCTGGGACTCCTGGGGTACTGCTCTCATTTGGGAGCTTTTGGTATCCAAAAAGCCTTCACGGAAGGCCTGTGAACGGTTCTGCAGGACAGTTGCCATGCACTCTGCCCTGTGCCTACTCATGCATTTCAGTTGATTGTGTATATTTCTGGGGTGCCGTGGGGTGTTTTTATAAATGCATGAATTATATATAAGAAGAGATAGCTAAGCTGATTAACGTGTCTGTCATCTCGAACATTTTTAGTAAACCTTTCAAGTTCACTCGTTTTAAAGTTTTGAAATGGGCATCGCTTCATTATCAACTTTGGTTGCTGTGCCCCGCAAAAGACGAGTCAAACTTGCCCCTTGACAGACAGACATCTCCATGCCCCCATCTTGTTCCCCACACCCAGCCTCTGGTGACCGTCATTCTCTTCTTCGCTTCTGTGAGTTTGACTTTTCTATGCTCCTCGTGTGAAATCCACCTGCCCTACTGTGCTTAGCTTATTTTACTTAGGTTAGCAGGGTCATTTTTTAAAAAGATTTATTTATTATATGTAAGTACACTGTAGCTGTCTTCAGACACTCCAGAAGAGGGAGTTCTCATCACAAATGGTTGTGAGCCACCATGTGGTTGCTGGGATTTGAACCCAGGACCTTCAGGAAGAGCAGTCGGTGCCCTTAACCGCTGAGCCATCCCCCCAGCCCGAGAACCCATTCTTCTAATATTGTCTTGTGTGTACACAGGCTACACTTGCCTTAGTCCTCTGTTGATTGCCACCTAGATTGTTTCCATGTGGGTAACACCAAAATGAACATCGAAGCGCAGATGCCTTCCTCTTACCCACATTGACCTTCAATCCCTTCATAACAACCTTGGAGCGGGGCTTGCTAGAGTACGTGCTGATTCTGGTTTTAAGTTTTTGAGTGATCTCCATATTGTTTACCAAAATGGCTATGCTAACTGACATTGGCAGTGTCTCACAGCTCCTTTTCATCCACATCCTTGTTAATGTTAGCTTTTGTCCTTTTGATAACCAGCCAATTCCAGCAGATTTGTGGTGATAGTTCATTGTGGCTTCATTCCATTGTCCCGGTGTCTTCCTTTGAGAAATACCCACTCAGGCCCCCTGCTCAGTTCTAAAAGTAGGTGGCTTTCTTGCCACTGATAGGCCTTGGTGCTCTGTTAAATATAAGCCATGCCATAAAACACCAACACCAGGTAAGGCTTCATGTGACCACAATGAATCCAGACAAAAATCCAGACCTCTTAAAAATCCCGTCTAAACCACAAATCCAAAAGCCTGCTGCTTTTCAACAGAGGACCAATCTCTCTTTCTCCTTTTCAATAATGTCCCCTACAATGTCCAGTCAGAGTAGCTTGCGTCCTCTTAGGCTCAGGTTCCGTTCTCAGCACCCACACTGTGGCTCACAGCCATCCATAGCTCCTATTCCCAGGGATGTGGTACCTTCCTCTGAACTACTAGGGCACCATGCACTCGTGTGGTGTACACAAGTACGTGTACGCAAGCAAAACATGCATGCACATAAAATAAATAAATCTAAATAAAACTATTTCACAATTAACACCCTTTAATTTCTCCATGATTTGTGCTGCCTGGAAGACACTGACAGTCCACATAAGATATTCACGTAGATATTGAAACCCTGGCTTCTCTTCATATCTCCCTATATACTATTTCTTACCCACACCTGATTTTTTCACTAATTTCTTGTGGATTCATAATTTTAAACATCCTAGTAAGTACCAGATTCTCGTCATCCCTATCTCTCACTAATTAACCTTTTCCCTCCAGCTGTGTGTTCTGTTGATCTCTATCCGATGATATAAAACTCTCACTCTGAGTTTTAAAAACTGGTTACATCCTGGCAGTGGTGGCAAATGCTTTTAACCGCAGCAGTAGGGGAGGCAGAGGCAGGCAGATCTTGGTTAGTTTAAGGTCTGGTCAGCCTGGTCAAGACCAGGTCAGCCTGGTTGAGTTCCATAACAGCCAGGAAGGGCTACATGGAGAAACCTTGTCTCAAAAAAACATCAATCAATCAATCAATCAATCAATCAATCAATCGTCAAAGTGCACAGACACACAGTTTTCCCTTAGTTCCATTTTCATCCCTGTGACTACATACCTTTCCAGAACAACTTACAGAAGGAAGGGTTTATTCTGGCTCACAGTTTGAGGGTCAGAGCATCATCGCTGGGAAGGTATGACAACAGGATCTGGAGACAGCTGGTCACGCCGCATCTGCAGTCGGGAAGCAAAGAGAATGAGTGCTAGTACCCAGCCAACTTTCCTCCTTTTTTATTTCTCTCCTCAGCGTGGCATACAGGCCTGTAATCTCAGGCTTTGGGAGTCTGCAGTAGGAGGAACATTATTCAAAGCTACCCTGCAGTATGTAACCAGTCTCTCTCTCAAAAAAACAAGAAGCAAAATAAAATTAGGAATTGTGAGATGTTTGATACTTTATTCCAACACGGAGTTCACATTACATGTTGTGCGTTTGGAGTAGTCTGGGCTAACAGTGTTCTGCTGTCGGCGAGTAATGTATGAGATTTTCCACATAGGACTAGTTATCTTGAGTTAACCAGCAAATGTTTGTACCTATATGCATGTAACAACACTGATAGTGAGGCAAAGACACACTATGTATGTGCATGTTTTGTGATTGCTTCTGTACACTGTATAACTTTTCTACAGCCTGCCTGTAAGACTTCAACTAAAACCTGATGCGACCTCTCCTGAGTGCTCCGGGCCGATTCATTTCCCAGCTGTGTTGTAGACTGAAGCCTCCTGCCTCCCCACAAAGCAAGATCTGCCTCACCATGGCTCGTCCAAGTTCAAGTAAGTCATTCGTATTACACGTCTCCATGGGCCACGGTGCTGAGAGGGCTTTAGCATGATTTTCACAGGGCACGCATGCGACTAGGAGGAGAAATTTAGATAGTTGGTACCTACTGGGCCTCAGTTCAGCTGGGTCACAAACACAAAGGCGTTGTCTTGACTTTCCACAGGAAATGTGGATCCATGAACCTTTTAAATCAGCTGTGCCCAACAGCAGGCTATGCACACCAAGCAGCCCAGAGAACCGTATATAGAAAGACTTAAGTATAGTAGATCACAAGGAGGTATCGGAAGTGGAGCTGAGATGCTGAGCTAATGGGTGCCCAAAGCTCTCGTTTCCTGGAGAGGCTGCCATGCACCCACCCATCAAGTGTATAAGCTTGTATCTTCGTGATACAGGAGACACTTTTTAAAGACGTTTATATTTATTTATTTAAGGGAGAGGGACATGTGTGTGCCATGGTGTGTGTCGAGGTCAGAGGACAACTTGTAGAAGTCCTATCTCCTACCACCACTCATCTTCCAGAGATTGAACTCAGGTCATCGGGCTTGGTGGCAATGCCCTTCCTTTGAGTCATCTCACCAGCCCTGAGGAATACTTTTTATTGGAATATCCAAAATATATATTTAAAGGTTTATTTATTTAATATGTGTGAGTGTTTGGTGGGAACCAAACCCATGTCCTCTGCAAGAGCAACAAGTGCTCTTATTAGCTGAACCGGCTTTCAGCCCCCATTAGAGTACTGCACAGTATACTTCCCCCCCTCCCTGGTGTTAAGGTTCATGACATACAAAGGAGATATGGAATATAAATGTCCAGTTGGCACTCTGAATTGACATGGGTTTTATTTTCTGTTTAGATATGGCAGACTTTCGGAAGTGTTTTGCAAACTCCAAGCACATAGCTATCATCTCAGGGGCTGGCGTCAGCGCGGAGAGTGGGGTTCCGACTTTCAGAGGAGCTGGAGGTTACTGGCGAAAATGGCAAGCTCAGGTTAGTAATGCTTCCAGAATACCAAAGGCTTTTCTGAATGAAGCTTTTACTGAGTTCGATCCAGCATCCACATAGAAGCGCAGGGGCCGTGCTTGAGATGGGCGGTGACCATTTTCTCCTCTTGGTTTTGCTGTCAACACAGTCTCTATGATGACTATGGTAGCAAATCTGGGGCCAGGGAGACAGGTGCTATACGGAAAAGCACTTGTGTGAGCATCAGGCATGAGGACCTCAGTCTGAATCCCAGCACCCATAGAAAGAGCTGGGCAGGCACAGCTCCATATGCATGAAACCCAGCCCTGGGAAGGGGAGACAGGAGGTTCCTGAAAGCTTGCCTAGGCTACACAGCAAGGTTCTAGTTCACTGAGAGACTGTGTCTTACGGCAAGAAAGCAGAAAGAAATAGGAAGATACTCAGTAGCCTCTTTTAGCTTCTGAATACTTCTGCTTCATAGGTGTATGCAATTGCATACTTATGTGTATGAAATACACACACACACACACACACACACACACACACACATCACCCCAGAAAGGAGCCCTTGACAGACCAAAGAAATGATTGCACCCACCATCCAATTTGGTGATGTAGTGAGTCTTTTATTGTAGTTGCTAACGGGAGTATGTGTGTGTGTGTGTGTGTGTGTGTGTGAGGGAGGGGGGTTACTTACAAGGAGTGGGATAATTCATCAGTTGGATTGCATATCTGATTCCAACTCCACCCCCAAGGGCTTTTACAGTTCCTGGGTTAGAGCACGGGTGCTCCTGGCCAGGGTGTCCTTGGTGATAGGATACAGGGTCCCTGAGGGCCACACATTGCACTTTGAAAGGAAAGGCTATTGCCCCTG
>LR749764.1:1492802-1598488 GCA_902729485.2 Mus minutoides
ATGTATGATTCTGCTTTCTTTTGTATTCTCTACGATTAGTGTCTACAGCCTCAACAAAGCCCTTGGCCATATGTCTGTGGTCCGTTTCCCATCCAGATTTTTGGCTTGATGGGTTTTCCTGAATTCTGAAAATTAAAAAAAAAAAAAAAAAAGAGAAAAGTTGACTTCTATCTAGGGGCTAGCCAAGAGGCAAAGGCAAAGCTATATATACAGAGCTTTCCTGGAGTCCCAGTAGCTATGAGATAGCCCAGAACAAAGGTATAGATAGGCCCAGGGAGTGCTTTCAGACAGGTGCCAGGCAAGGTGTGTTATACTGTGGCAGGTTTTCTGTGCCTAGGCAGGGATGCGTGGAGTCCTCCTTGAAGTTAGGTGCATCCCATGATGGTGGGTAGATGTCAGAGGCAAGCTACTCTAACACACGTGGGAGTGGGAGTGTCCCTCATTTTCCTGAGCTGTAGCCCCTCATCATCTTCAGGTGCTTTCTCTCTTGAGGTAATGCTTCTCTGAAATCCACTGCCTCTTCTCAGACTCCTTCTGCTTCTGTGCAGTCCCTGCCCCGTACCCCAGGGTCCCCCAATCTCATCTTCCTGGGTCATTTCTGCAGGCTTCCTGTTTTAGCAGGGTGGCCACAGAAGACAGACATAGCTGAGAAGTTTGCATGGAGTTAGACTTCATGCCAGGGCAAGGCTATTTATCTTCCACACAGACCTTTTCCTCCACGAGTGTTTTCCTCCCAGGCTTCTCTGGGAAGATCTGAGCAGTTTTTGCATGTGGAAATATTCACTGGAATAATTCCTTAAAGTGTGAAAATGCTTCGTTCGATTACAATGTTTTGTTTGATTTCTTACCGCGGTCCTCAGCCAGCCTCACCCTTTATCCTGAACAAAGTTCCATTTAAATTAGTTGCTATCCGCTTATGAAGGTTTCTTCTCACCCTTGTTTTGAAGTTTGGGCAGGGCTGACTTTGCTGACTCTTGCACTGCTCTGGGGGGAAACCTGTAATAGGGAGAACCCAGCAACAGGCCAGCAGCTGCCCTAGTGCCAGGCACCGAGAATCCAAGTGTTCTCCTGAGCGGTACCAGGGTTCAAGTTTATGTCCTATGGAAGTCCACGCGAAGGCACGGTGAAGCCACGGCAGCTGATGCCCTGCTTGAGGTGGAATGGAGGTGGTTAAGTGTAGCTCACGCGTGGCTGCTTGCTGTTCAGTCAGTTTGGGGATAGATTTGAGTCCTTAATTTATTTTCTGTGAAGGCATAAGCTTCGTGGCTTGGGGACGGGCTCCTTTTCATGAGGTGGGGGTGGGGCGGGGGTGATGTTGAATGTATATATTTACGGGGATACGTTGCCTGACAGGTTTTAGGTGGGGGGAATAGAATGTTCACAGAATGTTCGCTAGGCAAAAAGAGGAAAGAGTGCTTCTTAGTCTCTGAGACTTATGACTGATGACTTAACTATACAATACCCATAATGCTTAGCAGACGGCTTTATCAAGATTTTGCTAACTCGTTTGTGGTGAAATATTTGTTGCGTGACCCAGTTGCAGGGGGCCAGTTCTAACCTCCCCGCTGAGGGAAAAATGGATATTTATCTAGAATAGGAGTTTTGTTCTAGCTCTATAACTACTGACTTCAAGAACATGTATGTCTAAGGTACACGTAATGAGAAAGTATATGTGGGATGTGGTCCAATGAAATTTCTACCCCAACTTAGAGCTAAATACATTTATGATTCCAGAAACCCTAGTTTTAGGCAGCGTTGTGGATGAGGTTTCCAGAATTCCATTTGTACTTTGAGTAAATACAATATTTAAGAGGTTTTGTGGTTTGGATTTATATATTTATAAGGTTTCATTTTTAAAGATGCTCATTTTGTCTGAACTGTAACACTGAGGGAGCTGGCGAGTGACCGCAGGAAGAGCTTTCCAGAAGGCTCCGGACCAACTCTGTGTTTTGCTACTTTGTGTGGTGTCTGCAGTGCTGAAGTTGTTTCTGTATGTGCCGTGGCAATATTTTTCTTAATGCCAGTGTGTTGATTTGGTTTTTTAAAGAGTTTTAAATGTATGACAACAACAACACAAAACAACACAAAACAACACAACTCTCCATGCTGTTGAATGGAAAGTGTGATCCTTTAATGTAATCTCTATGCTAATGTTTTCTTGTCTATTAAATTTTATTATTTCTAAATGAGATGTGTGGTTTCTCTGATTTATGGTCGAGATGCCGTCATCACTTTAGATAGTCACAAATGTGAACTTTCGTTAAGCCAATGCTTTTTATCATCCACATGAAGGTTTCAGGAGCTCCCACAAAGCTAACCTCATCTATCTCGTGTCTACAAAGGCCCTCGGTTTTTTCCAAGTTGAATAGAAGATGAAATAAGAGTATTATCTTTATAAATGAAATATTTTATTTGCTTTGATTTGATTAACTTTCAAATAGAATAACAAAATAGAATCCAGTGAGGTATAGAAATCTCTTACTTGTATAGTCCAGAGAAACTAGAAAAAAAAAAAAAAACTAAATCTACTAGTTATGATCACTGTTAAGTAACTTGAGAGAATGCAGCAATTTCGTGTTCATTATAGCAAAATAGCATCACACATCCATCAAGAACAGCAGTCTAATGTGCTTCAGAAATCTTCATACAAGTGAGCCAAGAGACAGGTTGAGGAAGACGACTCCCTGGTCCCATGTGATTATACTGTGAACTCCAACTTTGCTGCTGAGTGACCGAGAAACAATGTACATTTGCAGGGGTTTGAGCATTGTGGAAAACTGTGATGAAACTTTTCAGTGTATTAACCTGGCAGATGCAAAGGCAGAGAAATCCAGACGTTGCTAGACAAGCAGATGGAACCAAGAGGGGACCTCAGAGGAAGGGGCCGCAAGGGAGCCTGGGAAAGTACCATGGAGGCAGGTATGTTCTTTCTTTATTCTTTGCTTNACATTTGCAGGGGTTTGAGCATTGTGGAAAACTGTGATGAAACTTTTCAGTGTATTAACCTGGCAGATGCAAAGGCAGAGAAATCCAGACGTTGCTAGACAAGCAGATGGAACCAAGAGGGGACCTCAGAGGAAGGGGCCGCAAGGGAGCCTGGGAAAGTACCATGGAGGCAGGTATGTTCTTTCTTTATTCTTTGCTTTATTCTTTACAGTCTCAAAGGTTGCCTTGACTTGTTTGGGTACTCGATAACTTACTTTTCAAAGTGGTTAGGCCTTGATTTAATTCAAATATTCAATGATACAAGACAATTACCTGGCCAGCATGTTAGTTAACCAGATGTTTATTGACTGTACTGGTTATATTAGGAGTTTCAGGGGAAAGTGTCCTGGATGAGCAGGTTGCCTGTGACCTCGTTGTCCCCACAAGTGTAAAGAAAGTTGTTTTGTATGTTTGTGTCTATGCCCCTCAGGGAAGAGCCCTGGCTTTGCAAAGCAACTAAGGTTGTGGAAGTGGTGAGATGCTGAGACAGAGCAAGAAATGCACCAGACGCCAGTACCCCAAGGCTGAAACTCTGAGTACTCATGGGAGGGTGCTGGGGGCAGGGATGGGGAGGGAGGATGGAAACCAGAGACTGTATGCTCATCAGACTCAAGAGGAATAAGGTGGAATTAGAATCATTAGGTCAACTTACATAGAAAGAGATTTCAGATTGGTTTGTAACAAAACCAAAACAAAACCAACCTAACCAAACGAAACAAAAACCAACCCAACCCAATAACAAAAAACCTGGATAAACTTTCTCCATGGAAACTTGCAAATGCACAGAATGAGGTTGTATGAAACAGAAATTGTTGCTGGTTCACTTAGCACCCAGCCTTAGCATCTGAACTAGCTGTGTTCCTTTTCTTTGTTGGGTAAATGTTGGCATTTAACTTTCATTTCATACTTCCCCTAATTCCTCCCAACACGCTCTCACTATAGTTGAGCCAATCGAAAATCATCTTTTTTGAGGGGTCATTAGACCCATTTTGGACCAAGATAAGGTAATTTTAGGAGCTGGCTTCATGTCAATTCCATCTGGGTAGTTTGGAATGCATTAAACTTTTTATTGTCAGTCCGCAGATCAAAAAGCTTGCCTTCTCACAGAATTTTTAATGAATTTTAGTTATTTTGGCAACACATTAGCTTGAGATGTTGTTTTGAATGCTAAGGAACTCTTACTAGTCAATAAATGAACATCTATTTTTGTTATGTGTGAAACCCAAACTTCCCACACTCTTCCCTTAATCCCTCCCTATTTTCTGATTTCGTTTAATGTCATTTATGGAAGGACCTCATTCACCCTTTATTATCCTCCTATACACACATGAGCAAACACAATATACGTATGCATCTACACAAATGCATACATACACACATGAATTCTTATGCATTTTAGGAAACAGCTGGGAAAGAGCCATGTTCATCTACCAACTGCTTTTATTATCCAGGTAAGTAATGTTGAAAACATTATTATGATTATGATTATGATTATGATTTTATTATCATTATTACTATTACTACTAGCTACCTTTTTCCTGCTCGTGGAAGTGACGCTCTCAACATCATTGAGCAATGGAAACTATCCTAGCCAAACAACGGGCTTATTCGCTGACATTGCTCCTGTCTGATATTTTTTTTCTTTCTCAATATTCCAGCCAGAACTAACTGTACGGCTGCTAATAATTAAATTGATGGTCATAAATTTTCTTTGGCTAGATCTTCAAATTATACAATCATTTCTAGCTCCTGTGGTCTGACCGGCTGAAAGCCACCAGTTCAAATGGGACAGATGACCACCTGATTTTGTGGGCCCTTCTGCTGCTAGAGTGGAGGGCGGGCTAGAGTGGAGGGCGGGCTAGAGTGGAGGGCGGGCTAGAGTGGAGGGCGGGCTGCAGAGTGATCCCCAGAGACCAAGGAATGCTAAGGTCTGGCTTTGGAATGGAGAGAAAAGTGCCACTAATAATCCCTCCTGTCCTCTACCCGCAGCTTCATGTCCCAGATGAACCTCACCAGATGTTTTGACATACAGCTTAAAGATCTGTTGTCTTGACCCACAGCTTACAGTGCAAAATTTCCCTGACTTTTTGACAGGATACCTGTGCCTTTTATCGCTCTTAGGGAGAATATGAAGACAATTCTGGTTTACTGTTTTTAAAAGCAGGATCCTATGATGGGAAGTGCTCTATAACTCAGGTCGTGGGATGTGTCTACATGGCTGGTCCACGAAGGGAAGGCTTCCTGGCTGTTGGTAGAAGGAGGTAAAAGGTCTAGGTCTTCTCAGAGACTCACTGAGTATCTGCACTGGGCAGTGTCTGAAAGTCAGTCCCTTGAAGTCTAAGGCTTGGACAGACCTCTTTAGTACTGAGTTCTCACATGTAGCTATCTCAGAACCCTTTCTTACAACACCCATTAGCAGTGGGATTAGCTTGATGGAAGGCACTTTGTGAAATCTGCTTTGGAGAATGGGTAAAACAAACCAACAATCAAACAAACCCTGCTATCATGTAGAACCTGAAATCGAATATAAGTTACTGAGCCAGCATGTGACTTTAATAGGTGGCCAAATCAAAGTAGTGATTCCTAGCTGGTTCCAAGTAGAACAGCAACACAGGAAATGTGAAGGAGAGAGAGAGAGAGAGAGAGAGAGAGAGAGAGAGAGAGAGAGAGAGAGAGAGAGAGAAGGCTGCCAAGAGTGTACTGTAGTGGGCGATTGAGATTCCCATTCGCTTCCTACTTGATTGGCTTCCTTGTCCAGATTTGACAGCGTTGGCCCTAACATCTGCATCAGCATCAGCCTTCTGAGTCACTCTGCACAAAGCCCTTCCTAAATACACGCAGAAGGAAGTCTCAGGTGGGGCAATTAGGCTGGTTATTTGCTTTGCCCGTGAAACTTCCACTGTGAAGTTTTCGGAGTAGAACCCTGTGTCCCAGCTTTTGGAAAACACGCACCAGATGCAAAATCGTGATCGTAATGTTAGCATTCGAAATACTTAACAGTTCAGAGCGTGGCAGCCTCATTTAACACATGAGAAACCAACACGTGGAGATGACCAAAGGAGTCACAGGCGAGGACCAGAAACAGTCTTCTCGGGGCACTTGACTTGATCAGGGTGTATTCTCAGTGTGTCTTCTTTGGAGTAACTGTTCTCTTTCTCTGTAATTAGCTGCCTCATTCTAAAATTTCCTTACCATGTATGTCTTTGTTTCTTTGACTAAACACCAGTATCTCACAACTGACATCTCACCCTTGCCAGGCAAACGTGACAATCATACAATAATACTCCAGCTTGTCCCTCGCAGCCAACCCTTCCTCAACTCTCCCAGTCCTCACGCAAACTGTGTTAGTCATAGTCATTCCACATGCCAGACATCAGGGGATTCTCTGATCCCCTTTCTTGTGTGTGCACATATGTGTAAAAATGCATGTGCATGTTAGGATCATGTGTGCACATGTGTGTGTGCAGGTTTGCTGACCCCTGAGGACACACCTAAAGGCCAGAGGCTGACACCATCGTGCCCTGTTCAATCACCTTTTCACTTTGTTTTCTGAGACAGTGTTCCACTGACCATAGACCTCATTGCTTCCATTAGACATCCTGGCCAACGAACCCCAGGATCGCTGTCTCTGCCCTCCAGAGCTGGGATTACAGATATGAGGCACCATGCCTGGCTCTTGTACACATGTACTGAAGATCTGAACTCTGAACTTGCAGAGTAAGCTTTTTATCCAGTCATCTCCACAGGCTCCGTTATTTCTTTTAAACTTTTTTTGACATTTTATTTATTTTATTCTACGTGTGTGGGTGTTTTGCTTGCATGTGTATCTGCACACTATACAATGCCGGAGGAGGCCAGAAGAGGGCGTAAGATCCCCTGAGACCAGAATCAGATGGTTGTAAGCTGCCATGTGCATGCTGGGAATTGAACCCAGATCTATCAGAGGAAAAGCCAGTGTTCTTAACTGCGGAGCCATCTTTTCAGACACCCCTCCCCGTCTCTTGGAAAGAAGGGTTCGCAAAGCACATTCTCCAATAACCTGATGGGTATTTTCAAAAAGTAAAAATGGTAAATCTTTACAATTGGAAAATACCTTTCTTCTTTCCCAGGCCTGACTGGTGGTTTTGTTTTGTCTTTGTTATTGTTGTTGTTATTTTAACTGGAGAGTGTTTTATTGCCCTCTGAGGCCCGAATGTTCCTCTTCATATTGGGTCTTGGTGAGAACACTGATTTCAGTTCTTTCCTCTGTCCATTCACTCCCTGCTTCTCCTGTCCCCTGAGTTCATTGGTCTGTTTTGGTCTCTGTCTTTCATAGAGAACCCCCTCCCAAGCCTCTAGTTTTAACAGTCTTTTCCATTTAGTGAGGAGCTAAGCAAACCTGATGGAAACACTGTGGGCTCATTCCCCGGGGGCTTCTGCTGGGCTGTGTGTGGGCTCGTCCCCCGGGGGCTTCTGCTGGGCTGTGTGTGGGATTCCTGTTTTAATAGCAGAGGCTCAATCCTTGCTCGAAATGTCTTTTATCTTTGTGAGTTTCTCCTTAGAGGATAATACTGAGTACAGGCTGAGAAAAGGAGGAGGAAGAGGAGGAGGTCGAGGAGGAGGAGGACAAGGAGAAGGAGGAGGACAAGGAGGACGGGAGGAGGAGGACGAGGAAGAGGGTGAGGAGGAGGAGGACGAGGATGAGGATGAGGACGAGGACGAGGAGGATGAGGATGAGGAGGATGAGGAGGAGGAGGACAAGGAGGACAAGGAGGAAGACCAGGACGAAGAGAAGGGGGGGAATATCTGACTCTTCACTGTACAGACTACCATTTAATACCTGTTTATAGCAGGGCTCCTTATATCCCCCATCAGGTATTATATCCCCCATCTGGTATTATATCCCCCATCAGGTATGACTCACATCTCTGAGGACAGCTCTTTTCCCAGCTTCAGCAAGATAACGCAGCAAGGAAGGGCAGGGCAGGGGAACAGCAGTTGTCTGTCTGCATGCAGTAGAAAAGAATATCTTAGAGGCCCCTGTCCTGTGTGACATTGTCCACTCTAGATTCATAGGTGGCTGGTATATCTAACTACTCCAGCTTTCCAAAACTCTCCAGGAATTATCTTGCTAGTTTTCATCAGCCCTTCACCTCTGTGTTGGGTTGAATAAGTATGACCCTCTTAAGCTCATACATTTGAATTTTCAGTAACCAGGGAGTGGAACTCTTTGAAAAGGTTAGAAGGACTAGGAGGTGTGGCCTTGTTGAAGGAAGTGTGTCACTGGGGGTGGGCTTTGAGGTTTTAAAGGCCCATGCTGGGGACCGGTGTCTCTTTCTGTTCTCTACAGATGAGGATGTAGCTCTCAGCTATGGCCCAACACCATGGTGTGCTGCTGTGCAAACCATCTTGATGATAATGGACTATAAGCCTCTGAACCTGTAAGCCAACCTCCAATTAAATGCTCCCTTTTATAAGAGCTGCCATGGTTGTGGAGTCTCTTCACAGCAATAGAACTCAGGCATCCTCCTTCCCGCCACTCCTACCGCTGGCAGAGGAGCAACTGCGGATAAAGCCTATGCCGACCATGTTTCAGCTGGAGTGATTCCCGGTGAGCTTCTGTGGGTTCAGAGATGTTAAAACCTTATGAAAGATATAGTTAATGGGTGCACACAGCACAGTCAGAGCAGGGCACTTTAATGTATGCAGGGGGAATGCCAACGTCCCCTGAAGCATGGGTGTGTACAGCTGAGGTCAGAAATGGAAGAGGCCCCTTTCCAGCAGCCATTTTGCTTAAGTGGAAAGAGCTTTACTACTGACTGTTGATATCATTTTATGCACGCTAGCGTGCAAAACATTTGCAGGAGAGCCAGGAAACTTTGTTTTAAATGCATCCTAATGTTTTCTACATTTAATAGAGAAATGGCTTCTGACATAGAAGTTATCTGAAGTAGCATTTGATCAGCAATGAACAGGAAGTGTCTTCCACTTTAAGTGTAATAAAGTACCATGGCCTCTAGGGAATAAGGTACCTCTCTAGCCAATGTGAGACATGATGACATGATGCTTAAGATGATGAATGATGTCATAATCTGAAAACCTCAGGCTGTCAAAGCCAGTATTTTTTTTTTCTTTTAAAAGGTTTATTGTGGCCAAGTTATTCATCAACATCTATTTTGTGAGACACTAGCTTTGTTCTGATGGGAAATTCAGAAATAGCTAAACATCTGTCAAGCAGGATTTGTTTTTAATTATGCAGGTGAATGTGAGACTGTGGTCTGTACAAGTGTCTGGCACTGGTACATCAGATAGTTATCAGAGCCTTGTGTCGCAGAATAATGGCATGCCGTATGCACGGAGTAGCAATGAGCCTGACATGGTATATGCTGCTCAGCAGAGGTTACTTCCTATATTTTTGAGTTATGCGTGTTTATGAGTTGTAAGGCTCTAGGGAGCCCCTGTTCCCCTTTCTGCAGCATTCATTTCTGGAGGCTCTGAAATAACACAAAGATTAACTGAGCACTTACTAGGTTCCAGAGTCTATGTTAACTGCCTTAAATGTATTGTCTCAGTCAGTTGCTATGGCAACCCCAGTTTTCTAATATGGTAGTTTAATTCAGGCTGCTACCAGATGAGAAAGAAATTACATCTTTTTCCATACTAACTCTATCTATATCCCCTTTTAACTCTCTCTCTCTCTCTCTCTTTCTCTCTCTCTCTGTGCGTGTGCGCGCGCGCACGCACGCGCGAGAGAGCATACTCCTGTGCCTCTGCATAACATGTGTGTACTTGTCTACTTTACACAATACCATTTACTTCTCTTTCTGAAAGAGGAGGTATTTGGTATCCATGCATTCTTACACTCAGGTTTATTGATTCTGTTATTTCTGACTTTTGTGTTGATTGTGTTAGACCTTAGATATACCCGCGCACAATCTCATTTCTTCTCAGCTGAATGACTTTGTGTTCTTTAAACTCTGTTGTGGAGTTATTGGCTTGTTTTGATATATGATAGAGACTCTGAGACAACTTTAGCAATGCCATCTTACAAAATGAATTATTAAATATTATAAAAATACATTCTTAGTTTTTTGAAGGCTTTTGAGTTTTAGAAAAATCCAGGAGTTGTTAGGCAGATGTTGTATACCTCATGCCCCATTTCTTCCATACTTTGACTTCCTTTGGCTTGATTATATCTTTTTTTTGTTGCCCAATATCAGCCCAGAGTATCACATGACCCTATTTTCCTGTGTCATTAAGAGTCTGTTGGGGGCTGGTGAGATGGCTCAGCAGGTAAGAGCACCCGACCGCTCTTCCGAAGGTGATAAGTTCAAATCCCAGCATCCACATGGTGGCTCACAACCATCCATAACGAGATCTGGCGCCCTCTTCTGGAGTGTCTGAAGACAGCTACAGTGTACTTACATATAATAAATAAAATAAATCTTTAAAAAAAAAAAGAGTCTGTTGACTGTGGTGGTTTCTTGAACTTCTCAAGGGTCTGAGGCCCCTGATGGTTCGGAGGAGACAGGTCAAGTGTGGTATAAAGTGTTTCCCAGTTGGGATTTGTTGGGAGGTGTTCTTGTGGTTAGAGCGCTGTTTCTATGACATCACATCATCACATCATGATGTATTGTCTGGTATTGGACTTGCTCTCTTGGCTATCCTAGTGATTGCCACACCCCTCCTTCTGAAAGTGACTTGTTCTCCCTTTCCACTCTTTATTCTTTGGAAGGAAGAACTGTGCAGAGGTGGGGACTAACATTTCATTTCCCTGAGAGTAAAATATTGATGTCCATTTGTAGAATATTTTGGTGTAGAAGATGTGTCTTTGCTCTTTTACTTATCTACAGATTCAATATTTGTTTTTGTATGGACTCATGGATATATATTTTATATTTTTGGATATCAGCCAATAGAATGTTACTCACTTTGCTCCTCGACAGTTATTTGCCTTTGGCCGCGGAGAGTTGGCTTCGTTGGCTTGTGTTCTCTTGTGATACATTCTAATTGCTATGCATATCCAGTTCCTTTACATGGAGGCACCTTTTCCTTTAAGAGTGCTTTTCAGAGGAAACATTTTATTATTGTTGTGTGTTTATATACATTTTCTTCCTTAGTCTCTCAGTGAAGTGAATAGCATTAAGTGACTTTCAAATGCCCATCCCCTCTTCTATACCTAACACGAGTCGCGCCTGGCTGGGTGTACAATGTCTTATGCATTGTTGAGTTGCTCTGTTGATATGCTATTGTGCCTCTTTGCACGTGTGTTCATGAGCAATAGTCCTGTGCAGCTTTCTTTCTTGCACTGTGTCTGGTTTGTGTGTAGTGCAATGCTGTCCTCTGAGGATGATTTAGGAAATGGCCCCTGCTTCTGCTAAGAGATGGAAATGCTATACTTTCTTCTTTAAATGTTTGATTGATAGGAAGCATATTCTATTCAAAAATACCTCCACCAGTAAGTACTTGGGAATATATATATAACCAAAGAAGTGAAGAGACACTGTGATCAAGGTAACCTATATATAAGAAAGTATTTAGTTGGAGAATTGCTTACAGTTTCAGCGGTTTAGTCTGTAATTATTATGGTGGGGAGCATAGTGGTTCACAGGCAGACATAGTGCTGGAGAGGTAGCTGAGAGTTATATCCTGATCTGCAGGACACACACACAGACACACACACACACACACACAGACACACACACACACACACACAGAGAGAGAGAGAGAGAGAGAGAGAGAGAAACCTTGGCCCTTACATAAGCTTTTGAAGCCCCTCAAAGCCCACCCCCCAGTGACATACTCCCTAATCCTCCCTGAGTAGTATATCAATAATAAGCATGCACATATATGAGCCTCTGGGAGAATAGTCTCATTCAAACTACCATCTACAATGAAAATTTCAAAAGGAAATCACAGATGATACTAGCAATGACAAAAGATTATTTGTTCCCGAGCAGGCAGAATTGATATTATGAAAATGTATATCCTATCAAAATTAATATGCAGAATCAATGCAAGACCTATCAAAATATCCATGTCATGTCTCACAGGCTTAGCAAATATAAGAATTTATATGGTCCCATGAAAGACCACGAATGACCAAAACAATCAGTCTTACAGAGTCAGGTTTGCACTTCCCCCATGAGCTTTCAGGGTATAAAAGTCAGGTCCTCAGGCTTGGTGGCCAGCACCTTAACCGCTGAGCCGCCTTCTCTCCAGCCCCACACTAACATTTAAATACATAGTATTAAGAGCTACAAAATACAAACGTTCAATCTTAGCAAGAAGATTAAATTTGAGTTCTTTACCAACTGCTCCACTCTCTCAGTTCATGAGGATGCTGGTACTTGCTGAGCACCTCCCATTGAAGGACATGACAGTAACACTGCAGGCTAGGTTTGAGTATTTTAGTTTATTCATGTGAGGTGCAGTGCAGGGAAGTGGAATTATCTACTGGTAATCACATGGATAGTGGATTCACGCAACCTCAGTGCATATTCCCTCTGCAAGCCCTCTGCACCACCCTTCTCCTGTTTCTCTGTTCTGCATCCCCCAAGAATGTGAGAGTCTCCTGCAACCCTCCAAGGGATGAATGAATCACTGTATCAGTGACAGAATAGAAATGTTAAGTAATCAGCTGCTCAATTCATGGTTCTTTCAAGTAACAGAACATTTAGGGGTGGGCAACCACGAGGATGATGGAAGAGCTCTGCAGTGTTCCCAGGGGCTCTGTGCTGGATTCCCCGGGCCCCATCATATTCACTAGATAGTGGATTCAGTTGAAGAATTGTGTCCTCTCGGGACATTGCTGGAATCTGGTCTCCAGGTCTAGCAGATGTGCAGTCAGCGGGATGGCTGTGGACATGGTTTCTTTTCCAACGTGGGACTTCACTCTCCCAGCAGAAGCAGTCAGAGGATGGAGGAGCAGGATGAGGAAGAGTCTCAAGGATGGCCAGACCATCCATCTTTTAGTGCTCAGGTAAGGTAGTGCTCTCTTCCCTGACTGCCTCCCTCCCATACCCACCATGCTCTTGTTATGCTCAGAGTTCATGTGCATACAGCCTTTACACATGGCTAGCCTTAGGCCTTCAACTATCCTCTATTAGGACTTTCCTTCCCAAGCCTGTGCTATTCTCTGTACTTTTCCATTGAGAGCCCCCCCCTCACTTATGACTTCCCAAGTTCAACAGCAAGATGACCCCAGATCACTGTGTAACTGGCTACACTGTTCCTTCTCCAATAATAAATTTAAAACAAATAAACAAATCACAATCTGAACAGGTCTGTGCCTCCTTAGAAGGCAGTTTTATACTGGACCTGAGGTTTGGTGATCTTAGCTGTGGATCTGACTGGGTTAAAAGATGTCAAAGACTGGTGAAGTGCACATCTGAGCATGTGCAGAGCCTGTTGTCAGAGAAGACTGACGTGTGAATGACTGAGGAAGAACAGGGTGATGAATCCACCTCCCAGCCATACAAAGCCTTGGCCCAACCTAAAGTTGTGCTATGTGAGTGTTCCCTGGTAATGAACATTGTACTCCTGAATGAGTTGTCCTTTCTCTCTAGAGAGAATGAATCTAATCATTTCTTCGTACACGCTCTTCTCATTAATCTGTATGTGCCTACTGAAGTGTCTACGTTTCTAACTTTGTGTAAATGGGACATAGTATACCTGCTGTGACATTATTTTGTTGTTTCCTCTTGTTTTGAGATTTATCTATGTTGACACCAGGGGCTGTGTATATTCTGTGGTCCGTGTTGCTGATGGCCATTTAAATTACTCCTGATGGTTTGCCATTAAAGACAAGAAGAATGTCCTGATTGCAACCCTTATGCACTCTCTAGGGGTTCCTTTAGGAAACACAGTGTAAAGAAAAATGATTTTGGAGTTGAGAGGTTTACGTGTTGTAAAATTCACTCAGTTTGGCCCAATTGCTTTGCAGATGTCTGTGATAGAAATACTTGCTCTAGTCTGTATATCCACAGCTACAACATACCTTCAGCAGTTTTTCAGTGTATGTGCTTGTGATGGTTTCAATAAATATGACCCCCATAGACTCATGTTTTTGAATGCTTGAACCATAGGGAGTGGTACTACTAGAAGGTGTGGCTTTGTTGGAGTAGGTGTGGCCTTTTTGAAGGAAGTGTGTCACTGCGGGGGGCAGGCTTTGAGGTCCAAGGCTCAAGCTATGCCCAGTGTGACACATAATCTCAGTGCGGCACATAGTCTCCTTCTCCTTCTGCAACATGATGTCTACCTGTGTGCCGTCATGCTTCATGCTATGATGATAATGGACTAAACCTCTAAAACTGTAAGCCAGCCCCAATTAAAAAAAAATTTTTTTTTATAAGAGTTGCCATGGTCATAGTATCTCTGCACAGCAAAAAACCCTAAGACAGTGCTGTCATAGCCTCTGGTTTGGTTTGCTTTCTATTTATTCTGCAGAATCTGCAATGTGAATTCTCTACTTGGGACTTGTCAGACACGTTCAGATACCTCCAGTCTGTGGCTTGTTGCTCCAATTTGCGATGTTGATTGCGAAACATTTTGGTCTCGTTCAGTCTTTCTCTTTATGCTTTCCAGTCTTACAAACTTTAAAAAGAAATCTTGCTGTACTCTGAGGTCAGAACGCTATTTGCTCGCATCCTTTGGGTGGTGAAGAATGGATCAGTGGGTAAAGGCTCTCGCTGCTAAGCCTGATGGTTTTGATTTTATAGGGATTACAGTTAAGAGGTTATTTTGATTCCTGGGACCTACATGGTTGAAGGAGTGAGTCCACTATTGTAAGTTGTCCTCAAGTTCCTACACGGAGGTCTTCAGTCCTGAGGTTCATGTGGGGACTTATTTTTTTAATGGCTGATGATAGAGTTATACCGGTGAGACTTAGCACTGTAAATTTCAGAGGTTCAACTCCAAGTTTTTCTGGTTTACTCTGTACAACCACTGTGGGTTTTTATGGATTTCTGCCTATCACTGTCTTCCAAGGGCTCCAGGTATGTGGAGGCTTTTAGACAGAAGCATCATCTACAGCCACAGCATCCTGGATGAGCTCCATTTTCTCTGATCCTGGAAGGTAGGTAAGGTTGAGCTGGATAGCACTTGTATGAGTGACAGGTAGGTTGACTTGCCTGCTTGGAAGGAGTTATGTGATTATTCTGCTCACAGGTGAGACGTATTTCTTCTGACGATAGTCCTTTAGTATTCCCAAGCGAGCCATATGACCACTTCTAATGTCAGATGCAGGGAAGAGGTATACTCCCATCACTGGTTGGACAGTAGGCGACACCTGGCCAGTGGTGAGCGGTGCTAATGAGAACTGATCCCCTTAGAGCATGGAACTCACTGGGGAAGAGACAGAATCTAAGCCTGGTGTCATCCCTGGAGATTGGATGGCAGCCATTCTTACAGGATAAGCAGGGACAGAGTTTTTCACTCCCCCGCCAGAGTCAGGCATTCTGGAAATGAGGTCTGTTTACCGTCTCTCTACAAAGCATTGATCCCTGACCATGAGTCAGTTGATCCCCAAGCACCTCCTGGCAGCTGACTCTTTCAGATTAGCCAGCTCCATCACGCCAGTCACTCCCCCCTGCGGTAATGGTCAGTGTCTTTGTAACAGTACTGAACCAGCCTGCGGGGGACATGTCTTTTAGCTCCCAGTCCCTTCTGAAACACCGTTGCTTGGAACGATAGACAGAACCTAGCAGAACATAACAAAGATGTCTCTGGATGCCCCGCTGACTCCTGTGGGATTTTGCCATTTCCAGTGTTACTGTGTGACTCATGGCTCCATCTCCTCTCCTGCTGGTTTTTTGTCTCGGGGAAAGGAAGCAGCTGGGCTCCTGGCTCAGGCACTGAACTTCCTATGACTCAGAGGGGCTAGCCTGTTAGCACCGCTTTGTTCATGGTGGGCCCTGTGCGGGACAGGACAGAAGGCTCTGCTCTATCCAGGAGGGTGTGGAGCATGTGCCCTGTCCTGAGTATGTAGTGACAGAGCAAGGATTCACAGGCTGTTTATTTCCAGGAGGGGCGCTGGCACTTTCGATTGCCTCTGGGTAATTAATGGGATGTCGGTTGGTGGCTGAACTACAAAGGCACACAGACTTTCAGTTCCACCATTTCCGTATCAAATGTAAAACAGAACATTCCAGGGGAAATGGTGGCCTCTAATGGCAACCTGCCTTGGTAACGTTTCTACCATCAAAGCATGACGAAATAATTGAAATAACAACCCTGAGCTTCTGTCACTAGAGGTGTGGCCTTGTTGGAGTAGGTGTGTCACTGTGGGCATGGGCTTTAAGACCCTCATCCTAGCTGCCTGAAAGTCAGTATTCTGTTAGCAGCCTTAAGATGAAGATGTAGAACTCTCAGTTCCTCCTACACCACGCATGCCTGCCTGGATGCTACCATGCTCCCACCTTGATGATAATAGACTGAACCTCTGAACCTGTAAGCCAGCCCCAATTAAATGTTTTCCCTTATAAGACTTGCATTGGTCATGGTGTCTGTTCACAGCAGTAAAACCCTAACTAAGACAAGCACCGTGGGTGCTTCTGTCATGTGATACCCACAACATGCTACAATGCAGGAGGAGAATCTCTACCCACCTGGCTGCCTCACTGTTAACTTTATAGTGTTCAGACCCATAGGTTACGTTAAGACCTCTTTTCTTTCTAAATTACCCAGTGTCAGGTATTCTGTTATAATAGCAGAAAACAATTAGAAAAGTGGTCATGTGTCCCTCTAATTCATTATGAAGATCTATGTGACATGGGAAGTTGGATAAAATAGCTTCTAGGGTCGCTTCTGAGCTGCCCCCCCCCCCCCCGTGGTTACTATAAAAAAGAAGCACATTTGTTCTCTCCCATGTGTAGAGAGAAGTTTGAGAACTGAGATGTGGGAAGGGCCCAACTCCCTCTGAAGGCTCTGAAACGACCTTTACCAGGCCCCTTTCCTGGCTTCTGGAAGCCTCTTGCTGGAGACATATTGCTGTAGTCTTTACACAGCAGTATTCTGATGCCTCTGACTCTGTGACCCAAACCTTCCCTTTTTATAACAGGGTGTTGTGGGAAATATTAAAAAAGAACCAGCAAGTTCCTGGGTTACATCCAGCTACTCACTGCCCTGATGGCAGTCTCATGTCCTCTGTCTCTAGGCTAGCCCCAGCAGCAACTGATTGCAGTCTTCCCGGCTCCAGTTCGATTGTCTCTGTACCACCTGTACCTTCTTAGTCATAAATCCCCTGTTGTTGGCGGTCCCACACTCTGATAACCCAGTAAAACAAAACTCTAAACACTTATAATTAATCAGTCAGATTTATATACCAATAAATTCTCAATATACAAGATACCCACACAATTAATTCAGGGCTAATTGATAATGGTACAAGCTGCCCACCTAGATTGGACAAGTTACCCCCAATGATTCTATCCCTGTATGATATTATATCTACCTGTGGCTATTGAAAACCATTCAGAATCATCCTTATCGTCCTCCATCTTGCTTTCTTCTCCCGTCTTTCAGTGTTGCTCCCTTTCTCTTCAACTCTTAGCTCCACCTCCACACTGTCCAATCACAGGCCTCCTGATGTACTAATACTTAAATTAATTGGACAGGAAAAATCCTGCCGCAACCGGGAACTGTTGGATTGGTGCTCCTCTAACTCAGAATCACTAGGAGCAACCCTTTTTATAGTAAGCTATGCTCTGAGGCTCTAGAAGTTAGCGCTTTAACATACTAACTTTTAGGGGACACAGAGCAACCCATAATTCCTCCCAATGCTGTCATTCAGTTGTTCAGAGAGCTATAGAAGTTTCATCAGAGTTGACACTTGTCCTCGATCTTCCTTAGTCACTTTCATTTATTGTTCACATAACTCTGATATCTCACATTCTCTGGCCTTAAAGAGAGTGAACACATCTTTTATCTGACTGTGAATGCCTTCCAGAAGCTCTTCTGTCTGTCTGTTTCCTCTCTTTTAAAAGATTTATTTACATGTCTTTTATTTATGTGTATGTACCTGGATATGTGTACCCCCACCCCCATGCACATGAGAGCCCACAGAAGTCACTGGATCTCCTGAAACCAGAATTACAAATGGTTTGATGGTTGTGAGCCAGCCACCATGTGGGGGCTGGGACCCAAACAAGGGTCCTTTGCAAGAGCAGTCACCACTTCTAACGGCTGAGTAATTTCTTCAGCACACTTCCCCCACCCCTTTTATTAATTTGAAGTCACTTTTACTTTTTAAGATTTATTTTTTATTTGTTCAAACATGCATACCCCCCATGTGTGTGTGCATTTGCATGTGTTACTATCCAAATGTAAGTTCTGCCTTTAGAGGACAGAAAGAGGACACTGGATCTCCTGGAGCTATGAGTCACCTAATGTGGGTACAGGGAACCAAACTTAGGCCCTTTACAAGCACTCTTAAAATCAGCCATCCCTTCTGCCTCCCCCTGCTCATGTGTTTCACCAGAGAGCTAGCTGGCCCCAGCCTGTGCCTACCTCTAGTAAGAGATTCTTTGTTTGGCTTGTAGTTAATAGAAGTATAATCTGGCTTTTAGAGCAGCAGTTAATTTGATTGTCTCAATAATATTTCCGCTCTCTCCCTCTCTGCATTTGCCAGCTGCCAGCGCTCCAGCCCCACCCCCNGTTCCTTAGCTATGGAAGGAAGATTTGGGCTGTGGAGTTTTCTATGAGAAATGGTGTGAAATGACCATTTCCCTCATTTTCTCCTCCATTTACACTTGCAATGCATACCACACTGCTGTTACGTAGGTTGTGATGAGGTTATGCCCAGAAACCTAAGTTTAGATGATAACGGGAGGTTAGACTGACCACCGGGAAGCTGCTGATGTAGGCCAATTGTATGGACTGCTACATTCCAAATTATCCTGATAAAAGAACTGTATGGAGTATGCTTCTCCACAACATGCGCTGGAGGGATGTAGGCAGAGGACATGAGATGTGGGAGCCAGCCTGGTCCAGCGTCAGAGCTCCTACACCATTTACACAGATCTGTGTGACACCAAAGCCGGGTCAGAAGACCTCTTCTTATTTCCAATTCCAGAATGAAAACAGAAGGGAAGGCCTCTCTTCAACCTCTTCCAAATCGTCATGGCAACAGGTGGACTGATGGTGAGCCCCTGACAGCTTTAAGAAAGACACCGTGCATCATAGGGTTGGGCCTATGAGACATCTCTTCCCAGTATCCGCTCACTGTTTCGCTTCCTTTGAGGCACACAGCTTCTCTTATATTAATATAAAATTTGAGGGGCTGGAGAGATGGCTCAGCTGTTAAGTATGAGTATTGCTTTTTTAGCGGACTGGAGTTTGGTTTTCAGCACCCACACGGAAGCTCACGATTCTCTGGAACTCTAACCCCAGGGGATTAGATGCTCTTTTCTGACCTTCGTAGACTCCTGCCTGCAATGGTGGTGCACATGCTAATGAAGGCACACACACATAAATATAAATTTCAAAAAGTATTAAAATGTGGTAAAATCTAACGTAGTTGAACATGGTGACTAAAAGCTGTTTTGTTTTGTGAGACATCGTCTCACTGTGTAACTTTGGCTGACCTGGGATGCCCTGTGTGAACCAGAGTGACCTGGAACTCACAGAGATCCTCCATCCTCTGCCTTCTGAGTGCTTGAAGGCATAAGGCACGGCCATACTTGGCACCTAAAGAAGGTACTTAATAAGATTTTATTGAATTTTTAAGAAATTAAAATTTAAAACTTTAATTTTTCCAGTATAATTTAAAGATCTGTTATTACTAGTTATGGCTTATAAATTATAATAGACAATTATAAAGTTTATGAGAGTTATATAAAAATAAATCCTGGGGTGTAGCTCAGTGTTACACACGTTTCCTGCACATGAAGCCCTACATTCAATTCCTAGTATTGCAAAGAGGAACACAACAACAACAACAACAACAACAACAAACAACAACAACAAACAACAACAAACAACAACAAACAACAACAACAACAAACAACAACAACAACAACACCTAACCCAATCCAAACCAGACAATAACAATTAAACTCTGGAAAGAATTTAATTTATAATTTATTTACATTTTCTGTAAAACAATATGAATGTAATACAAAATGCAAATGTAAAATAAAAAAGGAAAGCGACACCATTCACTCAAATAAAATCTAAGTCTCTCTCATCAAAACTTTTGATTCGTGGCATAAATAGAGGTCCCTGAGTGTTTGCAGGGGTGAGTGTAAGTAAGCCTGGTGACTTGAGCCTGACCACAGGGCTCGATTCCCTGAGACCCACGTGGTAGGCAAGGACAGGTGCCTGCAAATTGGCTTCTGATCTCCACATATGTGTTGTAGCATGTGCATCACCCAGACACACACATTAAATACCTCCACATTGTGTGATATAGCATGTGCCCCTCATACACATACAACAAACACTTTCACATGATATGTGTGATATAGCATGTATCACCTCCATACACACACAATAAATACCTCCACATATGTGATCTAGCATGTGATCCCCCAACACACAATAAATACCTCTATATATGTTCTACAGCATGCATGTCACCCCCACCATATACACACAATAAACAAATAGATCTAAAAGCAAAGAGATCAGGTATAAGGAAGAACTCAGAGCTTTTCGTGGTGAATTCTCCAGGCCACCAGGAGAGGATGACTCTGGTGTTTCCATATTTGGTAATGGACATACAGCTGCTTGCCTTGCTCTGTCTGAGGACCCGAGCACCCCCTATCTGCAGCAGGGAGGCCCCACGACCCTCCGCTGACCCTCAGCACTTGGGCAGACAGAGGCCTCTTCTCCAGAGGCGCTCCAGTGCAGACCCATTGGTGGGATTTCAAGGCTCCTTGAACACAGACCACCACTGGATTTTCCCTGACAGTTAAGAGGCAGACCCCTTCCCCTCCTCTGTGACAGCCCCAATCAAGGACAGTAGTTTGTACCTTAGAACTGGGACCCTCTATCCGCCTGAAGCTCTGTGTTTAGTTGAGAATTTATTCACTAATATCCTTTTTCTCAGCCGAGGAACTATCCTCTTCTTGTTATTTGTTGATACAAACAGATGTGCTGATTAGTTGTATCAGTTTTGTATCTAAATCACACCTGGAAGACAAAACAGGTGCAACTGGCAGGTGTGTCAGGTGTGTGGTCAGGTGATTCGGGCAGGTGTGTCAGGTGTGTCGTCAGGTGATTCGGGATGGTGCTTCTGGGAAGTGGTGAGAGTTTATAGTTTAGGGTGAGGGGCTTTCTCCCCTCTCTCCTTCCCCTCCCCTCTTGCTTCCTCTCCACTTCTCTTCAGCAGTTTCCTTAATTCCCAGAAGAAAAGACTCTGACTTCACAGATCCTTTAACTCAGAGGGAACGAGTCTCTGTGGGTAGACTGACACGACACTAACATGCTCATTTGAATCGCAACAAAGTCTCTTTTCATGTCAGCATCACTCCTTTTACCTACCTACCTTTTATAGAGTGCCAGTTGTGTTCCCACTCTGAGATGGTGGCTGGAGAGCCAGCAGGGTGCCTTTTCAGGGTGGCAGTTTTCATCTTGTCACAGAAAACAGCAAATCATTGCCTCTGCTTCCTACCATTAAACAAGAGAGACTAAGTGGTTTGGCTTTTAAATTCCCTTGTTTTGAAAAATTCGACAGTTTCCTCCAGTCCCTCTGAGATCCACTTGTAACTCTAGGATACTTAGTGTGTTTTGACACATTTGAAATCAAAACACCGCCGAGATGCTCTCCTGGAAGCATTGGATCATGTTCGGAGACTTGCCTGTGTTCTATCTCAGGGCAAGGTGGATGGGTGGGTGGGGTAGGGTTCAGGGGTGGGGTAGGGTTCAGGGGTGGCTCAAAAGTGGTTAAGCTGGTTCTCTGTGTAGGGATAGGGTGACAGAGGAATTAGTGGCCCAAAAGCTTCTCTGTCTCTGCCCTTTACTTATTCTGTGTTCAAGGGAAGCCATTGTTCCTCCTCTAGCCCTGTTGCCCTTTCTGTAAATTAATCACAAAAGTCTCTTTCTACCTGGCTGTTTGCTCTATGTTCTTGGTTTTAAGCTAATGGCAAGCCTTTACAATTTTTTTCTTCCTAGACAGTAACACAATTTACCTGTCTCGGTGTCTCTAAATCTCTAAAAATTTTATTTAAGTCATCGAGATTTTTTTAGGGGGTTATTTGTTTTAGCAGTTAGTGGCTATCTTGTGTAATGCAATAACCTTTAGAGGCTCCATTCAGTACTGAGGTAAGATTGCAAAATCTTAAGGGATAGGACTCAGTTTTGATTATTTGCAACTTTATCAATGTTTACAATAGAGTCCTTTACCGATTCCTCCTCTTTACTTTTCAGCAGGAGACCCGGAGTTTATTTTCTATTAACTTATTTTGTGCATGTGTATTTGTGCCCATACATGTCCATAATCCTGTTTCTGTGTGTTTGTGTGTGCCTGTGTGTGTTTTAGTGGTGGTGGGGTTAGTGTGTGTGGTTAGTTTTTTTTTTTTTTTTTTGTCAACTTGATACAAGCTAGAATTTTCTGGGGAGAGGAACCTCAGATGAGAAAATGCCCCCACTAGATTGCCTATAGGCAAGTCTATAGTACATTTTCTTGATTAATGATTGACGTGGGAGGGCCCAGCTCCCTGTGCACAATGGTACCCCAGGGCAGGTGGTCCTGGGTTCTATAATAAAGAAGGCTGAGCAAGCCAGTCAACGCCACTCCTCCCTGGCCTCTGCCTCAGCTCTTACCTCTAGGTTCCTGCCTTGAGTGCCTGCCCTGACTGTCCTTCATGGTTGATTATCATCTGTAAGGTAAAATAACCCTTTTCCTTCCCAAGTTGCTTTTGGTCTCCGTGCTGATCACAGCAATAGAAAGTAAACTGGAGCAGGGGTCAGTCAGAGGACAACCTTGTGTGTTGGTTGTCAGATACAGTCCACCATTTTTGTTGTTGCTTTGCCGCTTTGAGACAGGGTCTGTCTCTTGCCTGGCACTAGCCAAGTACTAGCCAGAAAATCCTAGGGCTCCACCTGATTCTCCTTCCGGCAGCCTGGGGTCAAAAGCTCGAGCTATGATGCATGAGTTCAGTGGATCAAGTTCATGTTCTCAAAAGCTTTACTGGCTGAGTTCTTTCTTCCCTCAAGAGAAACTTACTTAGACGTAGAGGATGAGAAGCAAGACAGAGAACCAGAAGATCTGTTAGTATAATTCAATCCTGGTCCACAGCTCTGCTAATTGGGGAGGTGGGGTGGTGGGCTTCCCAGATGGAGTCTGAAAGTCTCAGAAGCAAGAGCTGAAGTTACAAGTCCCAGCATAAATCAAGGATGAACTTTTCACACACCTCCCCCTTTTACTTCTAGCCAGAGCCTCAAAGGATTGGTCAATCCCACTGAGGGAGGTAGTCTTTTATTCATCTACCAGAGATAATGTTTAACAGGTATTATGGTATCTCTTAGCAGGGTCAAGGTGACATATACAATTAACAATCATGTAGCTTGAACATAAGCATACACTTGAGAATCTTGCCTTAGATGTGGGCTTAAGGATAGGTTGAATATGTGAAATAAGGCTTGGTTGAGAAACCAGAGTGAGTTGGCCTCAGGAAACGTTGGTTATGGATAGAACTGAAGGCAACAGAATGTGGAGCTGAGTCAGGACTGGTAGCAGTTATCACTAAAGGAGTTACCCAGTAGCCCCCTTTCATTGGCTCACAGTTTAGAGTTTCCAGTCTATGGAGCCATGGGAGAGGGGTTGGTTGGCACCTTTGCTTAAATATATCACAATGGGAAACCAGGATGGAAGGAACGCTTGCCTCGTGGTGACTAGAAAATGAAGCTAGACCGGAGTCACATGATCCCCTCCAAGTCATCACATTGATGACCCAAAAACCTCCCATTAGACCCTTCTTCTTGAAGGTTCTGCCACCTCCCAGTAGCATACACTGGAGACTAGCCCTAAGTTAAAACCGCAGGCCTTTGTGGGATACTCGAGGTCCCATACTGTACCAACTACTGAAGCCGAATTCTGTTCCCCTTTGTGTCTATTCCCAACAGAAGCCAAGTAATCAAGTGTGAAATGACTCCCACGTTCCTCTGGCTTTTCTCTTCTCTGCTCCCGAATCCACAGCACAATCGTTAAGTGATTAATACAAGCAGAGAGCTCTGAACTTGGAAGTAGGACTTAATGAAATTTGTTTTTAATGGTAACTCATTATTGATAAACCAAGGGAATTAACTTTAATTAGCATAAATCTCTTTCTGAGAAGAATTGGGTGTTCGTTTCAGAATAAATTTGAATTGGATATCTCTCAAGGGGGAAGCATTTTAAAATGCATCTTTACAAGGATTCCTGGTTTTGTGCATAAACTCTTGATAAATAACTATTATCATGGCCATCGTTGTCGTCCTTGTCCTGGTAGTCTTCCTTAGAACTGAGAAAAGACCCAATCTGGCCGAAGAGGTTGACTGGTATGTGTGTGTGTGTGTGTGTGTGTGTGTGTGTGTGTGTGTGTGTGTGTATGTATGTCTGTGTTGTGTGTGTGTCTATGTGTGTGTGTCTATGTGTGTGTGTGTTTCCTGGGACCAAACCCAAGAAGGCATCTAGCATGCTAGGCGAACACTCTCTCACTGAGTTATAACACTAGCCCTGATTCTCCCTTTTTGTTGTGTATAACAGACTGCAATGAATGGGTCTGTTCAGCTTCCCATCTGTTGGTAATGCATGAGAGCAAAAGGGAGTGAGGAAGGGAGTAAAAGGAGAGAGAGAAGCCTTTATGCTATAACTTATTTTTATCACATTACATTTATCAATTACTCTTGACCCAGCCTGTGTGTGATTACATTCTAAGAAAGTCTAATAAATGCACATCAGGGTTGGTGTGCCTTAAATTAACATTTTTCATCATTCAAATACATGTATTTACTGTTGGCCTTTTGACCACGTGCTGTGTGGAATTCGATGAGTTTGGTGAGCGCCGAGAGGGGCAGAAGTTCTCATCTGTGGTGCACAGTATGAGGTTTTGTCTTCTCCCTGGCTCCTGGAGGTTGCATAAGCTGTTCACAAATGCCAGTTGCTGTTGACACCCAAACCAACAAATATATTTAGCACGATTCACCAGAGGCTGCACAGTCAAGCTTTTAATTGGTCTTCTGGGGAATTGCTAAGATCATATAGGTCTACAAAGAAGCCAGAGGTGGGGAGTTCCCTGGCAGAAGTAACTGTGCCCTTTTTCCTGACTTTTGCATGACCACAGAGCAAGGGTGACCTCCGACCCATAGACATGGTATAATAGGTTATTTAAAAAAAACATACATCAGTACATGTTGACTAGCCTGATACGCATGTTGACTAGCCTATTGAAACAAGTGTGGGTTATGGATAACTTCGTAAGTCAACCACACTGCAGCGAATGGTCCTTCACCTTGGAGGATATGGTTATCACAAATATAGGACTTGGTAGGTTGTGAAGTCATGGTGTTGCAAAACTGGCTCAGTGACCAAGGATACCTGTTATTCTTTAGAGGATCCTGGTTCAGTAGAGCACCCTCTTGGCACCTTCCATCTGTTAACTCTGGTCCCAGGGGATCCAGTGCCCTTTTCTGACCTCCATTGGCACCAAGTACTCACTTGCTGTACAGAGGCATACGTGTAGGCAAAACACACACGTAGACTAATAGAACAAATGAGTCTTTTTATTAAAGCCATACAGTTGGAGGGTTAGAGAAGTGAGCGTGGATCTGGGGGTGGGGGATAGAGGGATGACTAGGGATAAATATTATATAAGATATAATTACATGAAATTCTAAGAAATAATAAAACTGCATCTTAAAAAACAAACAAACATAGAGTTGTCCAATGAAGATGTGGGACTGTATGCGCCTTTCCTGGTTACTTCTTTATCCTGGGAATCTGCTGGGCCCATTTCCCAGCATGCAAGAGGCCTTGTTTCTGCAGAGCCCTGCCCACTGCCTAGCTTCTCACCCCAGGGCTAAGCTTACCCACAGGGACTCTCAGTCACTGCTCTTAACTTGCACAAGGAGCATTTCTGAAACCTGGACGTTGCACCAGATAGAGTCCACTGAATCCCCAAAGCCACCCTCTGTAGGAGGCACTGGGAACCTGGCAGGTCACAGACTCCATAAAGCAGGGCTCAGAGGGGAAGGCTGAGCCCTTCCTTTCTTTATGCTCACTCTACTCGGCCCTGCCCAGCCTGCCCTGGCCTGCCCTGCCCTCCTCTGCCCTTCTCTCCTCTCCTTCCCTCTCTCCACTCTACTTCCCCCTCCCCTCTCCTTCTTTCCTCTCCTCTCCCCCCCTCCACCTCTTCTCTCTCCTCTTATTTCCTCCCCTTCCCTTCTCACCTTTTTTGAGACAAAGACTCCAGTTGGCCACTGGACCAGCCTCGAACTCCTTATGTAGTTCTCTAAGGGAAAGTTTCCTGAGAATGAGGGCACTTGCCTTCACATGTTTCCAGATTCTTTTGTTGCGTACATCTAGATAGGTAGCACTTAGAGTCCAAGTTCCCTTTGGACTACAGGATCCCGTACCCAGTGAACGCTGTTTCTGCGTTTCCCCCTCCCTGCCACTCGGCCTTTGCCTTGGTCCATTTTTAACAAAACACCACTGACCGGGACATTTGTAAAGAGCAGGACATGTTTACTCACAGTTCTAGAGGCTGACATGCTTGGAATGAGGGTGCCAACAACGGGCAAAGACCTTCCTGATGTGTCCTCACACGCTGGAAGCAGAGGTAAGAGAAGAGGAACACGTGTCTTCAAAAGGCAGAGACGTGTCCCCCTTTTGGCATCAACCTAAAGAAAGAAGTCTTTACTCTCTTGACCTAAATATCCCTCCTTCAGCTCCACCTCCCAACATTGAGAGCTGTTTGCAACAAAGGTTTGGGGTGAATTTAATATATTCAAACCACGTAGCCACTTGAGCATTCCCTCAAATGCTTCCCAGACTCTTCACTCTCAAACATATTAGCATCATATGGGTTGGGCTTCCCAGGCTGGAGATCTGCAGGGCCAGAGGCATCTCCCTGGAACCCTGGTGGGAGGGACGAGAAGCCAGAAAGGCAAGATGGATGATACAGATCCGTAAATCTGTAGTTTTTTCACTCTCTCCTCCCCCTCCTCCTCTCCCTCCTCCCCTTCCTCTTCTCCCTCCTCCCCCTCTACTTTCTTGCTTGTTCTTTTCCCTTCCTCTTTTTATTCTTCTCCCACTCCTCAGTTTCCTTTAGATTATTAGAGATCAGGAATTGAACAGCTTTTATCCAAAACTCTCTTCTAGCTCAATGGCCTCTCTTCAGTCCAGCATACACACCCTTATTCCCCTTCCCCAGCCCTGTACCACATCATGGCACCTCTGTGTGGCTGTGTCAGTCAGCACCCAGTCCAGGAAGAGCAATCAGAATGTAAGCAATTTAATGTAAATATTTATTGTCTGCTACAGGGGACTAAGGATAAAGATGTTTAAGGAAAAGTTGAAGGAAGGAAGGAAAAAAAGAAAAGGAAAGAAGAGAGAGAGTGAGAGAAAGAAAGAAAGAACAAAAGAAAGAAAGAGAGAGAAAGAAATAAAGAAGGAAGGAAAGAAAAGAAAGAAGGAAGGAAGGAAGGAAGGAAGGAAAGAAAGAAAGAAAGAAAGAAAGAAAGAAAGAAAGAAAGAAAGGAAGAAAGAAAAGTTGAAGATTGCCCAAAGGTTTATGGGAGTAGCCAGGATAGTTCAGAAGTAGGGTCCTCTCCATGTTTGAATTCAAGTCTCATTGGAAGTATATGTGAAGCTCACTGGGTGGCAGAGAAGCCTTCTGGATTATTCATTGCTATGGCTTGAAGTTTTGCATTCTCTTAAGTATACATGTTGAAACATTAAATTACAGGGGCCTTTAGAAGGTGGTCTACCCTGTGGCCGATACTCATGGAAGGGGTAGTGTTTATATAAAAGGACGTGAGGATGTAAGTTCACTCCTGTCTTTTTTCATATGCATCTGTTCCCTCTGGAGGAAGCAGTCAGGTCATACTGAAGATATAAAGTTTGAGTTTTTACCCCCAGCTGTCTCAGACAGAGAGCAGAGAAATATATTTGTACTATTCTTAAATCACCAGCCTCGGATACTTCAACAAAGCAGCCTGATTTGACTAAGACACTCATGGTTGCTAGGCAAGGAGGAAACAATTGTCCAGGATAGGGACCAGGTCTGGTAGAAGAGTGCAGAAAAGGAGATGGGGTTCTCTGGGACCTATGCTCCAGCAAGACACTACAAGAGGTGGGGTGCACACAGAGTCACCAGGGTGGCTGCAAGTCAGGGCTGGCCATGATCGTATAAGGAAGGCATTTTCCAGTTGCACAGATGGGAGAAGCCACCAGGAGTCACAGAGCTCAAGGTGAGTGAGGATAGCAGCCAAGTAGAGTCAGGAAGAGCTGTGCTCTCCTCCCACGCACAGACACAGCTCTGCTGACAGGCTTCCTATGCTGCTGGGCTACAAAGGAGAAGGCCTGAAGCTCCCCTATCACACTGCGAGTGCGGAAGCTTTGGAGGTTGAGAGTCAACATACAAGTAGCCGGACACTGGCCTCTTCTTGCCCCCTCCATCTGGCTCCTGAGTGTCTCTTAGACTATGTCCCAGCGCATGTGCTCTGGTCTGTCTCTCTGGGCTTAGATCATAGTCCTCTGTGAAAGGTCTTCCTTCCTTCCTTCCTTCCTTCCTTCCTTCCTTCCTTCCTTCCTTCCTTCCTTCCTTCTTCCTTGCTTCCTCCCTCCCTCCCTCCCTTCCTTCCTTCATTCCTTCCTTGATCAAATGCCGTCGATTCTATAGACCTGGTGCAAGATCCTGGCACACAACCATGAACCACTTCCTAGTTAACATTCTTTCCCAATGCAGTCAGCAACAGGACCTCAAATTTTGGGGGCTTCATGGTTGTCTTTCTGATTAAACTCTTCTGGGGAGAGAGCTCTTCTGCTGTGTTTTCCAAGGCTCCTGAATAATAAATATCTTGTGTCTATAGATTTTCCCAATTGGTGATGAGAGGTGACTGGGAAGTAGAGGAGAGAGAGGTAGTTGGGGGGGATGGTAGGAAGTCTCTGGAAAACTAATCAAGTGACTGTTTCCTGCTCTGTCAAGCCCCAGTGTGAATGAGTGCTCACTACAGATCAAGAGTTGTCTTGGCATAGCATACTTCCTGGTCCCCTCCTGGTCCCTTGAACTAGTGACACTGCAGCGCTATCCGTTACAGCATGGAAGTCCCACCTGTAATTCTGGGTACTGGATGAAGGAGATATAAGAGCACTAGGGATAAATGGAAATGGTGTTGCCTGCTCTGACCTGAGCCTGGTTGGGAAGGGATATCTTCTTTCCTTGATCCCTTTTAAAAAAGTGAAGTTGCTTTCAGCATAGAGTCGTTTCTCAGGATGAAATACTAGAGATCATAAAAAACGTGGAGGACGGAAATGACCCGAGTGCTTTGTAAAGGGCAGTTTATTGGATCAGCGCCTCTTTGTCTTATTATGCCGTGTTTCCCCAAATGGCCTGTAAGTGATTCTTCAGCCACTGTGATCTCAGGCTCAATAGATAGAACTGGGGCATATTAAAAGCGTTGGCCTAGGCCATGAGCCGCTGCTGTTTATCAAACAAGCTCCTCTTTCCTCGGTGCTGATGCTGCTCATTGCCTGACAGCTTTTTAAAAAGCCGGATGGCTTCCCTTTTTATCTGGCAGGAGGCTTCCTGATGTGACCCCCCCTCCCCCAGCACCACTGACTGTACTGAGGCTTAGCGCTTTTATATTTCCTACACGGCTAACTCATTGTCATTTAGAATGTTCCGTGTTGAACAATGTATCCTAAGATTTCAAAGCAACAATGTACATGTACCTAAGACTGGGTAAATACTATGTAAGTGAATAGGTGATGGACACCAAGGGCTGAGTTATCTTAGGCCGTTGAGGACTGTCACAGCATAGTCCACACAACTGATAAGCCTTAGAGATTTATTTCTCCCAGTTCTGAAGCTGAAGAGTTCAAAGTCAAGGTGTCTGGAGAAGATCCATTTCCTGGTTTATCAGCAGGACAGTCCGCAACACATTTTTGCATGATAGAAGCAGCATGGGGAAACCTTGGGGGGAGGCGCTCTTTTATAAGGGTACCAATCCCATTCTTGAGGGTCCACTCTTATGACCTCATCTCAAATCTCTACCTGCTAACATCACTTTCTAGGGGGTTAGGTTTGCAGCATATGAAGTTTGGTGGGATGTAAACATTGAGTCTATTGTCATGAGAATTCTGAAATTTTGGTTTCTTAAAAAAATGGCAATATTATAAGGATATGTTTCTGTTTTAATCCCACGTGTGCGTATATGGGACTGCTTCACAGCAGCTGCGATTTGCCTCGTGCCCTAGCAGAGGCGTGGTTCTGCCAGCTGCCAATGGTTCTGCAGGGTTGTGTGGCTTTGGGACTCTGGGAATCTTTCAGAGAGTATATAAATGCCAGTGCCTCAGAGGTAGGGTTGGTGGCTGTTGGTTGTTCAGGGAGGTTGGTTGTGGTTTGTCAGCAGTCATGCTCAAAGGAAAAAAAGGAAATTAGATTCATTCTCTCTCTCTCCTCCTCTCCCCCTCTCTCCTCCTCTCCTCCTCTCTCCCTCCTCTCTCCTTTCTCTCCTATTTAGTGGTATGGGATGAAACAGGGGCGGGGGTGGGGGTGGGAAAAAGAAGAACCCACACAGTAGCAAAGAGAAGCTACAGTCTGTTGTACCAATTTAACTTGTTTTAAGCTAAAACACACTGTTTTGTGTTACCTGGAAGCTCCAGGTTGCCGGGCATGGCTGGCTCAAGGCTCAAACAGTTGGGATCCAGGCAGAAATGGCCTGGCTTTCTCTCTGTTGCTCAGTCAGTTCTAGAAAGATTCTGATTGGCTCCGCTTGGGTTGTCCCTCCAGCCCGGGACCAATCAGAGTGTTCATGTGGTTAAAGGCTTTGCATTACCTTATTGGTCAAAGTAAATTATTTACTGATGCATAGCAAATGATCCCCCAAACCTGGCAACTTAAGGCACTTATCTAAAGTGGTAGTTCTCTGCCTTCCTAGTCCTGAGACTTCAATACAGTTCTTTAAGCTGTGGTGACGACCTCCAACCATAGTTCTGCTACTGTTATGAATAGTAATGTAAATATCTGATATGTAGATGGTCTTAGGTGATCCCTGTGAAAGGGTCATTTGACCCCAAACACTGATCTAAAGCTTCTATGGAGCAGGAATACGTAGCAGCATGTGGCTCTGGCTCAGGACTTATCCTAAGATTGTAGGCAAGTTGTAGATTAGAGCAGCCACCTTCCAGAGTGGATGTTCTGTTTTATTGCTAGCATGGTGGCTGATTTAAGTTCTCCACTGGCTGCTGGGCAGCTTGTCATGTGACCTCTTTATAAGTGACTGGGTTTCCCCAGAATGACACACTCAAAATTGAAAAGAAAAGGGAAAAGCAGAGGAGGGATGAGAGGAACCCCAAATAGAAACTCTAGATTGCCCCACCTGGGGATCCATTCCATATACAGTCACCAAACTCAGACACTATTGTGGATGCCAACAAGTGCTTGCTGATAGAAGCCTGATACAGCTCTCTCCTGAGAGGCTCTACCGGTGCCTGACAAATACAGAGGTGGATGCTCTCAGCCAACCATTGGACTTGCACAGCGGCCCCAATGGAGGAGCTGTAGAAAGGACCCAAGGAGCTGAAGGGGTTTGCAGCCTCATAGGAGGGACAACAATATGAACCAATCAGTACTCCCAGAGTTTCCAGGGACTAAACCACTAACCAAAGAGTACATGTGAAGGGACCCATGGCTCCAGCTGCAGAGGATGGCCCAGTCAGTCATCAATGGGAGGAGAGGTCACTGGTCCTGTGAAGGCCCGATGCCCCAGTGTAGGGGAATGCCAGGACCAGGAAGCGGGAGTAAGTGGGTTGGTGAGCAGGGAGAGGGGGAGGGGACAGGTGGTTTTCGGAGGGGAAACCAGGAAAGGGGATAACATTTGAAATGTAAATAAAGAAAATATCTAATTAAGAAAGAAAGAGAGAGAGGGAGAGAGAGAGAGAGAGAGAGAGAGAGAGAGAGAGAGAGAGAGAAAGAGAAAGAAAGAAAGAAAGAAAGAAAGAAAGAAAGAAAGAAAGAAAGAAAGAAAGAAGGAAACTCCAGTCTTGTTTAACCATTTTGGTCTCAGAGTGACATGTCACTCTTGTTGCCATATTCCCCTGGTGGCTCAGACCTGTTCTGGTACACTGCAGGCAGGAGCTGTGTGAGAAGGCAGGGCCACTGGGCAACTCTGCAGCTGCCTAAGACAATAAAGACTAGACCTTGTTCCTTGCAATGCACAGACAATAGGAGCTGCAGCTCAGGAAGTCACAGAGGGTGGGAGGCATATTTCCCAAAAGGAAAGTAGATGTCAACCCCAAGTGAGTATTGGAGTGAAATACAATACATAGCTCACCCTAGGGAGCACTGGGCAAGTTCCAGTAAAAGAAACACTGTGGTTGATTTCTGTGTGGGCTCATCATTTGTCCCTTAAGGATCCTATCTTCTCTGGAATGATGTCTCTGCTCAGCATTCTTACCGAGCACCGGTTTCCACAAGCAGTTCAACTGTGGATTTATTGTTAGGTTTTGGAGCTCTTGGGAGGAGACCAATATTTGAGTGTCTGTCTCCTATAAATCATGTCTGTCTGCCACGTAGGGTTGCTCCAAACGTCTCCTTCCTTGGCTCTTCTTTGAAGTTTTTGAATTTACAGCAGGAGCAGAGGATAAGCTATGTCCTGATAGAATTCTTCTGGGAAGGAACACGAGGGCAGAATTATGGAAGATCTAGAGAGAAGGGGTAGTCCAACCACACAAACCTCATGCCAGGATAAACGATGGCTGCTCCGAAGGAGCTATCGTTTGTTTGCTGAGACGCGGTCTCATTCTGTACTCCACGGTGCGCTACAGGCTGGCCTTGAACTAGTAGCAATCCTCCCATCTCAGCCTCTTGAGTGTTGACATGACATGCCCTGCTTAAAAGGAGCTGGAGAGAGAACTCAGCAGTTAAGAGCCCTGGCTACTCCTTCCAGAGGACCTGGTTTCAGTGGCTGGCACCCACCTACATGGTAGATCACAACCGTGTCTGGGAATAATCTGATGCCCTCCTCTGGCTTCTGTGGATGCCAGGCTCGCACATTGTACACAGACATGCATGCAGGTAAAACATTAAATAAATAAATAAATAAATAAATAAATAAATAAATAAATAAATATTTTAAGTAGGTATTTTGTCTACACTTCAAAGGATTTTCTAATGAGGTCACTAGCATCTGTGTGGCTAAGTAAATGTTTTTTCTCATTAGGGGTTAATGGCACACAGAAGAAAGATATTTTTTCTTTCTTCTTCAGTCTTTGGCTGAAGTACTGCCAGCTGCTGAGCCACCCTGACACCCCACTGCTCCCAGTAATGAGAAGCCACTCCTTGTCTTGCCATCTCTGCCCAGTGAAGCTTGCCAGGTACCACATCCCAACTCTCAAGACACTTCCTTTCCCCTGAGCTTCCGATCGACTGACCGGCTTGGTAACTGCCCGGAAGGAGAGTGATGCAGGAGACGGTCCAGCATCTGTTTTGCTGAGGTTTAATCATATAAATGAAGGAATTCCTGCAGCTTGTGGAAACAAAAACTCCAAGTGGGAGGCCTTATGTGCCTTAACTCTGGAGGCACATCCAATTTGGGGCCTCTCAGTGAAAACAAGACTAAGCTATGTCGGTCTTCGACAGAGAGTCCCAGGCATAGTGGAGCCCAAGCCTACAGAACCCTGGACTTTAAACTGATTTTAAAAAGCAATTAAGTATTGGAACATGCCGTCCTTCCACATTGATTTTGACTCTGACATTTCTCACCCGGCTAATTCAATTTTCTGTGGCTGTAACAAAACTTGAGACTGGTATTGAATGCCTAATCCTCCTGTCTCCGTCTCCTAAGTGCTGGGATTATAGGTGTATGCCACCATACTCTGCTTCCTTTTGTGTGTGTGTGTGTATTGGGAGTGTGAGATCAACCCAGCCCCTGCAGTTTTACCCAAGGAAGCTGAATATCCAAAAAGTCTATGTCCTCTTTCCTGGAAGGTTTTGCTTCAGCAAAGCTCTATCATGCTGCAGGTAGATAATTTATCCACCCACTTGACCAGTTGTTTATTGTTGTTGTTAAAGGAAGAAAGGTACTCATTGTGGAGTTAGGGCTAGAAGGATTATACCAAATACCTCCCTGCTTAATAAGACTTTTTTGTATATTTTTTTAATCTGCTAGGTTTTTTTTTCTTCATCTTCTTTTTTAATTGAAAGAATTTTTTTGTTTTGTTTTGTTTTGTTTGCCTTATGAACAGATTTCAATGGAATAAAATTTCCAGGCTACTTGGTCCTCGCCCTTTTCTCTCCTCCAAAAGTTCTCTTTCAATCATATCAAGCCTGCCCTTTACAAGCAAGCAAAGGATAGAATGGACCAGGTCCAATGCTCATCTGCCCATTTCATGGCTTCTTATTGCTACACACAGTGACACAGGCTTTGTCCCAGATCCCCAAATGCTGGTTTTTGGGTGTTTTATGGACAGAGTTTTTATGTCAAGAGCCCACATGTTTCTTATCTCTTTCTGGCAACTGAAACTAGAATGTTGCTGGAGGGCCTGGAGAGCCTGGGATCACAGGGGGGTCATGCTGATAGGAGCTGGGAACATTCAGCACCAAATTCCAGGGAACCCTCAGGCTGCAGGTGTAGGAGGGACATGCTTCCAAGAGGATGCTACACAGAAGGCTGGAAAGTAAGGCTTGGAGGGGTGGAGTGGGAACATGGAGCTATTGAGTATCGTGACGGGGAACCCCTGCCTACCCTGGACACTAAAGGCCAAGGGAAGTCCCTTGCAAGTGGTGGGCTTTGGAGCTCTGAGTCCACACTGGTAATATTTGAGACCAACTAAGGAAAAGGAGGTCTCTGGGCATTGGGAGAGGTGTGAGAACTCCACAGGAGCCTGAAGCCTCTTTGTGTAGCTTCTCTTGGTGGATGATTCCTGCAGAGCCCAGGTTCGTCTTACCCTGAAGGCTACTGAAGATGACACCAAGGTGGCACTGAGGCCAGAGGTGCTGGAAAGATCACACACCATCCTGAGCTTCCAGAAGAGGGATCCTTTATAGCTTAGTTCTGGGAACTCTGCTTTGTGTGGACCAAGACACAACCTTGAAATCTCTCCAGACTGGGGACTAATTGGAGGATGTTCGTCTACTTGCCTTGGAAGGCAGGACTACAGCATAGCCATTGTTTATATCTTTCATGGCCTTAGACATTTTTCCTTTGCTTCCTTTGGGTGTTGTCTAAGTGACAGCAGTAAGTGGTACTCAAGCTACTGGATCTTTGACCCTAACCACAGTTTGCCAAAGAGTGATGCAGAAACATCTTCCCTCACCCACTTAGGGCTCTTAATTCACTGACACGGCGGTGAGCTCACTCCTCACGACAGGCACATTAGCAACCTTACGTTAATAACTTTCATTGGCCAAGGCAGAAATGACAGCTCAGCCTGAAGCACCATGTCATTTGTAACTTGCCTGGGTGGACAGCCACTCACTATTTACCACTGCATGTGCCTGTGGTACTTAGCCTGGCACTGCCACCAGCAGTAACACGGCTTCTGTTGCTCTTCCAGACTTACCTCTCCCTAACCTGCCTTAATGTAGTTAATTGTTTGGGAAATCTAGTTGCTCCTTCCAGAATATTCTCTGCAGCTTTCTGTTCTCTCTGTCTCTGTTTCTGTCTGTCTATCTCTGTCTGTCTGTCTGTCTATCTGTCTGTCTGTCTCTGTGTGTGTATGTGTGTGTATGTATGTCAGAGGATGACTTGTAGGAAACAGGTTTCTCTTTCCACCATGCAGGCCCTGGGGATTGAACTCACTCCACTGAGCCATCTTGCTGGCCCCTGCTCTCTGATCTTTCTCAAGACATTCTCTCCACTGCACTGTCCCATCTCTACCTATTGAAATTCCATCTTTCTCTAAGGAGCAAAGCAGACACTCTTGGCTCAGTGAAGCCCTCGCTGACTGGAGTTAGACACGACTCTGGGTTAGCTAGGAGTTTCTCAGCCCTTGTCTTCTTGTCTGTCCCTGACCATAGTGAATACCCTTATCAACTCTGTGGGCCAATGTTTGTTCAACCACGAGAGTCTACAATGTGACAGTCTGGGCACTGTTCTGTTCATATACGAATGAATAAGAGACTATATGGGCTGCAGAGATGGCTCAGAGGTTAAGAGCATGGGCTGCTTGACCAGAGGTCTTGAGTTCAATTCCCAGCAACCCATGGTGGCTCACAACCATCTATAATGAGATCCGGTGCCCTCTTCTGGCTTGCAGGCATACACGTAGGCAGAACACTGTATACATAATAAATGAATAAGTCGAACACACACACACACACACACACACACACACACACAAACACACACACACAAACACACACACACACACACACAGAGTGACAGAGAGAGAGAGAGAGAGAGAGAGAGAGAGAGAGAGAGAGAGAGAGAGGAATATTTGATATGTGAGCAAGACAAGAATGGAGCTCTGGGACCCTGTGCAGGTAGGCATGTCTCAGGGTGGCTGAAGTTCCTAGTGTGTCCAAGGGGTGGTCAGAGGAAGACCTGTGCAGAGCAATGATGGCACACCAAACAAGCTGCCAATCATTACTGATCCTGGATGGTAAAGTGACCCCTGGGCCACAATGCCTTGCAGACAGCAGGAAATCATGGAACGTTACAATGTCATAGAGCCTTGGGTGGGTTTTGTACTTAATGAAGTCTGAATTGACCTGAGTACTTTAGTCCTGGCCCAGTAAGTATTAATGTTTTCAGGAAAGTAAATATTACATTTTGTTTAGAGAATCTTATATAAGCAGAAAATGTGCTTTGGTCAACTCTGTCCCCATTCCCCCTTGTCCAGGAACTTTGCCCATACCTTTCCCTTCCATATCCAGGGGGTTCCGTTACACGGGTCACCTCAGAAGCTCTCATCCATTACCCTTGTGTGTGTTCTGGAAGTGAAGTTCAGAAGCTGAGTGTGTGGACAGGAGTCCTCCTAGGCAGAGGTGGGCTATTCTCAGCACTGGGACCGAATGCCTGCCTGCCTGCCATAAAACCTAAGTGAGGGTAGGACTTACTTTGCTCAGTGTTTTGCAGGGCTCAATCCATCATCGCAGGGAGGGTTTGGCCAAGCAGGGATGGTTCAGTGGTAGACAGGAAGCTGATAGGGGATAAAGAAAGAGGCCAAGGTAAGACGTGACCTCCAATGACATCCCCTAGTGACCACCTCTTTAAGGAGGCCCCATGTTCTGTCACCATCTCTTAACGGTGCCATTATTATTTGCCAGCCACTATATTATGAATTCATCACATGATCAATCCACGAATGAGATCAGAGCCCCCAGGATCCAACCTAATCATCTCTGGAATCATCAAGATTAGCCATCACCCTGCCCCAGCATGGTCTATACTGATGCACAGAAGGGTCTGGTAAATCTTACCTACTTATTTATAGGCACCAAGAGAGGAGTGGCTTCTCTGTAGGGTGAGGTGGTAAAGCCAGGACATGGCTACGAACCGCAGATGCCAGGATTGTCCCATCGGGTGAAGGGCTGGCACATTAGAGAGACAAGCAAGGACAAGCAGTAGCCTGCATCCATGGAGTGGATCTAACCTCGAAGGGCAGGGTATGCTCAGAGTTAAGTCTATGTTGGCTTATAGTTCTTACCTGAATTACAGTCTCCAGCTATGGAGACTAGACTTCAGAGACATTGAAGTCTGCAGGAGAAAGGCGTGTATTCAGGTACAGGATCCCCTCCTGGGAGGTATGGCTTCCTTCCGTGCCACACTGCTTACTTGGGCTAAGGATGCTGTAGTCAGACCAGGCCAGTCTCAGATTCTGGAGGAGATGGGACTGTGGGTGGCTGGAGAAGGACAGGCAAGGGAAGCGAGAGGCAGGGCCAACAGTTGTCCTGGTATCATGTAGACTTTCTTAAATTAGCTGTGAGGAGAGGAAATGGGAAAGAGGAGCCAGAAAGGCAGCAGCCAGACTTTTCCATCCCATCTGTGACGGAACCAGGGAGCTGCCAAGAGAAACCGTGTGCTTGAGTTAATTGGTAGAACTTGAAAGTGGAAGCACCAAAGCAGCCTGCTAAACCAAGAGTGGGCTCCACACTCCATCCCCCTCCCCCTCCCCTTCCCCTCTTTCCTCCCCTCCCCTCCCCCTCTCCCCTCCCCTCTGTTCTTCACTCTCATCCCTTCCTTCCCTTCTTCCATCCCCTGTTCTCTCCTCTTTCCCTTCTTTTCTCTGTCTACTTCCACATTCACACCCCTCTGTGTAACCTCAGGGCAACACTGGTTCTGAGAAAGTGCTTGTGAGTGAGCGAGCCACAACCAAGCTAGAAATATAACGGCAGGAGACACCAGCCTTGGAGGAATTTGGTTTTTAAAGTTTCGCTACAAACTGCATTCCTATTTTGTTTATTTTGTTTTAATATTTTCATACATTTTCCAGTAGGAATTGATTTTTTTTTTACGTGTTAAAGCAAACCATGAGAGTCTCCCTTTAATTCTGCTTTCACATAATTTTAGCTATGGCCCAAATATTCCTTACAGTAGTATAATAAACTGAAAAAAAATTCCTTCCATATATTTCTTTTTTATGTATATATATTTTTTATTTTTGAGACTATAATATAATTACATCGTCTCTCTCCTCCCTTTTCTCCCTCCAAATCTTTCCCTATAACTCTCTTTGCTCTCTTTGAAATGGCCTCTTTTTGCATTAATTGTCATTACGTGCATATATGTATATATGTATATATTCTTAATTTCAACCTGCTCGGTCTGTGTAATATTTCTTGAATGCATGTTTCCAGGCCTGGCCATTTGGATAACCAGTTGGCGTGCTCTTCCCAGGGGAGGATGATTTCTCCTGCTTCAGCATTTCTTAGTTGCCTGTCTTTCCTTCCTGCAAAGGGTTGCATGCCCCTGTCCACTTTGGCATGCCTATTGGTATCGTCCATGTTCAGCTCAGATTTGGGCAGTCACGTTGGTGAGACCTTATGGTGTAGGGGCCGACATTCCTAGGATCCTTCCTAATTAGTAACACCAGTTTAAGGGCGATCGTTTTAAAGAGACAATATCATGTTTTACTTTATCTCCTTGTTATCAAGTGTGTTGAGGCAGGGCTTTGTTAAGGGGCTGATACCAACTGTATCAAGCACACACTGCCTCGGGTGGGTGTAGTATAGACTACATATGCCCCTTGGAAGAATTGAAGATGCTTTAGATGTGTGACTGGCTGGTTTTCAACATGATAAAAAGGCCTCAAAGGCCTCAGAAGATTTGCCCTTCTCTGGGGTGAAATTTTTCTATCATACTCTAAGCTATTGAGGGATCTGGGTCCCTGAAGGGTTGGCCGCTGAGCAAGGTAAGTGACCAGTATTTGCAAGTCAGCCCCTGGAGATCCCCACCCCCACTTCCTTCTCCCCTTCCTTCCCTCTCAGTTTTTTTTTTTTTTTTTTTTTTTTTTTTTTTTTTTTTTTTGCCCCTCTCATCTGTTATATATCAGGGAGCCCTAGTAGAGCTTGGAACCTCCTCCCCTTCTTCCTCTTTCCCCTCCTCTCCACCAAAGGACCCACAAACACAGGAAAGGATTGTTTTTCTCTTAAAGTGACTCTGTTAATACATCTGCTTCTCTGGGGATGGGGAAAGGCATCTCCATTCACTGTAGAATAACTCTCTAATAGCATTTTGGTTATGAGACCCATAAATCCAGGCCACCTTCTGGAGTAGAATATGGTTTATGAGTTCACGCTTCTAAATATTTTACATAGTTAAAATGTTTCAGTGTTCTCACGCAGGGTGGATTTGTAAATCTCAGATGATTGCCTCCTAGAGAGGTTTTTTCTTTTTTCTCTTTCTTTCTTCCTTCCTTTCTTTCTTTCTTTCTTTCTTTCTTTCTTTCTTTCTTTCTTTCTTTCTCTTCTTCTTCTTCTTCTTCTTCTTCTTCTTCTTCTTCTTCTTCTTCTTCTTCTTCTTCTTCTTCTTCTTCTTCTTCTTCTTCTGTTGTTGGTATTGTTTGCTTTTCCTTTTTTGTGGAAGCCTCAAAACATACCTCCCTGGACTCGAGGTTGGAGAGGCATGGTTCTTTTGGCAGATACGTTCTTTCTTCCCAACATTGTGATGTAAGGCAGGTCTATGAAGAGGCACAGCCAGGAGAGATGTGCAGGGAGTCTATTCACAGGCCCCAGAGCATCTGCTTCCCTCAGGTTGTCACCAGAGCTTTCCTAGACATTAAAGTGGACTTGGAATTACTGGGTAGTCAGGAAGCCACCTTTGATAAAGATCCAGATGGCAGGTGAGATGGATTCACAGTGACAACAGCATCAGAGAGTCCCAGGAGTACAGGACAAACTTGGACCACTGAGTTTAGTGTGCCGTTGAACACATGACCGTTGGAGGGTAGACAAGCAGGAGTGTACTGGCTAGTTTTGTGTCAACTTGACACAGCTGGAGTTATCACAGAGAAAGGAGCTTCAGTTGGGGAAATGCCTCCATGAGATCTAGCTGTGAGGCATTTTCTCAATTAGTGATCAAGGGCCCCTGGTGGGTGGGACCATCTCTGGGCTGGCAGTCTTGGGTTCTATAAGAGAGCAGGCTGAGCAAGCCAGGAGAAGCAAGCTAGTAAAGAACATCCCTCCATGGCTTCTGCATCAGCTCCTGCTTGAGTTCCAGTCCTGACTTCCTTTGGTGATGAACAGCAGTATGGAAGTGTAAACTGAACAAACCCTTTCCTCCCCAACTTGCTTCTTGGTCATGATGTTTGTGCAGGAATAGAAACCCTGACGAAGACAAGGAGGTGCCTGTTTGTACTGCATATTCACACAGGACTTCCCTGGCTTTCTAAATGTCTCTTGAACAGGTTATTGTATGATATTCATGTGTGCATATGTGTGTGGAGGCTGGAGGTTGCCCTCAGGGATTCCTTGGGTGCCATTCTATTTTTTTGTGGGGGACACAGGGTCTTTTATTAGCCTTAACTTGTCAAGTATTTTAGTGTGGAGAACAAGGGAACCCCTGAGATCTGCCTGCTCCCATCTCCCCAGCGCTGAGATTACAAACACCTAACCAGTGAGCCCTCTGTTCCCCCCTCTCTCCGGATTCATGAGATGAACTCAGGTCTTCCTCATGCTTATGAGGAAAGTGTTTTACCAATTACCTCCCAAGGCCCTGGCTCAGATCCTTGGCTAAAGAAAATAGGATGTCAGCTCAACCCAGCCTTCAGCAAGATGGCTAACTCCTTTAAGGTCAGATCAGCATCCCACCCTGACCTCTATCATGGCCCTGAGAGGGAATTTGAACAGTCATATCCCCTGGCTTTTGACTTCTCAAGATACCCTATTGTTAATGGTCTGTACTTCAGCTAACACTTGGCTTTAGATTCCTTTGTTTATGTTTAAACCTCCATGGAGTGGCCCCTTCCCTAGCAGGGTTTCCATAAATACCTGAGGAAGACCAGCCTGATGCTTAACATCCTGCCTTCATTTAGCTAAGGCTGGTAGGAGGTACCACCTGACCTTGGTTCTGAAACTGGGGCTTCTAAAAACAGAACGCCAGATTCATTGGCTGACATTGGCCACACCTCTTCAAGTCCAAGCCCCGAGCATCCATATGTATCTTTTTCTAAAAGGTCTATTAAGTATGCACAGGTGAAGACTCTGAAGGACAAGAAGCTCATGCCCGAGAGAGCAAAAGTCTCTCACTGGCAGAAATTGTCCTTTGCTATACAAAGTTACACCAGTGGCGGAAAACATAGGTCAGTTAAGCTCACTGGTTTTAGAATGGTAATATTCTGGGTATGAGCCCTGAAGTATATCCATTCCTGGCCATGTGATATTGAGAAAGCTGTTGTACTCGTATAATTTTCTGGACAAGTATAGGGAGGGGTGTTACTGTTCCCATGTAAAATGAAGAAAAGGGCTGGAGAGATGGCTCAGTTAAGAGCACCACCTGCTTTTCCAGAGGTCCCGAGTTCAATTCCCAGCAACCATGGTGGCTCACAACCATCTGTAATGGGATCTGATGCCCTCTTCTGGTGTGTCTGAAGAGTGCAGCAGTGTACTCATATGAATAAAATAAATTTTAAAAAGTAGTAAGAATAATAAAAAAAAGACAAGGATAGAAGCCAAGACCAACTGGATCGACTCACACATTCAAAAGAAAGGGAATATATCACCAAACTCAAAATGAAGAAGAGTGAGGGCTCACACAATAGCTCCATAATTTCTCAGAACTGCAAAAGAATAAACATTGTTCTATATAAGCAAAAGGAAGGACGGACTAGCACGATTGCTCAGTGGGTAAGACACCCACTGCCTGACAACCCAGCTTTGATTCTGGGGACCCACATGGAGGAAGCTGAAAACCAACTCTCTCAGGTATGCCCTCTGCATACTCCCTGCCCCCCAAAGTAATAGGTAAATAAAACATAACTTCAAAATAAATACAATAACAGAAAATGAGGCTTGTGAGGCCGTGGGAGGGATTCTTAGCACAGTGGCATCTTCTAGTTTGGGAGGGAGTTCATGTTTGGTGTACAGTAGAGACTCCATGATAGGGTTGCAGCCACAAAGGGAATCCAAGCACTGTTAGAATTGACCACTTCTCAGCGGCAGCCTTGATAGTAAGAAGGCTTAGTGCTTGTGAAGCCTTTCTAAACATCTACAGTACTTTCAACTGCTCTCCAGAGAGTGGTACTCACTCAAGGAACTGCTCTAGGAGACACGGGTCACGAGTTCCTTACAATTGATTTTCCCGTTTTGAGGAGAAGGGCTGGCTGTCTCTGCAAACATCGATGCTTCTGTCTCGGGAGAGCACCAACTCTGTCCTCTTTATCTACAGTCTGCTGCTGACCCCTGCTAAAAACCCAGAGAGCAGCAGTGCGTACTGTTACAAGTCATCTTGTGCAGAGAGGGAGGAGCTGGTCTCGGACTTCTACGAAAGGATTTTCCCATAAAGCTTGGTTTGGTTCTCCTGACTCTGGATGCTTCATGATAATGTCATGTATGTTTTGCATTCTGAATGGCAACCTCCCTTCAAAGATGTATCCACAATGAGTACCCACAATAAGGATAATTTTATTTGGATAAAAGGTCTTTCAGATGTAAGTTATAAATCCCCCGGTGACATAATTCTTGATTATTCTAGTAATCCCTAAATCCTACGGTAAGTGGTCTTACATGAGGCAGAAGAGAAGGTGTAGACATACAGAGGAGAAGGCTGTGTAGACAGAGAGGTGGAGACTATAGTGATAAAGCCACAGTCCAGAGCCTGGAGTCACCAGTGTTGGAAGAGCAACGAAAGATCCTAACTTGGGGCCTTTGGGAGTATAATCCTGCTGACATCTGTGCCTTGGGAGTTTTGTTCTCCAGAGTTCACACACACCACACACAAATACACACTACACACACAGACACACTACACGTATAGACACATACACACATATACACATCTGTCAATAAAAATGGCAGCACAGGGACTGTGGGGAAGGGAAATACTGCAGTATTCATGTGCACAGCGAGGCCATGTGTTCCCTCCTTGAGGAGAAAACCACCAGAACTAATGTGTCCCCACAGCTCTTTCTCTGCCTCTCTAAAGGCCTGGAGAGTGGCTGGTGGCTTCATTCGGTTGCCTGGAGCGTTCCCCATTTGTATTCTCTCCACATGTGTCTCCCCATCACAGAGGGACTTGCAGAGCAAAGCCTGACATTTTCTAGCTCTTGAGTCTGTGCCCAGAATCAACAACCCTCACCAGAAAGAATGGACAGATCCCCAAGCCCTCAGAGCAGAATTCCTCTGGCTGGCCGGCCAGCTCTGGCTTTCCCCTTCCCTCCCCTGAAGCCGGTGCCCATTTCTCAAGACTCCAATGTTGACTAAAGAGTGGTCCCAGGGCAGAGCAGTAAATGCAGCTATCCCTTCATACCCACAGCGTCTGCATTCTCAGACTGAACCAGCCACTGACCAAAAATAGTTTAAAAAATTTACCAGAGCCGAAGGTTAACAGACCTTTTTCTGGTTATCAGCCCCTAAGCCAGCCAGTGTAACCACTGTTCTTGTAGCCATTTATGTTGTATTAGACACTACAGTAATCCAGAGCTGAATTAAATAAAGTATATAGGATAGGCTGGGTGTGACAGGGGATGCCTGCGGTCCCAACAGTTGGCTGTCTGAGGAGGAATGCACTGTGTTAGTGATCAGCCTTTACTGTGTAACAGATCCTGTCTAAAAAAAAAGGAAAGAAAACACTTTCCTGAAAAAACGAACAAATCAACAATAACAAATAAAAACCAAGTCCACAGGAGGGTGTATTAGATACCCAGTGAATTGTGCGTTTATTTCCTTGGGGTCCAGCTCAACCTGTCCCTTTTGTTCATGATGGTAAGGTGTGCATGAGGGAACAATTTGGTGTTTGCTTGCTGGCCTCTCTCTCTCTCTCTCTCTCTCTCTCTCTCTCTCTCTCTCTCTCTCACTCATATGGCTTACTTGAGACCCACATGAGTTCACAAAGGCCTCATATCCACCAATAGACTCCCATGTTGTTCATCTGGGAAAGCTACCTGAGCGCTCTGAGGTCACCTGTGTGTTGCATGAGCTGGGCATGGTTCAGGGGAGCGCAGAACCAAGTGTTCCCATCTCTTTTCCCCCACCTTTGTAGCTCTGTCCAATCCCACAGATCACCCATTTTAGATAGCCATAATCAGTCTTGCTTAGATTCATGAAGTCTAGACTAAGCTAATAAAGACCTGTGACTTTTGTTCTCAGAGAGCTATAGGCAAGGTCACGTGCATGTCTCTGCTCAGGTTTTCCAGAAATCCAGGAGTGACCTCATTTTTCAGGAAGCTCCTGGAAGGTCCTCTTGCCTACTTTTAGGCATGTCCTCTTTGTCCTGATGGAAGAGGGAATACCCAACCCTCCAGAGTACCAGCAATTGCCATTTGGATTTTAATTTCTAATTCCTTTCACTCTGTGCACACCCTGCAGGCAGTGTTAGTCATGGCTCACACACTTGCTTCGGGGCTCCTCTACAGAGTCCTCTGTAGGTGGGGAGGCACCTTCTGTAGAGTATGCTGCACTGTCCGAAGAGGACTCACTCAGCGCATATGCCGTTGGAGCTCTCCAACTCTCTGTCCCTTACCTACTTTGTGTTCTATAGCCTCTTTACGCATTTGCTCCCTGGCAGCCATGCAGTCTTCAACTAGGCATGACAAGTTTGCCTGAGGGAATACCTGAGCTCCAGGTCTAAGGGGTTGTGTGAACCTTGTAGACTCTACCCGGTCTGTATCAATATTGTCTTTATCCACTCTGGCTGGTGCTGGCTTCTGAGGAGAAGGGCTTTGAAAGGATACGACTAAAGGTGAGCTTTCTTTCTACCCGTGAAGTGGGACCCATGTGCTCCTCCATTGAAGATGTTTGGGGGCACACTGAGGAGCTCTGTTCTAACAGGATCCCCATGCTGTCAAGTCCGTAGGAGGTAGGGTTTACTCTGCCTGGTAACAATATTTTGACTCCAGTCAAATGTCCTAGGTCTGGGTTCACCTTTCCTTTCAGTAACAAAAGAAGGGAAATTCAGCTTAAAGGAGGCATGACTTATCTTGGCTCACAGTTTCAGTCTGTGGCTGCTTGGCTCTGTTATTTTGAGCTTGTGATGGGCCAGACCCATCATTGCAGAGAGAAGGCAACAAATCAGAGATGTTCGTCCCAGATTGAATCTCAAGAGCTATCTCTGTCTGTCTATCTATCTATCTATCTATCTATCCATCTATCTATCTTTTTGTTTGTTTTGTTTTGTTTTTTTCGAGACAAGGTTTCTCCGTGTAGCCCTGGTTGTCCTGGAACTCACTCTGTAGACCAGGATGGCCTTGAACTCAGAAATCTGCCTGCCTCTGCCTCCCAAGTGCTGGGATTCAAGGTGTGCGCCACCATTGCCTATCTATCTATCTATCTATCTATCTATCTATATATCTATCTATCTATCTAAAGAATATATATACAGATAGACAGAGTCATGCATACCTCTGGAGAACTACTCCTTCTAAGCCTCATTTCCTAGTGGCCCATTGATTTGTGACGTCATCAATTGGTTAATACGTTGGTGAAGTTGGAGCTTGCTTGGTCCAATCACCTCTGAGGCACCCATCAGCTAGGCACCAGCCCTTTACATCTTGAGCCTACAGAAGACATTATGTTTGATCCAAAACCTGACGAGTCTAGACGCTTCACTTGGTCAGATTCTCACTTCAGGGTGGATGGCACCGTGTTCAGGCAATTTCTTCCTGGTTTCCAACAGAGGAGCACTGCTTTATCCTACCTAAGAGGGAGGGATGAGGGGAGGAAAATGAGAAGAGGCAAGAGTTTAAAGCAGAGAGAGGAGTTCCGGCCCTTCTTGGCAGGGTCAAGGAATACACGTCCCTCTGGGAACAATTGGTTGCATTTAAGCAGTGCCGCATGCAGATGAGACACCGGGGAGGGAAGAATTGGTGGAAAGGGGAGAGACTGAAGGACCAAGCCAGTAACCCACTGTGTCTGGGCCTGTTGGTCCGGCCAAAGAGTCTGAGGCTTATTCTTAAGGCAATGAGAATGACGACAGGATTTAAGGCTGGCAATTAACAGCATCGTCAGCTCAATGTTTTAGAACAAGGGCTCTGATTGCCTCCCAGAGCAGAAATGTAATGGGTCCAGACTCGCTCCAAGCAAGGAGATCAGGTAGGAGGCTATGGCTGAAGTCCAGGGAGAGCGGATGAGCTTGGATTGAGGACAAGAGTGGGAGGCCTTAGAGAGGCAGGAGATGAGTCAGCCAGGGGCTTCTGTGTAAGCAGAAGGTAGGAGAGAGAGGAATCTGGCTTGAACCAATGGGTGGTGGCAGTGCCTAGCTTATGGAGCAGGGTGTGGGGGGAGGCAGCCCATTACGCTGTCATGAAAGGCTATGGTTTCCCCAATCCTTGGATAGAAAAACTCTCTGCCTTGGTTTCTCTAGGGAAAAGCATGCTTGGGAGATAGTTCTCAAGACCGTTGTCCCTTCTTTCTTAGAGTCCAGTGGCTACATCTACCCCAGAACCTAACCATCACAGTATTGCAGGGTGACTTCATATCTTGTCATGCTCCGTGAGTAAAACAGCTCCTATAAGCTGTGGTTTCTATGCGTTTTGGACCACAAAGTAAAATTTGGATGTTCCCACTTTGATTTTGCCCTTATTTAATGTTTGAGGATATTAACCCAACCAATATCTCATTGTAGTGGACCAATAAGGGTCTTGCTTTTGCCTTCATTCTCTTTGACTGTTTAGGACAGCCAAAGTTCAATGATCTAACAGACCAATGCAAATACCACAAATGACAGAGCTGACTAAACAGCGATCCTGTTATCCCTTTCTCCCAAGATGGGAAATTGCATTCCCCAAATTCCACTATAATTAGGCTGAGGCCACGTGGTGGCTGGGTTTGGCCAATGTGATCTATCTAGAAAAGATGGCAAGCGACTTCTGGGCCTGGCATGAAGCCCTGTGCTTCAATGGCCAATGCTCTCACTCCTCCTTCTGTGGTGACATTGAAAGCCACGTGGGTAAGATGGTGGCAATCCAAGATGGAAGCTGTATAGGTTTCCTAGTGACCTCTTGGAAGAGAGCTTTAGCTACGACTCGAGCAAGTGGTGAGTCTAAAGCATGCCAGGCCTATGGAGCTGAGGGTTACATATGGAGGGTTTGTTACGCCAGCTAAGGGGCGTGCGTGGTTAGCAGTAAATCAAGCCTTTTCTTTAGGATTGTTCAAGCCTCTCTGCTTCTGGCTTTCAACTTTGGTGCTCACTGGCTGGGCCTGGCATTGTCCCGAGAAGTCAGACAGCACAGCCGTCTACGCAGGTGTGTCTGCTCCTCATCACAGTGTTTGAAAACAGACTTCGGATATTTGATTGGGAGTGCGTCTGTGTCCAGATATATACGTACTCTCATGGACAAACCTTGAAGCCTTTGCTGACAAACACGTCTTTTGGGGGTGGGGGTGAGTCATATTTTATAAATCCTAGTCAGGAAGACTTGGGTATGGGGGCTCGCGCCCTTGGGAGGCGGAGGCAGGAAGATGTACCGTGTGTGTTTGAGGCTAGTGTGGGCTATGCAGTGAGATGCCTTCTCATAAGAAAAAAAAAAAACAGAAGAGAGGAGGAATGATGGGAGAGAGAAGAAAATAAATAGACAGGGAGAGAGAGAGAGAGAGAGAGAGAGAGAGAGAGAGAGAGAGAGAGAGAGATCATATGAAGACAGCATTCTTCATGCTTCCAAACAAGATTGTTTACTTGGAGTGTCAATGGTGATGCTTTGCGGAGTGTGTCCTCAGGCCACCCCCACTCCCATCTCAATGCTTGTCTCCGAGGAGAGCACCCTTTGTTATACCTCAAGTTCATTGCTATCTCCAAGGGGACAGCCAGCCGAGTATACTCCCTCTCCAGATCAAGAGCCACTGTGTAGGCGGTGGGCATTCAGATCTCAGGATGCCTTTGAGAAAGCCAACCCCACCTGTGCCTGAGAACAAGAGCGGAAGGGGAGGAGGCTCACGATGTCCCTCCTCCCTGGAGGCTTTTATTCCCGCTGAGGAGCAGAAGGTAGAGAGGTAAGCCAATGTCTGGGAGGAGCCACAGGAAAAAGCAAAAAACAAAAAAAAACACATCAGGGACAACAGGCTCTTTTTAAAAATGTCACTCAATTATCCAAACGCGCTATGGCAGTTTGTGACCCACAGTTCTGAGGGAAGTAGAGATGGCGCTGAGTGACGTGAAGAGGACAATGATGGCTGGGCAGATTGACACAGACATAGGAAGAGGAAAGGCAATAGCAGCGTTCCCTTCACTACTACGCCACAAAAACCTACGAGGTCATACCTGATGTTTTATCTTCAACTATATGTTGGGAGGGTCTGCATGCCTACTTGGGTATGAGTGGATGCCTGAGGTTGATATTGGTGTGTCTTCCTCAAATGCTTCTCACACCTTGGTTTTTGAGACAGGGTCCCTCACTGAGCCTGAAGCAACTGGCTGACCAGAGAGCCCCCAGGATCTCTGTCCCCCTAAGATGGCAACCTAGGTACTTGCTGCTGTGTCTGGATTTTACGTGGATTTAAGGGATCCAGACTTAGGACGTGAGGCTCTCTCGATAAGCCATCTTTCCAGCCCTGTATATAACTCCTGTTTTATCCTGAGAAAATGTTATTCGAATCCCCCACTAAAACACTTCACCTTCTGTCTCAGAGCTGGAAACCAGGGAGATCTAGGTAAGTACCTTTTCTTGTCTTCTGATGGAAACTTCAGGCTAAGCACACACAGCTATGTGTTTCCCCGCTCAACCTGTTACTTCCAGTGAGCCGTGATGTGCCTTTCTTCTAAGGCCATGTCTTCTTTGTGTGGGTTTAATCTTTTCACACTACCATGAACCATTTGCATATTGTTACTGATACCTCCCTACATATCTGGGTCCATACTCTCTATAACACATAGAATTTAGCTAGGGCCAGTTCAGGCTGCCCAGACTTAGCTGGGACTGTTACGGTTTTTTGTTTCTTCTTCTTCTTCTTCTTCTTCTTCTTCTTCTTCTTCTTCTTCTTCTTCTTCTTCTTCTTCTTCTTCTTCTTCTTCTTCTTCTTCTTCTCCTCTTCCTCCTCCTCCTCCTCCTCCTCCTTTTTTTTTTTTTTTTGGTTTTTCGAGACAGGGTTTTTCTGTATAGTCCTGGCTGTCCTGGAACTCACTTTGTAGACCAGGCTGGCCTCGAACTCAGAAATGTGCCTGCCTCTGCCTCCCAAGTGCTGGGATTAAAGGCTTGCACCACCAGGCCTGTTTTTTTGTTTTTTTTTTTTTGTTTTTTTTTTCTTATGTAGCATCTTTCCAGCAGATCTTGGGAGAGAAATTCTCAGTACTGGGTTCTAATTCACAACCATTTGGGTTGACCTTGACCTTGACCTTTGACCTTTGCCAATTTGGATGGAATGTCCATGTGATTATTTGGTTCTCATGTCTATGGATTCTCTGTCCCTAATTGACTCTTGGGGAATCTTTGTAGGTAACAGTTGCTTTTTGTTTTGTTTTGTTTTTTTGTTTCTCTTTCAGTTTTTCTTCCTGGCGATGGTCCTTCTGCTACTTGAATTTGGCTGCTTCCAGCTGAGTGATATCTAGGGACAAAGAAAGCTGAGTGCTGTGCTGACTGGGATGACCTTGGGTAAAATGCTTGTTGAAGAAAGCCAGACGCTACCTAGATATAGGTTTGCATCAGTGTCACGAAACACCGAGGCAGGCAACTTTATAAGCACCTATGGCTTATTTAGGTGATTTAGAGTTGGGAAAGACTAAGGACCGGTTTCTTGTAATATATGGCCTTCACGGTGATAAAGTCTCAAAGTCGAGCATATATCACACAGCGAGGAGGCAGGGAACAAGCAGGTATGTATCTTCTAGTCTGACTCCCTCTAAGAAAGCCACCAGAATTCAGTCATGGGGGCTCCACGTGATGAGTTTAATCTTAATCACCCCAAGCTCATCTCTGGGCATTGCATTAAATTCACACCGTCTTAATTCTTCAAAAATAGGGATTACATTTGAACTCATGAACCCCAGGAGATGCACTTTAGATGTCTGCCAGTCTTAGCTTATGACTGACAGATCCAAGCCTCACTGTTATTGGGGGATTTAAATTCTGAAAATCAGGTCTGGTAAAAGTATTTGAAAAAGCAGGCACATCTGATTTTATCTGTGTCATTCTTTCAACAGTGGGCACAGGAAGCTGGATCACAAGCCATCCCACAGGGCAGGGGAACCCTAAGTGGAGTCCCCGCCCCCTGAGTTGTAATACACTCTCTATATAACATAGAGAGTTTATTACATGCACTACATGGAAATAATGTATACTTGACATATTTATGCCTCTGAAATATATTAATAAACAAGGGTATATCCCCACACATATGAAACATATTATATATGAAATTGAATTCTTGAGTTGATTCCTCATGAAAATAAATCTTACAGCTACTTTTCCTCTATTATCTCTTTATAAATAGTATCTATAAATTTTCACCTTGATGCCCTACCATTTCTGTGACTGGCATTGAAGGTGGAGAGTCAGGGTAAAATAGGAAAGCAAGAGATTAAAAAGATTAAAAAGAAAGAGGGAGAGAGAGAGAGAGAGAGAGAGAGAGAGAGAGAGAGAGAGAGAGAGAGAGAGAGAGAGAAAGGAGGAAAGAGTTCACTCCACAGCTGCACTATGTATCTTCTGGGGTACTAATTTTCTTCAAAGAATGTCCCTCTGGTGCTTGGCGTGTGAACCCACGGACCATAACTTGAACTGTGCTGGTTTTCACGGACACCTCTGTCTGCAGCCGTTGACTTTGCCTGCAGGGTACGGAGACCATTAATCTCATATGTGCCCTCACCCTGAGAGTTTTTCCCTTTGCTGAGAGTTTAAGGCAGATTGTGTCTGTTTCTACTGACCTCTGAGAGGTTTGTCATGTGTCCCCCCTTTAAGCAGGTCATGTAGAAATCAATTACTGGAGCATGTCTGGGCTCATAGGCGCGAGCAGTCAAGGTGGGAGCCTGGATTCTGTTATCTTCTCCTCCGTGGAAATCAGAGGGTTCTGCCAACAGAAGCCGTTTAGGATTCCGTATCTGAAGAGACACATAGGGACTTTTCTGATTGACAGTTCTTCTCTAGGGCCTGTGAGTAAGTTTTGCTGCCTCCTGAGGGACAAAGATAAGGAGCTGGAGACCTCATGCCAACTGCCAGAGGTGACTGAGAATCCCATTTCAGAAGACCCTGCGGCTGTGGTAGACCCCACTGGAGTTGGCCATTATAATGTGCAGGAGGTCTCTTTTCTATGAAGAAAGAATTGTATCCACACAAACAGAACAGAGAAGAGCAATGGAATTATCTAGTGAAGGCAGGTGTTTGGGGGAGATATCCAGTCTTGACCAATGGAAGGATGGTTGCGCAAAACCCAACAACGTACCTTACATATAATAAGCTCCTGTCTCAGTGGTTGGCAAGCTGTTCATTTCCTGAACTGTTTAGGGAGTCCTGCCTGCTGCCTGTCTTCTATAAAGTTTCCATTGTGTCTGCTAAAAGCAGTTCTTGCTTGGTGTAATTCTTGAACAGTAGCAAACATACAACCTTCCAGTGAATGTTTACATAGCTCTCTGTCATATCTTAAAGTCCTTCGTAGAATTAAAAAGCAAATGGTGTCAGGTCTGTGGAGAAAAGGGTCACATGTTCCCTGAGGCTCAGTCTCTATCAGAATGTCCCTTTGTGTTTTATCTACCAGATATCATTCACCGGGCACCCTCCCTGGGAGCCCCTGTTCTAGTGCAGTCAGTACATCACTAGTCTTGCTATCTCACTCTGTTTTAAAAATCTATGCTTGCCTCTGCTCCTGCCTTCCCGGCAGCTCCCTGCAACTCATTCTCTGATTTCCACCATTTCCTTTAAAATTATTTTAATTTTTTTGTGTATGTGTAGAGGGGGTGGTGGTGTGGCGTGTGCATGGCACGGTGTGTGCGTGCTGTCAGAAGACAACAGGAGTCTGTTCTCTCCATCCGCCATGTGGTTTCCTGGGATTGAACACAGCTCATCCAGGTTGGCAGCGAGTGCCTTTATCCGCTGAGCCTGCTTGCCAGTGCTTGCTTCCTTTCTTCTTTAGGGTTTGATGAGAAACACTGTAGTCTCTAGTGATGAACTTGGAATGATAATCTTGGCTGTGTCCTGACTGTCACCCTGACTGTCGGGTCAACATTCTGGTTGTATCTGCTTCCAGACTACTGTTTTTTTTCCCCCCATCCAATGTTGCTTTTACCAGACTTGATCTTCCTCTTTGAAACGGACAAGAGACCTAACTAATGAGGTGACTGTTAACAGAATATTTGTGATTAAAAGATGTTTTCTTTAAAAGAGATCAATAATGCTCATGAAAGTACACGTTTCTGTCTGATCTCTGCAGTCAAATGCTCTGCTCCTGAACTGTATGTAACCTTGATGTACAGTTAATCCCTACACATATTTAATAATCACCATTGATTCCCATAAAGGCAACAGGACACATAAGTAGCTTCTCTGTTTAGAAGTCTTAGCACTTTAATTGTGATGGGGTTTCCATCTGACTTGGACCACTAAGGCAAGGGAAGAGGGTCCTGCTAATGTTGAGGTGTAGAGAGATGCAGAGAAATGTGTTTATCCACCAGGATCCGAGTCACAGCAGAGCCTGTGACAGTAAGCCAGGCTCAATCCCCCAGGTTGGTTTTCTGTGAAGTTTGCTCTCTCTAGGGAATCACAAAGACCCCCCCCCCCAAGAAGCTGGTAGTGGAGATGACAGAATTGTGACCAAGCAGTACAGCAGCATCTATATGAATAGATCACATTTCTCTCTAACAGAACAACTGTTCTGTACCATTGAACTGTATTCATTCACAACTACTGGAGACAATACCGGATGAGAGAGTGCGTGTGGGGTTGATGCTTCAGATATAGGAGGAATGGCTGCTTCCCTTTCACACGGCAAACAACAATAGCACATTAAAGTGTTTGTTGCTTGGGAAGGTGGTAAAAGTTTTGTGTGCACCCTAGAGAATAGATTCTGCAGTTAATGAATCGTTTTTTAAAGGAAGGAGGGTTGACCAGCCAGTGGTGGTGGTGGTGGTGGTGGCTTTTATGGCCCAGAGGGGGTGCCACTGAGCTACCCTTAGAGATCTTCCTGACATCTTCCAGAGGGACCCTACTTTAAGATCCGGAGAATTCCTTTGGGGACAGAAGAGGCTCCCATCTACCAAAATAGCCTTCTAAAGTATATATAGGTCAAAGAATGCAGTGGAGCACTGTGGAAGCCGGGCCAGTTTTCTGCCTCATAAATACATGTTCCTAACTGACAACATGCCCATGTAGCACAGGGGCCTTTGATATTTTACTGACCAGTTGGAGAAAAAGCAAGTCAAACACCAATCATAAATAGATACTTTATTCTCTGAAAGGAAAAGAATAAAAAAGGATCTGTGGTTATAACAGAGCACCAGTGTCTTTTGTGATGTTTGGCTTAGTAACAGTATGAACAAACACATGCTCCTAACAACAACAACAACAACAACAACAACAACAACAACAACAGTTAGGTAACATAGCTTACATCTGCATCCCAATACTCACTGAGGATTGGCATGAACTCAAAACTAGGCTGGGCTACATTGTGAGTTTGAGGCTAGCCCATGCACATGTAAGTCTACATCATGGCCCTTCTTAGGACCCATGTCTACAAAGCCTGTTCATTAGTCTTCTCTGGTGATAGAATTCTGTCACTCATTTGATACTGGCACAGGCCCAGGTAGGTAGTTGGTTGTTTAAACTGGTTTGAGCTACTTCCATGCTCCTGAAAATCCAATTTGGTCAACTGTTGCCTTTGTATGCAATCAGTCAGAGGTGTTGTGGGGTGGTGAGCTGTGCACAGGCAGCCTGGTCTGCAGTTCAGCACAGGCTTTGAACCCCAGAGATGTGGTAGGTAACTTATCAAGCGACAGCAGATGTTCGGTCATGCCTCCTGGGCCCCTGGCTCCTGTCACAGCTACAGCCTCCCACAGAGAGGTGTGTGGCCATCAGTCACATAGGGCAACACCCCAAGCTCTTGGTATTCTGTCTGGACTCCACCCCCATAGTTACCTGGCAACAGCCAGTTAAGCTCCTCCCCTTAGTTACCTGGCAACAGCCAGGTAGGGTGACCCACTATAAAAGGGGCTTTTTGCCCCCTACTCTCTCTTGCTCTTACTCTCTCACTCTTGCCACTCCCTCCCTTGCTCCCCCCACCTCTGCACCCCCCCATCTCCACGTGGTCATGGCTGGCATCTACTTCCCTACTCTCTCCTTCTCTCTGCCTTTCTACAATAAATACCTTAAAACCATGGACTGTCTCTTCTAACTGGAATCTGCCGTGCTGGAGCAATGGAACAGGTCTTCTTCTAAGGAGCTGTGTGTCTCACCTCCTGCCAGAGGCCTCCCTGTGTTCTCAGCATGGCTTCCACCAACCCAAGCCACTGGCAAAACCAGCCAAAGACTCTCTTCCCCACAGGAACCTGCCAGAGCTCTCTCCCCCTGCCCTTCTCCCTTCCGCCCAGGCCAGAGCCAGCCCTGTGGGTCCCCACTCCGTTCTCAGCTCTTCTGTGACATCCAGTGGCATCTGTGGTGTCCAAGAGCTAGAACCTGTCATCTCTAGCCTCCATGTGGTCCAGGGACTCGGAGACAATTCCAGCAGGTCTGCAGGGACCCCAGCCTGTGCCTTTCCCACCCCCGGAGTGGGGTCCTGTGGCTTCTCACAGCCCAACGCCCACCTAGCGATGGTGTGGGGTGTGCAAACTTCCCACATTCTGCCTTGCCCAGAGGCCCAAGCCCTGGGCCAGACTTGGGACCCCATTTAAACTCACAGGGTGTCTATAGCAAAGCTAGTAAGAGTGTCTTGTTTATATCATTTCTGAAACTGGTGATAAAAGCCAATGAAGCTAGAGGGCTTACTCAGGTTCTCCCTCTTCCTTCTCTCTCTTGCTGTGTGTGTGTGTGTGTGTGGTGTGTGTGTGTGTGTGTGTGTGTATGTGAGAGAGAGAGAGAGAGAGAGAGAGAGAGAAAAGGAGAGGAGAGAAATAGAGGGAGACAGAGAGAGGGGGAGAGGGGAGAAAGAGAGAGACAGAGAGAGACAGAGACAGACAGAGAGACAGACAGAGACAGACAGAGACAGAGAAAGAAGACAGAGACAGAGAGACAGAGGGGGAGAAGAGGAGAGGAGAGAGATAGAGGGAGATGGAGAGAGGGGTAGAGGAAGGGGGAGAGGGGAGAAAGACAGACAGACAGAGACAGAGACAGAGACAGACAGAGACAGAGACAGACAGAGAAAGAAGACAGAGAAAGAGAGACAGAGGGGGAGAAGAGGAGAGGAGAGAGAAAAAGGGAGACAGCAAGAGAGGAGGAGAGGGGAGAAAGACAAAGAGACAGAGACAAAGACACAGAGACAGAGACAGAGAAAGAGAGACAGAGATGGGGAGAAGAGGAGAGGAGGGAGATAGAGAGAGGGAGACAGCAAGAGAGGGGGAGAGGGGAGAAAGACAGAGAGAGAGAGAGAGAAAGAGAGAGAGAGAGAGAGGGGGGGGCACGTGTGGAGACCAGGTTCCTCAGGAGCCATTCCTCTTTCTTCTTGAGGCAGAGCATCTCACTAGCCTGATCTCTGTGTAGTAGCCTAGGCTGGCCAGCATGCTCCAGGGATCCTCCTTGCATCTCTGCCTCCTAGAGTCGGGATTATGAGCAAAGGTCACCATGCCCAGCTTATTCATTTATTCTTTATTCCCAAGAATAAACTGTTTAGCTCTGGCTGTCCCGGAACTCACTATGTAGACCAGGCTGTCCTTGAACCTCTGGAGCTCTGCGCTCTGCCTACCCAAACACACCGAGCTTGTTAATGCCAGTTCTGGGGCTCTGGCTCGGGTCATCAAGCTTCTGTGGCAAGCGTTTTCCTGGCAGAGCTATCTGCGCAGGCCCAAGCTTTCTCCTGACTTCACTCTCTGAGTCTCTATCCTATTAAAAAAGGTACGGGCATGAATCCCCACACTGTTAACTAGGTTGTGGAGAGGGAGACATAAATAATGTGCAGATGCTAGAACACAGCACAGAATGCCAAGTGGAAATCACAGGAGGCCATATCTCTGAGCTCAGCTCCTTCCATAGGCCCTCCCTGCCTACACATCAGGTTATAATTTAAAATGGAATCACTCATGCCCAAGGCCCTCTTCATCAAGCTGAAACTAAGCTGTTTATCCAATCTCTCAAGGAAAATGAGAGATAAGAGCCAACTACCCGAAACAGGTCAGTTTCAATCCGCATGCTGATGAATTTACATTGGTTTTAATTTTAATCCATGCACAAAGAAGTGGCCTGAAATAACCCCCGTATCCAGTCTCTCTGTTCTTGTTATTCTGTTCCCTTGTTCCACCTTACAAAGGACGGTGACTTTGAAACGATCGGCTTTTTTCCTGGTTCTTTATTTCTGTCTATTAAGCCAACCTCTTCTCAGGCTATTGAACCAGACATCCGATTTTTTTTTTTTTTTTTTTTTTTGATTTTGAAATTAAACCCAGAGCTAACTAAGATGCTTAAATTCCATTGTTGTGACATTGTCCAGGGACAATAGAAAGTACTCAAATACTTGAAAACATTGCTGGTGTGGATGTAGGATATGTAGGGTTTTATTTTATTTTATTTTATTTTTATTTTGGTTTTTCGAGACAGGGTTTCTCTGTATAGCCCTGGCTGTCCTGGAACTCACTTTGTAGACCAGGCTGGCCTGGAACTCAGAAATCCGCCTGCCTCTGCCTCCCGAGTGCTGGGAGGTTTTATTTATTTATTTATTTTATTTTATTTTTATTTTTTTTATTTTCAACATCTGTGGTCCCGTAAACCTCTGCAGAAACCCTGGGAGAGAGGTAGTAGTGTCCACCTTTGAGGGATTCACCCAGTTTGCCCCAAGAAAAGGGCAGGCCAGTGAAGATGCTGGGAAGATACTCAGGCTCCTTGGTTACTGCAGGGACATTGAAAGGATGAAGAGATGATACCCTAGAGCAAGACTTCTCAACCTGGGGGTCCTGACCTCTTTGCAGGGTCGAATGATCCTTCCATAGAGGTCGCCTAAGACCATTGGAAAACACAATATTTACATTACTATTCATAACAGTAGAAAAACTACAGTTGTCAAGTAGCAACAAAAATAATTTCATGGGTGGAGGGGTAGTTGCCACAACATGAGGAACATTAGAAAGGTTAAGAATCCCTGTCCTAAGGTATGTGTTATAGCAATGCAAAAATGACCACCATAGGCTAAGTGTTGGAGATCAGAGGTGGTAAAAAAAAAAAATACTGTTTCCCTGCCCTTGAAAAATCAGCTTTTCCAACTACGACCATGATGGAACCCATAGCACACCCACAACAGCTGAAGGCTTCATGGGTCAAATAGACAGGTGGTTCATTAAGATGGTTCAGCCAGGAACATGCTCAAAATGAACTCTCTTCAGGCTGTGAGACACAATTGAATTCTGATTTCTGCAGGGGAGTGATTTATTCCGCTTCACAGATAAGCCCCGAGAGAATTGTGTTGGTTTTGTTTCAATACTGATCTTTATCTTCTCTTAAGCTTGCCTGTACAGAATCCTGTTCTCACATAGCATTCTTATGTTAGCATATAAGGTTCTTATGGCATAATGTCAACTTAGTAATTAAAAAGCTACTCAGAAGTGTGTGGGGAAGTGTGTGGCTCGCTCACCTGTTTCTGCTCTGCCTGAGGTCATTCCTCCTAAACGCTGCATCTCAGACCTGTGTCTTGCTCTTAGCTGCCCTCTAGTGGTCAGAACACAGACCCTTCTCCCAGTGACTTCCCTGAAGATAGACAAAATAATGACCCACATTCATGGATAATCAGAGGGTACTCAATGCTCACCTGGGTCTATGGCTTACATAGACATCCCACTAGAAAATTTTGTGTTTTTTTTTTTTTAGAAAAATTGGGTGAAAAGATGAAACAGGTGTTGTGTCGTTATGTTTTTAATTTTAGTGGCCAAGGAGATGAGTGAGCAGGTAAAAAAGAAACACTTACTTCCCTTCCAGGAGACCCAGCTTCAGTTTCCAGAATCCAGGTGATAGCTGACAGCCATCCGTACTCTTGATCCATCATATCCAACGATGCCCTCTTCTGACTGATCTTTAAGGCCTCGTTCATGCATCATGCATGTGGTGCACACGTGCACATGCGTTCATAGCATACACATGACATGGATCAACCCTTTGAGCCTAAGGTGACCCTTAGGAAACACATTAATCTAATAATATATGATTGGTAAGCAATGCCTTGGGAACTCAGGCGCCATCTTTGACTTACATCCAACCGTGTCCCTCTTCCGGATCAGTAGTCCCAGCGTCCCCTGTTCTCTAAGAGATCTTGGCCTGCTTATTCTACGGTGAAGTACTTTTCCCTTGCAGATAGGCCTAGGAGATAAGGGTCACCTGTAAAGATCGGATGTCCTGTCTCTTGTGAGTTCTGTTTGCTGGGCCTGGGACAGGGAACAGAGTTAAAGAAATGGGTGTGAACCCTGATCACTGGCTGCCTTCCCCACCCAAGACTACACACAAAATATAGGAGTAAGGGGACTTTATTATGCTAAAGCCAAACGTAGCTCTTTTCCCTACACAGTCAGCTGGGGGACTGCTCTGCGTCTGATTAAAGAGACATCCCCATGGATGCTCAGGTACTAGCCTTCCTGCTGTTCAGCACCTGCTCCGGGGAACCTGGGGCCTTTTGAAGTCTTGTGCTCAGGATCCTGCGGATCCGGGCTGTAGACCGTGCTAATTGCTCTCACCTTAGGGTCGTCTACCTTTTATCCAATGTTGGAGGAATCAGGGAGTCGTGTCAACATGCACGGCCGAATGCCAGCTCGTGAAGCTGGCCAAGAAGCCGAAGCTCCGTGAAGATGAATTACTGGCTCCTGTCTCTAAGGTCTCTCCATCGGGCAGACATCTCGGTTGCTCCGGAAAGCTAATACGGATCTTTCACAAGGTCCAACCTTTCCTCCGGTTGGAGGCCTCTGCCAAGAACATCTTCGACACACAGGGGACACTTCAGCGGAAGAGAGAGTGGGGAGGTGTCAGCAATGGAGTGGGGGAGAAGCAGAGGGTGGCGCTGTGCCGAAGAAAACATCACGCTGCCTCTGGGCCAGGCCATGTGGATCGCTTTCACGTGGTCCTCCTGTCTGGAGACAGACGGAGCCCAGAAGTGTGCTCGTCAACAGGCATACCGGTGGTGACAGGGACCTTACCTCACTGGACTCAAATTAATTTTTTTATGCTGTATTCTTTTGTCAATTCAACAAAGACCTCAACAAATTGGGAAGTAAACGAAGTAGAGCAGGATTTGAGTCACTGAAGGCTGACCAGTAATCACCATAACATAGACGATGCATTTGGACCTAGCTAATTGATGGGCTTGCCTTCCCTGCCCTTCCTTCCCCTTCCCCTTCCTTCCTTCCTTCCTTCCTTCCTTCCTTCCTTCCTTCCTTCCTTCCTTCCTTCCTTCCTTCTTTCCTTGATTCTGACTCAGGATTTTACTACATAGCCATGTTGACCCTGAACTTACTCTGTAGCCCAGGCTGGCCTGGGGCATGCCATAATATTCCTGCTTCAACTTCCCAAATGCTAGGATTAGAGGTCCATCTCTGATTTCGTTTTAAAATAGAACAGGCAGTGTTGTTCTCCTGAGTTGTTTTTTAAATGCTTAAGGAAATGGTGGAAAAAACAGCAGTTTCCTAAAGTAGTCCACAAGTGTTTCTCCTTTCCTTTCCTTTCCTTTCCTTTCCTTTCCTTTCCTTTCCTTTCCTTTCCTTTCCTTTCCTTTCCTTTCCCTCCCCTCCCCTCCCCTCCCCCCCAAACCTGATCAATGCTGCTCCACAGAGCAGGTTCATCCATCCACCAGAAACACATCCACATTTTTTTGTTTGCCTTTGAACTTCAAGGGTGGTAGCTCAGCTGGCCCGGTCCCACTGGCCTGGCACACAGCATTGAAAATAAATGAAGTGATCACATGTCCCTGTTTTTTCTCTGCGTATACACTTTGTCCCAGCCACTAGCCACTGTGTTTTGAGGTGAGGGTGCAGAGTCACAGAGACCAGAGGTCCTGCAGAGTGAGCCAGCACTTCTGAAAGAGTGCAGGGTGCCAGGGCCAGGGCCTGCTCTTGCTATAGTGGCTGTGTAGACAGCTCACGTCTGCAGAGATGCTCCTGGGTTAGAAGGAGAAAATTGACAGAGGAATGAAAAGATGAATCCCAAACAATATGTTCTTTAGCGAATGTAATTAATAAAGTCATAAAAACCTCGAGCCTGCAAAACAATACTTACGTTTAAAGATTCAGTCCTCACCACATCTATGAAAGGTAAAAAACACTTATTGCCATGCAGTGTGTTTAGCATACATTAAACACACATTCTGTGCTGGTACTGCTCTTGACTCCGAGAACAGTGAATAGACCCAGGCTCTGTTGCGTGTACCTCCTAGTAGGCAGGTTAGCTGTCTTTTCTTGCTAGACTCATGACTTTTCTCATTGCTATGACCAGGAAGATGCTCAACTGGTGAGAGGTTTGCTTCTGCTCGTAGTGCAGGGTGCACATGCCTTGTGGTATAGAAGGCACGATACGGTGTGTGTGTGTGTGTGTGTGTGTGTGTGTGTGTGTGTGTGTGTGCTTGTTCACAGCTCAGTGATCAGGAGACAGAGGAAGAGCAGCTGGTGCTCAGTTGGCTGTTTCCTGTTTCCCTTTGTATTCAGATCGAAAGCCAAAGGGATGGTGCCGCCCACGTTTAAGGCTTTTCCTCATCAGTTAGTACTCAGTGGAAATACCCTCATGGGTGCCCCCAAAGATGTGCTTCACTAAAAATGCTTTAGGTATTATTATTGTTGTTGTTATTATTAATTATTATTGTTATTTAAATCTAAGCACATTGGCTTTAAAAACTAGGTATCACACTTGGTGTGAACATGGAAGTAGTTTAGTGAGCTAGCATGGCGTCTTGTGTGAAGTCAGTCAGTTTTCCACCCTCAGTGATGCCTCCAAACAGTGAGCACATCCTTTTGGTTCCTTCTCAGCGTCTCTCGGGTTAACTCAGTTACTTCTGTTGGCAACAACGCTGACACTGAGACGTGTCTGAGTGACTTTATTTGCGCTGTGATCAAATCCCTGACAAGAAGCAACTAAAGGGAGACGGGGCTCATTTGGCTTGTTGTTTGAGGAGATCCGGGTTTGTCGCAGTGGGAAAGACGCGGCAGGAGGAACACGAGGCAGATGGCCACCTTGTATCTGCACACTGGAAGCAGAAAGTGGGCAGGAAGTAGGGCCAGATGATAAAACCCCAGGGTCCCTTATAGTGACCGTCTTCCTTCAGGGACTCTTCACTTTCTAAAGCTTCCAATCTTCCAGCTGATCCCGAGCATCCAACACAGGAGCCCATGGCGGGATTTTTGTGCCCAGGCACATGTGCTACCATGAGGTGTGCAGGCACATGAGACTTTGGCAGTAGAAAGAGTGCAGATTCCGGAAGGGTGACTGATGGGGGTAGAAGAGGAAGAGGCCACTCTGGGAACCAAGGAGCATTTCCTCTTAAACCCAACTAATTTAGAAGGCTCCACAATGACCTGCTTAAGCTACCCCACCGCAAGCCTCCAGAGCCTGTTCTAACTATGGTGTTGCCCGTGGCTGTGAAAACTTAGACTTTTTTTTGAGGATACATCATTTTATTTTGATGGTTGAACGGTAGATTCATTTGGCACGGTTGGTTAACTTTGCTTTCACTGGAGCCCATGGAAAGTGGAACACTGAAAAATGGAGTGTTCAGCAACCTGCATATGTCCAGGGAAAACACCCATGCACATATGCAGGCACAAATACGGTGTCGTAGCTTTACAAATGACTACTTTACAATGATCACAGATGCCACAGAACCAGCTGATACTTGCAGCATGTGTTTGACAAAAGTGGACCATTCACCAGTGCTTAATCCTTTCTAACTCAGTACAGTTGCTCAAGGCATTGACACATGGACCTGCAGCACAGTATCTGTGGCTATTTCCACTTAGGTTGAACTGAGGGGAAAACATGGCAATGTATGTGTGAGTTTCATTCATTTTGCCATAGAGCGATTTTGTCACCCAATCAGACAGTAGATCTGCATCTTGAGAGACTACTTCTCAGCATTAGGTGCAATTCCATAACTTGATGGCCATAGACATACTTTAAGTTTTGTGACGAGCTTTGATCTCTTCTGACACACTGTTAACTTGAATCAGCCCCATCAACCGCTCCTCCATCACGTTAAGTCTAGACAAGAATAACAGCAAAAAATTGGAGCCCATATTTGTACTTCTCCCATTCTATGTATGTAAATTTCCTGCAAGGACTGACTTCATGCTACCCCTAGGGCGTCAGTGAACACCAGATGGGAAGAGGTGTGCGGTAACCTGCCGCTGTGTGCTGTTTCCACAGTACAAGTACAACGGGAGCAACTGGACTTAAAGGCACAGAGAGCATCGAAATGCCAGAGAGTTGGTAAGAGATAATTTGATGACGTCCGCATCTGTTTTTAGTATAGCCTAGTAATAACTTGATTTTTTTTAATGCTTTAGTAGTTTTAATACTTTAGTAACTTTCATATAGCTTAATCTAAAATTTTAGTAATGGCTGTATTTAACACAAAATTCTGAAAGCATAATAGTCAGCCCCCATGAGCTGCTGGAGACAGCTCTGACACACCCTCCGCCTCTATCACTCCACCTTGGTGGGAAAATAACACGTTTTTGTATGTGCAAATCTGTGCTAATAATGCACCAACAGGTGTTCAATATATGCATGTGGCATGAGCAAGGACATGTGGAGGCCTATCCATCGCCCTCACCAATGTATGTTCTTGACTTCTCACACACATCACACATGATGTCATCACTCCCTTATCTTTTCTTCTGTGCTATTCCTGACTTTCCTCTAATGGCACGGCTTGAGTTATCACACTATCATGCCTCTTTTAAGTTATAAGAACAACCCACAATGGTGCTCATTACAGTTTTGACTTGGGTGGGCTGGGTGGGGAGGTGGGAAGGATCTGGAAGGAGTCCGGGGAAGGGAAACCGCGATCAGAATAATTGTATAGTAAAATCTATTTCCTGTAAAAGTTAAACATAAAAATTTTATAAGTAGCTTGAGAACTTCATACAAGATGTTTTGATCATATTAAGCCCCTCCCTCAGCTCTCCCACCCAGACCCTCCCCCCAGATCCTCCTACCCGGCCAACTTCATGTCCTCATCCAAGACTTTGTAGGTAGCACAAGTTGAACTTAATGGATGTAACATGCTAACTGGGCACTTGGGAGGTAAAAGCAGGTAGATCCCTGAGTTCAGTGCAGCCTGGCTTACAGAACAAGTTCCAGGACAGTTAGGGATGCACAGAGAAACCCTGTCTCAAAAAATCAACCAAGCAAGCAAACGAGTACCCCAACACTGAGAGTTTCCTGAACATGCTATGCATTGAGAACCATCTATGAACTAGTTGGCAGGGAGCTGGACTTTGGGCATTCGTCTCATCAGGTGGTTGTTTCCATCATGAGACATTCACCTCTATTCTTGCAGCTAGTGGTAGGAAGCCACACTCTTGCTTCTGAGTAACAGACACCAAGTGACTTCTCCCTCTTGTCCACTCCTTTCCAAGACTGTGTCTTCATAGGGTGATCTGTCTGTGGGCTCAGGAAGGCAACAAGAGAGGGTGATTCTCCAGGTGGATTGAAGTCACTGCTTTGCAAGCACAGAGGAAGGAAGCCATGGACCACCCAGGAGACTCTTCCTGTCAATCATCCTTCCTCATTCTGAGAATCCAGCCCTTGGGTCCTCCTTTAGAACCATCATTGACTTTATCTTACAGAGGGAAGGCAGGATTATTGTAGGAGACAATGAAATATGGAGAAAAAAAAGTAAAATGTCCACAAGTTACTCATAATTCAGAGATATTTACCAAAATTTCCAGACTGTCTAGTGTATACATTATAGACTGAGATCTGACTTAATGCAATGTTGTGTCCATGGCATGATTTAGAATCTCACTGTATGTCACCTGCCTTGAGTCTGTGTTCTCTTATGCAAACAGCACCCTGCCTCAGCACAGTCACAATCCTCCTCTGCATCTCTCTGCATCCTCCTACCTCCACATGTGGTCCCAGTCCCGTTGCATCAGCATTGGCAGGGAGCTCATCAGAGATGGGAATTCGTAGCTCCGTTGTTCACTGGCAGTCAGGGTCTAGCCTGAAGATGGAAAGGCTCATTAGTTTGAGTAAAGAAAATTGAACATGACAAATGGGTGACGAGAGAAATAAATTGTATCCAGTCATACAACAGAAAGCTATCCAGGGAACAACACGAACAGCTCACAAAGCCATTTTGCTGAGAAATATAGTGAGGTCTCGAATAACCAGCTACATGCATAAATGTGATGTCTGGGAGGGGGGACAGAGCCATAGGAACAGATTTCATTGGCTGCTGGGTGCTCAGGCAGAGGAGAAGGAGAAAGAGGGAAAGGATTTGATGACAAAGAGTCAATCCAAGCGAATGCTGAGTGAGCTGAAGGTGTCCTGTTTTCTTCATTATGATTGGCATACTTTGTTATACATATGCTAAACTTAAAGAATCCCACACCCAGAAGGCCAAGTAGGGTGCGCGCACGCACGCGCACACACACACACACACACACACACACACACACACACACAATAAGTTCTTGTTGATAACAAGTATGCAAATATAAACAGTCTTCCTTCAAATACTAATGTGCACATGGAGACAGACAAGAGCGGCCAAGCCTGGAAGAGAGCCATGGTGGCTGAAGTGTCAAATGTACCCTACAGGCTCATATTCTTGAACATCTTGATCCCTAGATGGTGGCAGTGTTGTGGGACGTTATAGAGTCATCTGGAGGGAGAGCTTTGCTGGAAGCAGTGGGTCACTGGGGACAGGCCTTGAGGTTGTTATAGCCCAGCACTGTCCCCTTTCTCCTTCCCGACTCTGCAATGTGACCAGCTGCCCCATGTTCCCCCTGTCCTGCCTTCCCTGCCCTTTAACTATAGCCTTCTTCCCTTCAGCTGCTTCTCGACAGGTATTTGATCATGGCCTTGATCAGGGTAACCAATGCATTCACTTTAATGAAGTGATTCCCCCTAACATCATCAGTAATGTCCCAAGCGGAATCCCTTTCCATCTGCCGAGGTGCAGAGGGATCACAGATGGCCATCTTCACAGGCCAGTGACAGTAACATACCCTCAGGGTTCCAGGCCTGGGAGCCCCATGGCTGCTGTCCTGCTCTGCTGCCACGTTTCTGAATTTCTTCGTCATTTTGAAAGCAAGCCATTGACATGAAAATGTGCAGCTTCTGAAACATGAAACTTCTGCAGCAGTTCTTGCCTGTGACGTGGGTGGTCCTGGCGTGACTTCAGTGACAGTCACCTAAGTTGTACATGCTGAATTTGATCATCAGACCAATTTAATCATCAGACCAATTTAATGGCTGAGTATTCTAAAGTTTTAGCTGGCTATGTCATTTTCTTTGTTAAATTTTATGTGTGTGGATATTTCTCTTGCATGTCTCTATCTCTATCTCTCTATCTCCATCTCTGTCTTTGTCTCTATCTCTATATCTTTCTCTCTCTATCTCTCTTTCATCTATATCTATATAGTATTTAAATCTATATCTATGTAGCATCTAAATCTAAATCTATATATCATCTATAATATCTATCTATCTATCTATCTATCTATCTATCTATCTATCTATCTATCTATGTGCATCACTGGATGCAGAGCTCATGGAGGCAGAGAGAGAGCACAGAATCTCCTGGAGCTAGAGCTAGGGTTACAGATAGTTGTGAACTACCATGAGGATACTGAGACTTGAACTCGGGTCCCCTGGAAGAGCAGCCAGTGCTCTTAACCACTGAGCCATTTCTCCAGTCCTATCTGAATATATATATATATATATATATATATATATATATATATATATATATATATATATATATACCGCCAATGTCGCGAAAATCATTAGGAGGCCCGGGAACTATTTTCTGTTGAAAGGAACCAAAAAGACATGGCCAAGGACAAGGTAAATAGTCTTGACTACAAAAGGCATCAATATGACAATCAGTGAACCTTGAATGGGTTCCAGCAACTAGGTGGCAATAATAGGTCAGTGTTGGTCATTAGTGTTATCGTCTTCGTGGGAACATACTGGTTGTCTAGGAGAATGTTCTTGCTTGTATGTCTTTCAACATTAAATATTTAGGAGAAATGAGGGCATTATATTGGCAGTTTCCTGCTCAATAGTTCAAGAAAAAATAAGTCTATTGTGTCCCCCCCCCAAAAAAAACCCCACTTTTCATCAAATTTGAGATTCTTTCAAACAACAAAGAGGAGCGATGGGGAAGAGAAGGAGAGAGAGAGGTGGGAAGGGGAGAGGATAACGGGATGGTGACAGTTCCATTAATTAGGTGTCATATGACCAGAGACTCAAATCAAGTAAAGGAGGATGCTGTTGAGAGAAGAATCTTCCAGACAGGTGGAACAGAATGCACGGATGCCAAGAGGAAGCTGCATGCTTTGAAAGCCCGAGAAAGTCAGAAGCCAAGCAAGGGTTGATGCAGAGGAGGACTATAAGCCATCCCGAGTTTTATAAGGACCTTTCCAGCACCTGCAAGGGGGAATAGACTATACAGAGGAAGCAAGGAGGCTGCCTGAGGAGCCACAGAAATGTTTCTCTCTCTAATCGATAACCAGGCTGCAGAAACTCTTGGAAGGTCAGTCAGCCTACGAGTACAGAGCGCTGGCAGCACTCAGCCCCGGCGGCAGGAACACCATCTGACTGCACCGGGATTCCATGCTGGTTGCCTTTGGAGACCTGCCAAGGCGTGTCCAGCATTGCGGATGGTTGCCAAAGGGCACTTCGCTTCTGATTATGATGTGCTAGGAAGGTTGAAAAGCCAGCTGCTCGCATTTTAAATCTCGTTTCCCCATTATTTGGCGCAAGTGTTAAAGTGTCGTTTTAAATTAACTATCATAGAAAAAACGAAGACAAGTTTAGAGAGAAAGACTGTAGCAATCAAACCATGCCTTGTCAGCTGGGGCTTCCTGGCAACTATAAACACTTTCCTGTGCAGACTGCATCTTCCAGAGCCCAGAGAAGAGAATCTCAGGCTTCCATCACCCCATCCCCCCACCCCCACATGCTAAGCAAGATACCACGGACTTCCCATTTATAGACAGAAGGTATTTATTTCTGTTCAACATGCTGGTAAGTCTTAAGGTCCTTGGCCTTAGATTTGAGGACTCTGACCTTGTGCCTTTCATCCTCTGATGAAACCCTCAGCCTTAACCCCCTCTCTTCCCCCTCCCCCCCCCACCTCATACTTGGAGGCCCGAGGTTGAGATCAGGTTTGTGGTGGTTTTATTAAGATTGGCTCCCGAAGGCTCATATCTTTGAATTCTTGGTCATTACCAAGAGGTATTGCTTGGGTGGAATTGGGAGGTGTGGCCTTGTTGGAGGAAATATATCACTGGAGGGGGACTTAGAGATTTCAAAAGTCAAAGCCAGTCCCATTGTCTGTCTCTTCCAACTGCCTGCTGGTCCAGATGTGCAACTCTCAGCTACTTCGCCAACACCATGTCTGCCTGTGTGCTCCCTCACCATGGCAACAATGGACTAACCGTAAGCCAGCCCCTCTTAAATGCTTTCCTCTATAAGAGTTGCTGTGGTCAAGGTATCTCTTTATATAGCAATGGAACACCGACTAAGACAGGTGTCTCCATTAGTTGGTTTTGTACTATACTTTTGTAGAGACAAGGACTGTCTCTCATACAACCTAGAGTCACTGGTTGGTTAGACTGGCTGGCCAGAAAGCTCCAGGGATCCTTCCATCTCCACATTCACCCCTGGGTTACAAGTGGGCTCAGCGTCCTTCCTTACAAAGTTCTGAAGATCTGAACTCAGGTCCTCGTGTGTGCACAGCAAGCACTTCACCAACTGAACGGTCTTCCCAACTCTGAAGCCTTTTTACAACAGGTATTTGTGTATTCATAAAGCAGGAGGCCTTGTGATCGAGACATCTCCCAGCAGCCCTCACCCAGTTGCACTGGGGATTCTATATTTAATTTTGTGGGTGATGGGTGGGCACATTCAAACCATAGTACTACTGAAGTGGAAATTTAAGGGCTCTTTGGAAAGCCGGTTGGACGGTGTTTTTTCTGGGGCAAACACGTGAAGGAGTGTTTTGTTAAAATGGATGCAGGTGTGAAAGGCTAAGGCAGACTCATGAAGGAATGTTTCGATGAAGCAGAAACAGGAGAGAGGATGCTCTGCTAAGGCAAGCATGTGAAACGGCACACGATGAAGGATTCTTTGCTAATGATATGCATGTATTGGTTCGCTTTACATTGCATAGTTGAGTTACATTTGTCTGGACACCATAGGTTAGCTTCAGATTTGATTTGGAGGTATCTCTATTGTTTTAAGGTCAAGATGAATATCTGATGAATTTTTCTTTAATTTTTATAATTTTGGGAACCATGGTGTGTTCATTGACTTAATGGACTGCAGAAACAATTCCTCGAAGTACAGTCTTGTGATGTAAGAATGCTGCAAAAATATTTAAGGCTCAAGCTGGTGATATTGATATGAATTTGATCTTTAAATAGTTTATAAGTAATATTGGGCATTGCTCTCGTCTGAATATGGCCTCCAAAAATTCCTATATTGAACCTTAGTCACCAATATGATGGTATTAAGGAGTTGTGCCATTGGGAGGGAGGCACTCCGTAGACTTGCCTTGATAATAGATTAATGTACATACGGAAAGTGTGGAAGGTGGGAGGCAGGGTGGGAGCAGCCTATGCCTGCAGTCCCATATTTGCAAGGCTGAAGTGAGATGGTGGGTTGGATAGCAAGACCCTGGAGGAGGGTGGGCTTAGGGAATAGCCTAGAGCTAGTTCCCTCCTCCTCTGGCACTTTGTCCTGCTTACCTGTCTCACCCCTGCCCCTGTGAGAATGTAGCAGAAGGGCCCTCAATGGCTGCCGCACGTCTTAACGCTGACTTGCAAGCCTCCAGAACTGTAACAAGTAAAGTCCTTCTCTCTTGTTGATTTTCCCAACATTGCTGCTTTGTTATCGCAGCACAGACCGGCTAAGACTGGTACGCTTCACTGTTCTAGTCTGTGAAATTTAGTTTCCCCGCCAAAACCATTGGCATTTATCTTACCAGAGATTATCGTTTGCCTTGTTTCCTGAGTCTAGAGCTATGCTTGGCATATACATGTCCAGTGCATTTCTCTTTCACTTTAGGGGATTAAAGAAAGCAAAAGGAGGGGACTGGAGTTTGTAGTATACTAAGCCAGGCAACTTAATTTTTATTGCTTTGATAAGACATCATGACCAAAAGCAACGCGAGGAGGAAAAGGTTTATTTTGGCTTAGAGCTCCATAGCACAGTTCACCATGAAGGAGGTCAGAGTAAGAGCTCAAGGCAGGAATCTGGCGGCAGACCCTGGCGCAGAGGCTGTGGAAGGGATGCTGCATTTTGAATTGCTCCTCACAGCTTGCTCGTCCTGCCCTCTTCTACACCCCAGGGGCACCCGCCAGGCTTGGCACTGCCCATAGTGTGCTGGGCCCTCCCACATAATCACGAATCAAGAAAATGGTCCACAGGCTTGCACACTAATGCTAATCCGATGGAGGCATTTCTCTTCATTGAAGTTTCTCTTCCCAGATAACTCTAGTTTGCGTCATCTTGACAAAAACAAGACAAACAAACAAAAAAGAACAAACAACAAAAAAACAAAACTATCCACCATGCCACATATAATGAATGCAAGAGCATAAAGATAGGTGGAAGAAGGAATTGTTAAAAAAAAAAAAAAGCCAGAAGAGTTAGAAAATGCTAAGCTATTCGCACTGCATTATGGGAATGCACTGCATTATGGGAATGCTCTGCCTTTGCCCTATAGGGTGGTTCTCCGGATGGATCGTGTTGGTCACATACACAGTACAAAGCCAAACACTGTAAGCTGTTACACGGAGACAGAAAGCTACAGTGTCGTCGTCGTGTAGCTATTTGATTGTGTAGATTTCCCTCATGAAATCGGGGAAGACATGTATTTCCGTATTATTTCTTGCCATCAGACCCTTGAGATTTAGGGTGGTAAAGTGGCTCATTTATTCTGTTAACAGTGTCACTGTTAGCTTAGGCAGTCCTTAGACTCACCTCTGCCTCCCCGCTCTTCCGACCGCCGCATCCCCCTCCACACGCGGGCGGAGACAGAGTGGTTCGTAGAGTAACATTACAAGGTTGCAGGACCTGGAAGAGGCTTAGAATTTTACATTGAGTTTGGTGCTCTCTCCGGCATAAAATTATCTCGTCTCAAAGTCTTCTCTAGACTTGCAGCAAATCTAAATAACAAGCCTGTCATAGCGCAGTTAGAGCCAGTGAGGAATACAAAATACACAGAAGACACTTTGTCCTTCTGTTCTCTAGGTCGCACAAAAACAAAAAACAAAAAACAAAAAACAACCCCCCCCCCCAAAAAACCCCCACAAGTCTCAGCCTACAAACTACACGGCAGTCACAGGATAACGGCATTCCAGATTTCCATTGGAATTTTTTTTTAAATTTTTGTATGTATGTATGTATGTATGTATGTATGTATGTATGTATGTATATATGTATGTATGTATAGTCTGTGTGTGTGTGTGTGTGTGTGTGTGTGTGAATGCACTTGCATGTGCACCAAGTAAGTGCAGAGCCAATGGAGGTCAAGAGAGGGCATCAGATCTCCTAGAACTGGGATTAATAACAACAACAACAATAAATGGTTCAGGAAAAGGGAAATTGGGGATTAAAGAGACTCTGCTTAGCAGCTACACAAACACTTGCTTCTAAGCGTCTACAGGGATTGCAGCAACTGCCTGATCTTCCCAGAGGGCAGTGCTGCTGTCACTCCTTAGCTCTCTGATGAGCTGCTAAAGAAAAGAGCCCCAGACACAGGGTCTTCATCCTGCAGTCCCCAAACACACAGAAACGCAATCGTTCCCCACTGTGTCTAAGGAAGCCAGACGGCGAGGGGCTTTGTAAAGTGTACGTTTCTTTTTTCTCATTTGAAGATTCTGCCATTTTCTTTTGATATTCAGATTTGAATCTCCATGCAGTTGACGGTCTCCAGAGTCAGGGATAGAAGACCAGCATGCAGTTGCAGACGCGGGTTGAGAACCTTGAGCAGAACTTCCTTGAGGAACAACTCTGCTGACAGCACGTCCTGCTTCCACTCATCATCAGCTTTCCTAAAACAAAGGTCACTGTGACTATGCCACCACACAGCACGTCCTATTTACACTTCAGGAGGCCTCTAGTTCTAGGGAAGGAGAAATGGCTTCCCCCAAACAAAGCTGGGTCATACTTTAAAAATAAAAACCAATTTTATTTTGCCGTTAGTTGATTCCTAAGGTAATTCGGCTAGGAAGAACTGATCTCACTTTCTTCTATTGGTCTTTCTTTCGGGGACGCTTTGATATGCTACATATATTCTGGAAAGTGTGTGTGAGAGAGAGAGAGACAGAGAGAGAGAGAGACAGAGAAAGAGACAGAGAGATAGAGAGAGAGACAGAGACACAGAGAGAGAGCATGAAAAGAGAAATTACACAGGTCCCCCCCTACAATGTCCCCTCTCTACAATGTACCCCTCGCTACAATGTTCCCCCAAATCTATCTTTCTTCAACACAGTTGATCGCTGGCTAAAATTGTGAGCCCCTCCCCCAGCCTCAGGACCCAGTACAAGGCAGCTGTTCTTAGGGTTCTGTGGCAAATTTAGAGCTGTGCGGCGCTTTCCTGCCACCTAGCGGTGGTGTAGTGAAACAGAGCCTGCAGATCGAGCCAAACAAAGCAGGCCAAACATGCTGAGCAAGCCTGTTCAAAAGCGAGCCGGGTTGGTCTGTGCGGCTTAGATCGGTATTAAATGGTGACTTTCATACTTGTAGGTTTTTTTTCTTCTAGAAGCCAAGGTTCCCATTTATGAAACTGGGTTGTCATCCAGTATTATTAGAACGACAAAGCTCAAATGTGGTCGCTCGCAAAGTGAGAAGGTGAAGGACAGTGCGGGCCAAACGTCAACATTTTGGAAAGGAGCCTTTGTAATGGTAACTAACCACGTGACGGATGAGGGAGGCGAAGACCAAGGCGGTGACAGCTGTTTCAAGTTCAAATCATTAGTGAGCGCTGCTGGCGTGCTTGGAATGCGGGGCACGGTTGGAAGGAATGTTTCTTCCTTCCCTGACAAGAGCAACTTGAGGAAGAGGGGCTTTTTATTTTGACTCAGTCTATCATGGCGGGGAAGCCTTGGCAACCACAGGGTGAAGCAGCTGCTCGCGCTGCATCTGCAATCAGGAGTCGGACGGACCGTGATGGATGCCGATGCTCTGCTCACTCTCTCCTTTTTATCCCGGGACCCTGGTTCATGGGGTGGCACAGCCCATACTTACAGTAGGTCTTCCCACCTCAGCTAACCGAATAAAGAGTTTCCCTCACAAATAGGCCGTGAGGCTTGTTAATAATCAACATTAACTTTCCCTTTTCCAGATGTCAGCCTGGAGGAGGGTCCTGCAAAGGGTCAATCATTGTGATAGTTCAAGCAAAGGTTACTGCTGTTAAGACCTAGAACAGTTTTTGTTTTATATATATATATATATATATATTCATGCATATGCAAACAAAACAGCTATATGCAAATATATGCAAATAAACACACACATTTTCATGTAGCCCTGGCTGGCCTAGAATTCACTCTGTATGTCAGACTATCCTGAAACCTAATGAGGATTCCCCCCACCCCCCTTTCTCAGTCTCTCTAAGTTTAAGCCACCACACTAGGGTTAAATCTGAAAGATTTGGAGCTAAGTTTCCCAGAAACAGGGCTGGCTATACTCTCATTCAAACACGTTCTTCAAACTGTTCTCCAAACAGCACATGCTTGTCAGATGGCAGCTGAACCAGAGGGAGGGGTCTGTGACAGGGACAGGCAGAGGCACTGATCTACATGGGAAGAGCTATCCAAAGGAGCAGACCAACTGTGGCCTCATTAGCAATGTTCCTCACCCTGGGGGATGGGCAGAAACCATTCTCATGACGTAGACATGTGACCAGGACAGGGGAAAATAAAGAACCTCCCTGTGGTCTTTGTTGTAGATCCTATGGGGGAAATCTGTAAATTTGTTCCTAGAGCAATCCTTTCAAATGCCCAAAAGGACATAGGATTATAAAGGAAAGCAATGACATGCAAATAAAGTTAGTAAGTATATATATATATATATATATATATATATATATATATATATATATATACATATATATACACACACACACACACACACACACACACACACATATATATATATATATATATATATATATATACGTATGTGTATTTAGTTCTGCCTGAAAAACAAAATCCACAGACTTGGAGGTTCAATATGTAGCAATAATTTCCCATGGTTTCTAAGTGCTGAAGTCTGATGTCAAGTGCCAGTAGATTCATTTCCTGTTGAGAGCCCCCTTCCCGCCTTCAGAAGACTGCTTCCTGCCTGACCCCATCCCCACTCTACAAACAGAGGGCAGGTCAGGAGTTTCTTCCTCCTTACCCAGGGGCGGTACCTTCTTGGGGTCTTATCTGTCGCAGCCCAATCTCTGACCAGCAGAGAGTGGGAATAAACGACACCAACTCCAAATAGCAGGTTCAGAGCAGCTGCAGCCACTTCTCTTTATTAGGAGGTTTCTTGCAGCTTCCCCAGCTTCAGTCAGTCAGTTCTCAGTCAGTCTTCAGTCTCTCCAATAATCATCTCCATCCCATCATCTTCATCATCATCTCTCATCCTCTGGGACTGTTCACACTTATCCTCTTCCATTCACTCACGTCACCTCACACCACCCAATCATAGACGCACACATCCAAGGCAGCGTGCAGGATTGGCTGATAGGATGGTCTCTCGAGATGTTGCACTAACCTCTCGAACGAGGTACACGTGTGCATGATTGAGACTGAGGTAAACAAGTGAGGTCACGGGGCTTTAGCACAGAGCCAGGGCACCATCTTTGGCCCATGCAGCCATGCCCGCTCCCCCACACTTATCTAAATCTTATCTAATCATCTCTCAAAAACACTGGGGTTAGCTTCTCAACAGAGGAATCTGGAGTAGCGGGCAGGCAAGGGATGAGACACATTTCAGCCAAGAGCACGCAGAACAACTAGTTCAGGTTTCTGGGTGTCCTGTCCACAGACCTTGGCTTAATGAATCTCTGTGGCAGCTACTCTAAGAAAAGTCAGTAGTGTACAGTCACTGAACTAAATCATCTCCTAGAACGTGCCCAGAGAAGCAACCCTGATTATACAAGAGTCCTGCAAGCCGCCCATGCGCTCAGGTGTGTTTTTCTCCAGCTTCCTCTGGAGTTTAAAGTGGAAGGACACGAGTCAGCTGAGAACCTGCTGTGAACTCAGGTCCTTTTCTTACCCTGTAGCCCTAGTGAAAGGGTAAACACCAGCATTACTTAGGCAAGCTGGCTCCTCTGCCTGAAGCTGCCAATCCCACGTGGTTCTCAGTTTTGCTTTCGTTGTTTCCTGCACATAACCAAAAGCCCAGTGATCTGCATTGAAGAGAAGCAATGGATTTCTCCTTCAAAGATAAATGAATCCTTCCATTGAAAACCCAAAAGGAGGGGAGGGGATATAGTTGGAGAGTTGTCAAATCTTTTTAGAAATGTCTTAGTAAATGGGAACAAATACTCTTGAACATTTCCAGCGTCTAAGCTAAGAGAAGAAGATTCACAACATCCCTCCATCTCTTTAAGGAAACAGGAATTTTTCCTTGTTAAGGAAAGGTCGGCAATTTTGGAGGGAATATTTTAATCCTGCTCCTTTGGGCTCGTGTGTAATCACAGCATCCAGGAGGTGTTTTAATTATACATTTTAATCATAAAATAAAATGTCCCAGGTTGCTCCATTTAGGTGTTTTTTCCTGCCTCTAAATTAATAGTGTTATTGGCAAGTATTCAACATGTAAGAATCTGGGCTCGTGGAAGACCACTCATACATACAGGCGTGGTGTCCACTGGGGACTGATGTCCTGGAGCATTAATGCAGCAGGTTGTCATGCTGATGGGCTCTGAGGTAAGAGCAGGCAGGAGGAAGGCAGTCTCCTGCTTCAAGCCGGCTCAGAAACTGTCCCACTTTCTTATAGCCTCTAAAACCAAGCCTAGTTGTAATGAGATGGGGCTTTAAGGTAAGACTTACTGTAGGTAGCAGATAGGGATGGGAGAGGGGAAAACCTGTTTCTTTTGTTTTCTGTGTAGACGTGTTTCTCTGCAGGAATGTGAGTTCTACACATACATGCAGTACCCACAGAGGTCAGAAGAGGGCGCTGGTTTCCCAGGAACTGGAGTTAAAGGCAGTTATGAGGTGCTGCGACCAAGACTCCAGTCCTCTCCAAGAACAAGCGCTCTTAACTGCTGGACCATCTCTGCAGACCAGACCCTCGTTTAGAATTTCTTTTAAATACTTAAAATTTTTCATTTACATCCTTTTCTTTTTCTAATTGAAAGTTTCTTTTCTCATATATTCTGATTATAGTTTCCTCTCCCTCAACCCCTTTCAGCTCCTTCCCACCTCCCCTCCCCTCCAGATCCACTCCTTTTCTTTTTCTCATTAGGAAAGAACAGGCTTCTAAGATAACAAAAAAAAAATGACAAAATAAAATATAATAATGCGAAGCAAAGCTATTAAATCAAGGTTGGGCACAGTAACTCAACAGGAAGGGAAGAATCCCGGGAGCAGGCACAAGAGTCAGAGACCCACTCATTCACACATAAAAAATATTAAGCTAGTAGCTAAAATATATACACAGAGGACCTGGTATGGATCCATGTTGGCCCATGTTTTTTGATCTGTTCTTGGATTCAATTTGCAAGCATTTAATTGGGTAATTTTGAACCTATGTTCATAAGGAAAATTGGTATGTAATTCTTTTTCTTTGTTGAGTCTTTATGTGGTTTGGGTATCAGAGTAACTGTAACATCATAAAATGATTTGGCAATGTTTCTTCTGTTTCTATTCTGTGGAATAATTTGAGGAGCATTAGTGGAAACTCTTCTTGGAATGTCTGGCTGACGTTTCTGCTAAAAGCATCTGGGTCCTGGGCTCTCTCTGTCTGGGATAATTTTTAATGACTGCTTCTCTTTCCTTAGGGGTTATATGTCTGCATAACTTGTCTGCAAAACTGATCTTGTTTTAACTTTGGCATGTGGTACCTATTGAGAAAACCATCCATTGCTTTTAGATTTATTTATTTTTTTTAATTTTTGTTGGAATACAGGTTTTTAAAGTGTGTCCTTCTGATTCTCTGGATTGCTCCAGTGTCTGTTGTGATGTCCCCCGTTTCATTTCTGATTTTGGTGACTTGGATATTCTCTCTCTGCCATTTAGTTAGCTTGGATAAGGGTTTGTCTGTGTTGTTGATTTTCTTAGAGAACCAACTCTTGGCTTCACTGACTTTTGTATTGTTCTCTTTGTTTCTATTTTCTTGATGTCAGCCTTTAGCTTGGCTACTCATTGCCACCTGCTCCTTTGGCGTGTGGTTACTTCTTTTTGTTCTAAAGCTTTAAGCTGTGCTAGTAAGTTGCTAGTGTGAAATATCTCTATTTTCTTTTTTCTTTTTTTCTTTTTTTTTTTTCTGCCTTGACTTAGTGGTCGTTCAGTAGAGAGTTGTTCAGCTTCTGGGAGATTGTAAGTTTTCTGTTGTTTCTGTTGTTGATATCCAGCTTTAATGTATGGGGTTCTGATAGGGTGAAGGGAGTTATTTCAATTGTCTTTGTGTCTCGGTATGTGGTTAATTTTGGAGAACATTCCATGAGGCACAGAATAGAGAATATATTCTTTTGTGTTAGGGTGAAATGTTCTGTAAATATCTGTTATGTTCATTTGGTTGTTGTGTTTTTTTTTTCTTTCTTGTCTCAGGTTTATTTTTAAAAGCAGCATAGGACACTGGTCATCTGCAAATAGTATATAGGCATGTCACAGCAGTCCATCTGTCTTCACACTGGCAGGAGCCTTTCCTATGGGGCCTTCACAGGGGCCTGGGCACCTTTGGGAGCCTGGTCTGGAGCTGAAGCCTGGGCCTTAGCTGGGGCTTTGGCCAATGCCTTGGTTTGAACTTTGGGCTTCGGTTGGCAGAGCCTACGACCCTTGGCCATGTAGCTTTGAATATGCTTCTCAAACTTGGGGTGAGCAGATGAAAACAAGATGGCTGGGTTTGCGACTGGGGCTCTTTGGCATCTTGGCTTGATGGCCTGAGGCTTTACTAGGGCCTTGGTGGCCTCTGTGTGTGCACTCACTGCCTTTGCATTGCTGACCTGCATCTTCTTCAGGCCTTTCTTGTGCTTCTTGGCAAAGTGTATGTTCCTCAGGAACTTGGGGTCAACCCCCTTAAGAGATTCGAATCTTTGTGACTAGGGGTTTTTTGATGTCATTTCTGTGCCATTTGTGGGACTAGTTGTATGGTGTGGTTCTTGGACTTAGCCATGTCTGCATGGTGACCTGTGGCTCCTTCAGTGCCTGGGACCGGAAGAGAAAGGATCCATTTGGCTTGTGATGTCTGTTGTTGAGAGTGTGGTACTGAAGTCTTCCCCTATGAAGAGGTGAAGGTCAGTATGTGATTTATGCTGTAGTATTGCTTACATACTTGGATGCCCTTGTGTTTGGTCATAGATGTTAAGAACTGAAACATGGTGGGTTTTTCCTTTGATGGGTATGTACTGTCCTTCCCCATTTCTTTAGATTCATTTTGGTTTGAAGTGTATTTTGTTAGATATTAAAATGGTCACACCAGCTTGCTTCTTCAGTCCATTTGCATGGAGTATCTTTTTCTAAACCTTTAGCCCGAGGTAATGTCTCCCCTTGGGACTAAGGTGTGTTTCTTGGATGCAGAAGGATGGATTCTGTTTTTGCATCCATTCTATTAGCTTGTCTATTTATTGGGGGAAATTGAGACCATTGCTATGAAATGATATCAATCACTAATGATTATTGATTCCTGTTATTTGTTGTTGTGGTGGTGTTGGTGGTGTGTGTATGTGTGTGTGCATGCATGTGTATGTATACTTCCTTTTGATTTTGCTGGTGTAGGAATTTATTTCTTGTGTTTTTGTGTGTGTAGTTAATCTCCTTAGGTTGAAAATTTCCTTCTAGCATCTTCTGTAGGGCTGGATATGTAGATAGATTTTGTTAAATTTGACTTTATTTATCTTATTTTCTTCATCTATGGTGATTGAAAATTTTGTTGGGTACATTGGTCTGGACTGGCATTAGTGATCTTCTGGAGCCTGCAGCCCACCTGTTCAGTCCCTTCTGGCTTTTAGAGTCTATGTTGAGAAGCCAGGTATAGTTCTAACTTGTCTCCCTTTATATGTTACTTGGCCTTTTCCTTTCACAGATTTTAATTTCGTTCCTTTCTCTGTACATTGAATGTTTTGATTACTATGTGACTATTATAATTACTGGGTGGGAATTTCTTTCCTGATGAAGTCTATTGGTGTCCTGTATGCTTCTGGGACTCTGATAGGCTCTCTTTCTTTAGGTTGGGGAAATTTTTCTCTATGGTTTTGCTGAAAATATTTTCTGTGCCTTTGCCCTGGGTTTGCTCCTCTTCTTTTGTTCCTATTATCCTTAGGTTTGATCTTTTCATTGTGTTCCGGATTTCCTGGATGCTTTTGTGTCAGGAGTGTTTTTTTTTTAAACCATATTCTTTGACCAAAGTATCAATTTATTTTATCTTCAATGCCTGACATTCTGTCTTCTATCTCTTATATTCTGTCGGTGAAGCTAGCCTCTGTAGTTCCTGTTAGAATCCCTAGAGAATTCCTTCAGGTTTTTTTGTTAATTAAAAAAAAAATGATTCTATTTCAACTTTCAGGTCTTGAGTAGTTTTATTTATTTCCTTACACTGTTTGCTGTGTTTTCTCATATTTCTTTAAGGGATTCATTCATTTCCTCTTTAAGGACCTCTACCATATTCGTGAGGATTTTTATCAGACATACGTGCCCACATCTAAGTCTACACAGCACATGTGCATGGAGACCAGAAGAGGGAGTCAGATCCCCAGGAACTGGAGTTACAGACTTCTCTTGTGAGCCACCACGTGGGCATTGAGACTCGAACCTGAGTCCTCTGAACGAGTAACCAATGCTCTTAACCACAGAGCCATCTCTCCAGCCCCATTTGGAATTTTAAGAAGCTAGTTACCACAATGATTGTTTACGAGAAGAATTCTTAATGTACTTCAGACATTTCCTTTCGTTTCCCTAATTACATCTCTGTTATCCAGAAAAGCCAAAATGATGCTGTGTGTAACACACAAAGCTGCATTGAGTTTATAAGCTGGACATATACTCAACCCAGACTCAGGCTCATAAGTTGATGTAAGCCAATGGATTCCTATAGGAAGCAGGCCTATGACTTGATTGACAGACCTCTGCATTTTATTAGAATATTTATTTAAGATGATAGATGCTGAAATTAATAATAATGGAATAAAGGGAGACTAGCTCGGAAGGGTGTGTAATCCCCTCTATGGTAAGTATTTCAGTCTGGCAGTGTCTCTCATTTATCATACACGTATAACTACTGTCATGCAAATATGAACATATTGTGCCTGTCCTTTATATTTTTTTGATGTATTATTTTGTGTACTTTCTTGCTAGTTAGAAGTAGTAAGGATGAGCCTCTAAGAATCACATGACTGAAGTGTGGAATATAGATGTGTTGTTTGAATGAACTCAGATTATTGGACTGCTTTGTAAACTGACAGTGTAGGCACCGACACTGAGAACACCACCCCAGTTTATGTGATCTCACCTGCCTGATGTCCTGGAGTAAGACTTTCAGTGACTTAGAAGGTAACAATGTTTTATTTTACATCTGAAAGTGGATGACACAGCACATTTCCCTGACCCTCTATTTTATATTTGTGTTTTTATTTGGGTGGGGTTATATCTGCCCCCAAGAAGCAAGTGCTTCTTGAGTCCCAGTTCACTAGGACTTCCATAGGAATGTTCTTGTTACTGTGACCAAATACCTGGCCAAAGCTACTTAAGGGAGGAAGGGCTAACTTGGGGTCTTGAGTCTGTGTGTGTGTGTGTATGTGTGTGTGTGTGTGTGTGTGTGTGTGTGTGTGTGTGTGAGAGAGAGAGAGAGAGAGAGAGAGAGAGAGAGAGAGAGAGTCTATCGGTCTATCACAATGGAGAAGTCATTGTTGCTGTGGACTCAAGAATGTTCAAGGGTGTGTTTTTTGCATGATGCTGATCAGAGAATACTCCAGCCCCTAGTATTCTCCGCCAGCCAGCTAGGAGGTCCCAAGGATTTCACAACCAAAAATAGTATCATCTACTGGTTCTCAGGGTCAGATACAGGAGCCTGTGGTGGACACATTCAAACACTAGCAAGCATTCATGGAGAAGCTGGTGACAGTGCCAACTGTGAGTTCAGCTGGTAGTAACACATCGGTTTCTTTGTTTGGAGAAAATGTCATGATTTATTTCTAAAAACGCATCAAAGGCTGAGTAGTGACCTTTGTAATTCCAGTAATCAGGGGCTGGGGTAGGAAGACTGTAAGTCTGAGCAACTTCGTGAGACACTGTCTGAAAGCAAGCAAGGAAGAAAGGAAGGAAGGAAGGAAGGAAGGAAGGAAGGAAGGAAGGAAGGAAGGAAGGCAGGCAGGCAGGCAGGCAGCCTGGGGCTATAACTCAGCGTCTAGAGCTCAGTGGAGAGCTCTTGGAGTGAATGAGGTTCTAGATTTAGTCCCTAGCACACACAGGGAAAAGGTACCAGTATGGATGCAGGGGTATCTGTCTGAAGTCCCAGCTACTTTCCTTGGGAGGCTGAAGCAAGAGGATTGCTTGAGCCCACACGTTTGAAGATAGCCTGAGAGGGGCGTCATCCTCCTGTCTCTAGGATGGCTTCCAGCCTGCCCTTTAGCCAAGGCAGGCATCCCCAACTCTGTCCCCACGATTCCACCACCAGTGATTCAGAGCCCTTGCTTTTCTTGGCTCAGTTTCAACTCTGGACTTGAGCTTGGATGCGAAAATCCTGGTCTAGGAGAGCAAAGTCAAGCGGAGAACTCGCTCTCCTTGAGCGAATTCCACGGAAATATTTCAAGTTAGTGCATAGTCCCAGTGTTTGATCACATTGTGGCAAAGTGACCTGAGAAAGAGCAGGAGACCTACGAGGCATTTAGAGAAGATAGAAGGAGGGCTTGTCTGCCCCATACAGTATCAATCTATTTCTGTAAATAGAAATGGTTGGGGGGGGGCGGGGAGGGCGGGGGGGGCGGGGAGGGTGGGGGGGAGTGGAACATAACCATGATTGGCTGTGGGGTTTCTTTGGGGTATGGTGTAGGTGTTCTGGAGTTAAATAATGGTGTTAATAGCAAAACTTTAAACATATCCCCCCCCCCCAATCTCCAAACTGAATTCTTTTTAAAGGTAGATTTTTGCCACATTTGGGTTCTGTTGCAAGTGAGCATGCGCACAGGAGACAGAACAGCGTCCTTGCAAACGCATTTCTTAACTCGGCACCAACTCCAAAAACTATGCCTTGGCTGAACTCTTTTTCTTTGGCTCGAAGTGGGCTGTGTTCTGCCTCATTTCTAGTCTTGCTGAGCCCAAATTAGGATTGATTCCACAGCTAACTAAAAAGTGCATCGGTCAATTGGTAAATGGGTGACCCAAGAGGAGCTATTGAACACCTTGTTCTTCTCGTTTCTTCGGCTATACAACAAAGATGGCCGCCATCCGTGTAGGCTACTGAAAGGTCTAGTTACTCGAAATCATTCCCAGCGTGGGTTAAAGTCTGTGAAAATGGTGGTGACCGTTCTCATGGTTCATTCATTCAGCAACAAAATAGTGTGTATTGTCTCGGGTCTGTGCCACTGTCTGTACAAGTACGTAATAGACAAGATCTATTTCTTTTTCTTTTAATTTATTTATTTTATGTATGTGAGGATACTGTACACTGTTTTCAAGCACATCAGGAGAGTGCATCGGATCCCATTACAGATGGTTGTGAGCCACCATGTGGTTGCTGGGAATTGAACTCAGGACCTCTGGAAGAGTAGTCAGTGCTCTTAACCATCTCTCCAGAAACCCTGGTTCCTACTTCTAAGCCATGTGCTGTAATAACAGGGCAAAACACACTGCTCGGGGCTGTTGTTGGTTTAGCCTATAGTGGCACTTGTCACCCAGCCCGAGAACCTGAGGTTGACGCATGGTACCCACAAACACATTGGAATCACAGCCTCCTGCAAGTGACCTCCTATACATACTATGGCAGGAACACCTTTGCACACATACTGATGGACACACACACAAAATAAAAAATAAATAAAAATGTACAAAATAAATTTCACAAACCATGCACCACTGGGTGTAGTCATTTACACCTGTAATCCTAAAATATCCCCACGTCTTCTTTGCTTCAGAAGGAGGGGCATCCTTGAGACCTTGTCCTTCCACTGTCACAACATAACAGGTGTCAACATGGGCTAGTGTGGATCCTCTGGGTCTTCCCTGGGATGTTGGTGCACAAACAATGACCTCTGATTGGGAGGTGTCTCCACGGCTTCTTCGTTATGAACTCTTCCAAACCATCTTGTGGGGAAAATGAAGATAAAGGCTGAGGAAGAGCAACAGGGTCAGTCAGCCGTTAAAAGAAAAACCGTAGACAAGAGAACTTTAACAGAGGCTAGTCAAATAGAAAGAAGCAAAAAAAAAAAAAAGTTCATGAACCTGGTCCCGCTCAAACTGAAAATGTGACGACCCACAAGCTATGCAGGCTGTGCTTATGTGCAGAGGAAGGAAACAGTTTAACAGAAACTGTCTGACTGTGTGCCATATCTATGTGTAGAGGAAGGAAACAGTTTAACAGAAACTGTCTGACATCTGGACATGTTTTGGCAGCCTCCCGTCTATGCTCGGCTGAAGCCCCAGGACTCACACAAGAGCATCCTCCCCAGTTAGGTGGCAGGTTTACTTATTACGTTAGGTTATTGTTCACTGGACACTTGGCTCTGATACAGCTTAAGGCAAAAATAATCCCATGTGACATGACCACACACAGAGAGAATCAGGCCTTAAGGTCTTAAGCAGACAGACTTGTATTGTTCCCAGGATGTGACAACCAAGTCTCCAAGAAAGATCAACTAGCCTAGGGAGGGTTTTGTTTTTGTGGTTGTTACTGGTGTGGTTTATGTTTGTTTTGTTTGTGAGACAAGGTCTCCCTATGCAGCTTTGGCTGGTCTGTAACTCACTATGTGGACCAGACTAGAACTCACAGAGATATACATACCTCTGCCTCCTGAATGCTGGGATTAAAGGCCTGTGCCAAAACACCCAGCCATTGAACATTCTTGATGCTGTTCTCCAGGGTTCATCTTCTATGGGAGGGAGGCTGGGGGTTCTGGGGGTGCTGGGGATGCTGGAAACCCTGGGGGTGCTGGGGATAGGGTCTCATCATACAGCTTTAGTTCATATCACCACTATGTTACTTCCTGTATCCATCTTCCCTCCTTAAATAAATCCTTAGGTCTACTTAAACAGTTGAATCAATCAAGATGGAGTCAGAAAAAAATGCTCACGTTCCCCCAGGAAAGTCTCATTTCATTGGTCAGAAATGCAACCTGGACATCCATCTTTAAATTTTTTTTCCTCTCGTGTGTAGAGTCTCCTGTGTAGGTGAGTTTTAGAACCCCCAGGCTCAAGAAACTGAGAAAAGATAACGGAAATGCATGCACACACATCCATAAACACATGTGCATGCTTGTCTTGATATGTGCCCGTTCAACAAAAAATACCATTTGATGACTTCATCTCTTATGGTGTAAAAGGTTACAGGGTGAATGCTTCGAAAGAAAATGGCTTCTGACTCGCGGGATGACCCAGTTATAAGGAATGGCTGGAGGAAAAGTCAAGGTCTAATTTATAAATGAGCTCTGTGCTCCACTTCCCCCACAGTTCCTACGCTGCAATTTAAATCACATAATGGATTGCCAGCGACCGACGGCAACAGACATTCCTTCGGGGATCCGGCTCGAATTGTTGGTTGACTCTTGATTAAGGACATAAGGGTGACATAAATTAATCAAAGGTACAAATGGAGTGCTGTCGGAAAAGCAGCTACTCTCTGGCTAACGTCTCCTTATTCTGTATCACAAAACAAGTTCAGAACACAGCCACAACTCATCGGACATGCGGATTATGCAAGAACTATGGGGTTTTTTGGTTTTGTTTTGGGTTTTGGTGTTTGTTTGTTTTGAGACAGGACCTCCATGTAGCCCTGAGTGGCCTAGGCCACCCACTTGATGAATCCTGCTCTCTGCCTCCCAAACACCGTCATTAAAGGCATCCATCACCAAATACTGCCAGAAGCACCTCAACTTCCACTACCTAAGTGTCTAGCCTTGCCTCTCTCTGAAGCACTTTCCCATAGATCCTTCACACTCTGGTGCCAAGCAGTGACCCGCAAGTGTTGCTGCAAACGTTTTCAGAGTTCAGCTAGTCACCACCCAGCCCATTGGAAAGGTCAGAAGCCTTTAGAAAGATGCTCAATGCCACTTGGTCTGGAGGTTTGGTTCTTTGCTTATGATAAGCCTCTGACATCGATGGCGCAGTGCATCTTCCTAATGACTTTGGAGCCGCGGTGATAGGAAAATATGTTTGTGTTTGCTGATGATGGTTGCTATTGAAGGCAGTACCTTTAATCATCAGTTTTCTGTATAGTCCTCTCAGGGATATATTAAATAAAAAGGGAAGGTTTCATGGTAACACACTAAATAGATAAGGAAGGAGGAACACCACACCACCACCACCCCCACACACACATACACATGCGCGCGCACACACAGTGGGGGAGAACAACAGTAAGATGCCTTCTTACAGGGAGGGAGGGGCAGGTGGGAGAAGCAGTGATGGAAGACAGATGTTGAAAGTTTTCATTTTGTTGCTTTGACTTCGGACCTGTGGAAATGCCTTGTCTGATAACAAAATGAAAGTAAACCAAAATTATTTCAGATAATTCTCTGAAAATAGAAAAGCTTATCTTCTTTGTGTGTGTGGGGGGGGGGGTGGCGGGGGGAGGGCAGTGGGACTGAAAAGAAATGGGAAGCAAAGTAAAATAAATGAACTTTTTAGGAGTTGTGTAGATAGGCGAACCACATGGGAAGTGATTTTTATCATGGATTTCAGAGTACTGTAAATCAAACACTTATCCCTAGAGGCTACAACTTAAGGGGTCAAGCAGCTATAAACAGATTTAAAATTGTATTATTGATTTTTGTGAGTCATGTTTATAGTAGATAATGTTGATATAGCCCATCTAAAATATATATGTATGTGTGTGTATGTGTGTGTGTGTGTGTGTGCACAGATAAACAATTATGCCAGTTATTAGGAAGCAAACTTGTCTCCTAAGATGTGATCATGAAACTAAACAACGTGTGAGACATTTAGGGCATTAAATGTAAGTCGACAGCATTGATGTGAACGTGATGGACTTATTTTTATAACCGTCCATTGAAAATTCCATGAATGAGAAAGTAATGAACGTCCCCAGCCATTTGGTCCGAATTCCAATTTCCATAAGCATTCCATAACATGATGCTGTCTTCTGTGATGCAGCCACTGATGGGCTCTGAAAGAGCACGCCGTACAAGCATAGGCAGGCTGCCTGAGTCCTTGACCAGTTCTCTCTCTCTCTGTGTAAGATTTACTTAATATATATGTGTATACACACACACACACACACACACACACACACACACACACACACACACACACACCATGTCCCAGAGGTGGATTCATGAGTGTGATAGCCCCCTCATGTCCAGGAGGTAGGTTCATGAATGCTATAGCCCTGTCATGACCCAAAGGTGGGTTCATGAGTGTGATAGCCCCCTCATGTCCAGGAGGTGGTATTTCACAACACTTCTCCCCATCTTCTGACCCTTTGCCTTTCCTCTCCTTTTTTTCCCAATTTTTTATTAGATATTTTCTTAATTTACATTTCAAATGCTATTCCGAAAGTCCCCTCCCCCCTCCCCCCTCCCTGCTCCCCTGTCCACCCACTCCCACTTCTTGGCCCTGGCGTTCCCCTGTATTGGGGCATATAACGATTGCAGTACCAAGGGGCCTCTCTTCCCAGTGATGGCTGACTAGGCCATCTTCTGCTACATATGGAGCTAGAGACACTGTTCTCTGAGCCGTAGTTGACTAGGGGGACTTGATACACATGTCCCAGTTAGTCCTGAGCACAGCCTCGTATTCTCAGCACCCGGGCCAGTTCTGCATCTCTACGTTGATGGCTGCTGTTGCAAAAGGAAGCTTCTCTAAGGAAGGCTGACAGCAGTCTGGGGATATGGGGATAAGCACAAGGATTTAGAGGGCAATTTTACAAGATGAGCATTTAGCAAAATAACAATAGCACATTTTGCCCGAGGGCCTGACTTCACGGGCTCGTGAGCTTCCCCAGCCTCCCCAGCCTGTGGAGCAGACTTCAGATCTGATCAGAGAGCAGGCAGATATGCCCATAGCAGTTGTGCCACTATTGGACCTGTGGCAGATTTTCCCTGGCAGACTGGTGCTGTAGCACGCAGGGTCAGAGCTGGGTAAGACCACTGATGTCTTCTCTTCCCCTAGCAGGAGAAACCTGGATTCTAAGTTGTCTTGGTTTCAGACAGTTTTTTTTTTTTCCTTCTTCTTAAAGTGTCCATTGAGTTCTCTTGATTCCCTATTCACTGATGGATATTGTGTTAGAGATGCTGAGGTATAAGGAAATTGAAACGCTGATAACATTTAGAGCTTGGTGTAACTTAAGGATTAAGAGATCCAAATTCTCCATTTTGCTTGGAAATATTCAAACTTCTATCCACCCCCAGGTAGGCGAGACCTTTGTGATTTGTGAGTATGACAATTAATTTATGTTCCCATCAAATCCCAGGCTTAGATTTGGGGATTTGATAGAATTGGGTTTGTACCATAGTGAATTTTGACTCTATTTTTTTTTTTTTTTTGAGTAACTGAGCAGGTGGTTTGCCTCTAGAATAAAGATGATGTTAAGGCTGTGGGTTTGGCTCCTGTGTGGTGCTCTCACATGGAATACTTAAAATACAAACCTAAGGAAAAAGCAAGACCCCTCAAAGCCTGTGTTTTACGCAGCACAGACATCAACGCGGATGCTCACAGCCACTTCAGGACGAATTCCCTGTAGGTTTTCCCTGAGCAATTTATTGGATGAGTCTGGAGATTTGCAAAGTGGATTTTATTCTATTCATCTTCTGGTTCTTAATCCTCTTTTATGCCCAACATGTCACATTTCAATTTGATATCTCAGAACCTTTAAATAAATCATACCAGCTTAATGGGAGTTAAAAATCAGATAAAATAAACGGGCTAACTGCTCAGTCACCAAGTTTGACTTTAGTTGTTACAGGGTATGGAAAAATCACAGAGCGATTTATAACTAACCTGCTGGCTCCTCCTTGAGAGACCCCGGTGTCCAGCAAACCCTCCCGGGCATACTTAACCCACCTCAAACGACACATGGAGAAAATGCCTGTTCTTTAACAAACAGCTACATGAAAACAATTCTAAGTTAAACATGGAGGAATAGGGAGGCAGGCTGTGGTGGGAGTCCATCACCAAATTCAAAGCTCAGAAGGGGAGTGAACCTCTGAAACACGGAGGTAGCACTACTTCCTGCAGAGAACGAGAGCAAAGAGTCTGAAAGTGGGAGAAATCTTGTTTCCCTAACATCACCTTCTTCAGAGAATTTGAGGCTCACCAGCATCTCTAGAACTATCTGTTTCCTCCAGCTATGCTGTGAATTTATCTTGTTCTGCCATGAGCATACAAAAGTTCCTCTAACTTCTCCTCTGTTCTCTGTGTGCATGCATGTATATAGGTGTGCAAGTGAGTGAGTGTATGAGTGTGCACACCGGTGTGTGTGCATGTATATGTGTGAGTATATGTGTGCACGTGCTTGTGTGTGTGTGTGTGTGTGCAAGTATGTGCATGTATATGTGTGTGCTTGTTTGTGTGCACCTGTATGTGTGCTTGTGTGTGTGCATGAATATGTGTGTGTGTGTTCACATGCATGCTTGTGCGTGGGGGTATGTGTGTATGTGTATAGGTGCATGTGTGTGTACTTGTGTGTGCATGCATGTGTGTGTGCACATGTGTGTGCATGTATACACGTGTGCTTGTGCATGCATGCGTGTGTGTGTGTGTGTGTGTGTGTGTGTGTGTGTGTTTTGTCTGTTGGAAATCTGAGGTTAACATCACATATCTTCCTCAGTTCTTCTCCACCAGCTCTCTCATTGGAACCTGGTGCTCACCTATTTAGCCAGGCTGGCTGGCTTGTGACACACAGTCCCTTGTCTCTGGTTCCTTGATTTGAGTACGACAGGCATACATCTTCATATCCAGCTTCCCTACATGGATCATGGAGCTCAAACCAGGTCCTCATACTTGCATAGCGAGCACTTTACCGACGTAGCATCTCCCCAGCTCTCCTCTCTTCTTCTAGTTGCTCTGTATCCTTGCTTCACCTTGGCCTTTCCTTACTCTGAGATGCTAAAGGCACAGATGCTAAAGGTATACTGGACATATTTTGATGCACTAACAAACAAGCCCATTTAGTGGCTTCTGAAAACAAACGTCATCCCTTGGGTCAGCTGTGACTCAGTTGTGCTCTACCTGAACTTCAGGGGCCCCACTGGGTTCCTAAAACCTTGGAAAAATTTATCATGTCCCTTGGCTTCCATAAGAGACCTGGTTGGAGGAGCTGTGGTCATTTGGGACGTCTGTCACAGAGGACAACACGATACAGAATTGTCTCATCTTGGCTACTTCCCATTGGTGAAGATGCATCATACGGCAGAGTCTAAAGTTAATGGAGTGGAGAAATCCTCTCTATTTAGGCATATGAACCGGAGACATGAACACATTCTGAGGAACAACAGAATCTACTCTAAGTAGGAGGACGTTGGGAATGGAAATGGCTAGGTTGTTTTGAGAAAGAAAAGTAAAATATTTCTTTGACTTTTAATATGGTAGGAATGAACTGTCTTTCAACTTTGGAGCCTTAAGGTCTCTGGAGAAGGCAGACATGTAAGGAGTGAGTAGTCCCCATGGTGATAGTGGGAATTTACTGCCCGAATACCATATCATAGGTACTTCACACAACTGAGGAACCTGTGCTCATTTTGGCTTTTATTTGGGAGGGGGGTTGAAAAAACATTTATGACTATAAATAATTGAAATTTCAACTGCTGCCTAGTGCTTTCCACATGACCAAAAAAGCCAAATCTATGTCCCTGGAGTGGTATGGTGGTGGAGTGGGGTGGGGTGGGGTGGGTGTGATGGACCCATCACCCGTCCATGCCTGCCTCCTGTGTGTCTTGACCCTCCTGACACCCATTGATAATGTGGATGTCACTGTCCCCTCCTCCTAATGAAGGTCTTTTGCATCTTCTCTGGCAATTTGCCTTTCTTGTAGCCTGGTAAATATCCATTTCTCCTTTGAGAAGTTGCCCGTTAAGTTCTGGTGTTTTGTTTCCCACCGTGCTTAGCTCAAGGGATTTTTGAGGCTGGCTGGCTTTTAAAATTGTATACATCGTCTTAATCTGGGTTTCCGTTGCTGTGAAGAGACACCATGACCAAGGCAACTCTTATAAAGGAAAGCATTTAATAGGGGCTGGCTTACAGGTCCAGAGGCTTAGTCCAGTATGGTCATGCCAAGAAACATGGCAGTGTGCAGGCAGACATGGTGCTGGAGAAGCCGAGAGTTCTTTCTCCCAATCAGCAAGCAGATGAAGGAAACTGTGTGCCACAGGAGATCTAGCTTGAGCATACATGACACCCCAGAACCCAACTCCACAGTGACACACTTCCTCCAGCAAGGCCACACCTCCTAATAGTGCCACCCACTATAGACAATCACTCAAACCCATGAGTCTATGAGGTGGACATATCTATTCAAATCACCACACCTATGCTCATGAATCTTCAAAGCTATTCGAGTTTCAACTGCCATTTTACTTCTGTAAGCTTGGACCAGTGTGGGATGCGGAGATAGGAATCTCTTCAGAAGTAATGACAACTCTTGTGATTCTCTTGTCTTCTCTTACCTGGGCTGACTTGGCTTTTCTAGAGTCCTTGAAATACACTGTATACGAAACAGATTTGTGTTGTAATCTCTTTGCTTTTGTTATAGGTGAAGAAATTCACTTTGAAGTGGATGAAATCACATTCCACAGTTGACAAAGATAAGAAGAGGAGACAGAAGGATGTTGTCATACTCAGGAAAGGTCTTCCCTCCCTCAGTTAACCGGCTCTGCACCCAAAATGAATTTTAAGCAGAAAGAGTGGAAAGGGGGAACTTTATTAGTTCTCTGTCCTGCTGCATAACAAGAGCACCAGACTGTGCAGCTTATAAACCTTTACTTCTCACAGTTCTGGAGGCTGAGCCATGTAAGATTAAGGCTTTGGTTGTTGGAGCCAGGCGGTGATTAGAGATTTTTCAGCTCTTATTTCTTTGTCTAGAGAACAACACTCAGGAGAAAAGATTTAGAGCAGTGGTTCTCAACCTTCCTAATGCTTGTGACCCTCAACACAGTTTCTCATGTTGGGGTAAACCCCACCCCCACCTCCACCCCTGCCCCATAAAATTATTTTGTTGCTACTTCATAAATGTCATTTTGCTACTGTTATGGATTGCAATTTACATATCTCATATGCAGGATATCTTGGTTTGACCCCCTAAAGGGGTGGTGACCCACAGGTTGAGAGCCAATGATTTATAGGAAGGATGTTCGTCCGCTCCTCTTGTAAGTAGATCCGCAAAGTCAGCTATTCATAGCTGTAACAAAATACTTGAAGTAATCAGCTTACAAAGAGGAAATGTTTGTTTGGAATCAGACTTTCATAGACTATAGTCCACAGTCACTTGTCCCCACTGCTCAAGGAAGTATAGTGCACCCTGCCAGGAGTATGGGAAGCCCTGGGCCGTCAAGGAGGAGGCCAAGATTAAGCTCATGCATCACCTAGTGGCCTAAATTCCTTCTAGCCCTGCTTCCTTCTGTTTGGTTTTGATTATTTGACATGCTGGAGATGAAAACCAGGGCCCTGGGCATGTTAGGCAAGTGCCCCACCTTGGAGTTACCCCTGAAACCCACAGTAGTAGTTCCACCGTCTCTCATCAGCACCATAAGTTGACAGCCAAACCTTTAGCCTATAGGCCTTTGGGGTTACGTTCTAGAACCAACCTGGTGATCCGTGATGATAGTAAGGTTCCTCTGACTTCTCTGGGGCTCAGGTTTGGAGTGTTGAGAAATCCAGTCTGTGTGTATTATGTGGACATGCTCAAGCATGACATAATCCCTGTTGTGATAAGCCCCGTGAAATGTAGACATTTTCCTCTCTTCTCCATCCATCTTGCCTCTGACAGTCACAGAGATTCTACCTCACTGTTGAGCATGGGAAGATCAAGTCTCGTGACTCATGATGAAAGCCATGTACACAGACCCAGAACACAAATCTACACACGTGACTGAATTGGGTAACGTATTTAGATTGCACGGTTTTCTCAGGCCTGTGGCACTGTGAACAAATAGTATTCATAAGAGACATCATCATCCAGGAGCAGAGAACAGACAGGAAGCTTCCACACACAGGGAGACAAGATGGCTGTTTGGATCTTCACTGACTTGTGACTGTCCCCAACTCCTCGAAACCTCATAACATGAGAATAATATGGATCCCAGCTGAAGACAACAAAGAGACAGCCCACACTGCACATATGGCGTCGTCTCATTTGTAAGAGAATATAGACATAGAAAGCGGATGGACAGAAATATGCATGGGTATTTCTGTCAGTTGTCTCCGGGTTCTGAGACAACAAGGGAACGAACTCTCACTTCTTTTTCGTGTCTCTCAGTTCAGTGCGCCTTCTTTTTCACGGAACTTGCTTCCAAGGTGCCTTTGCTCTTTCTCGAGTTAGGTTCACTCCCAAAAAGCAAAGATTTGCTGTTTCTTTAGCAACATTTTGCATTGATGCTTCTCTCCAGCCCCCATAGAAAGAGCTTGTCTTGAAAACCAAGTACAAAACAAATTCACAAAAGAAAATAGTTTATACACTGTACAAGCAGTTCCTGGTAATAAATGGATACGTGCCTTGTTGGATAATAGATGCATTCTGGTGCATAGATTCCAGGGTCCCCTAAAATTAAGTGGGTGGTTTGATGTTTCGTCCATAAATAGGGACAAGGTTGGCTTATTCTATTGTTCTTTTTCTTCTTAAACTCCAGATCAGTGTGCCATGTGGATGCAGTGATTTGATCAGTGGTCTGGAAAGTTCTCGTATATGAAAACTAAGTGTCTTAAAAAAAAAAATCCACCATAGTTCATTGAGTAATATAAAACAACTTTTCAGCTTACAAAAATAAAAAGGGGAACTGCACTGTGTTCGAAACTAGACTGGGAAGAAAAAATGTGATTCTGAAGAAGTTCCTCCAGGTGTAAAGATAGGCAAGGAAATCAAAGATAATTTCCGGTCATACGCATAGGTGTGTTTTATTCATTAAAAAGGGGTACAAAACTACAGAATCAGGATTGAACATTTGTGTACATAGGACTTTTTCTCTATAGGTGTTTAAATTGGTGCGACTGCCTACCACTTACACATTGTATTGATACAGTTAGTATAGAAAAAGGAAATGTTTATATTTATTATCGAATGGAATTGATAACAACACTATCTCAATAAAAAGACTTCTTATCCATAAATATTACATGGCAGGCAAAAATTAATAAAATTTTTCTTGAGTGCAGGCTGTGTATGCTGTTCTATACAATGGTGATCAGAGAGCAACTTTCTGTGACTTCTCCTGTCTCTTCTTGTCACTCTGCAGGAGGATGCTGGGATTGTAGCTGTGTACTGTGTTTACAGGGCCTCTGGAGATGTAACCCCAGACCATCAGGTTTATAAGGCAAATGGCCCCTGAAATTTCCTTCCTTCCTTCCTTTCTTTCTTTCTTTCTTTCTTTCTTTCTTTCTTTCTTTCTTTCTTTCTTGCTTGCTTGCTTGCTTGCTTGCTTGCTGTTGTTTTTTGAGACAGGATTTCTCTGTATCGCCCTGGCTGTCCTGGAACTCACTTTGTAGACCAGGCTGGCCTTGAACTCAGAAATCCGCCTGCCTCTGCCTCCTGAGTGCTGGGGTTAAAGGCATGTGTCACCACGCCCGGCTTTGCATTTCTAGTGCATATTCCACAGACAATTAATGCATCTTACACACCCCGTATGCTTGATCTTGTGCGGGACACAGTGACTGTACATCCAGATAAACAAGGGAAGACTTTGATAGAGACAGTGGAACATTACTATCTGTAGTTCTTGCTCCTTCTGCAATGGTGAGGTCCCTGCTCTCGATGAGTTTGTAGTATTGTTGGTAAGCTTCTGAATATGTGAGCTTTTAATAAATCAAGCCAAATCCGTGAAGGATTTATATTAAACGTGAGCAGGTGTTGACATACGGGACGCAGCAAAGAAGGGTTTGGGTGGTCGGGTTATAAAGGGTCTGAGGTGAGGAAGTAAGTTTTCACGTCAGGACCTTACGGAGTGTAAGGCCTGCTATGCGTCTGGCCACTGCCTGCACTGGAGTACATTTTGGCCATTTAACCTGCCATCTATTTCTCCAGTAATGTCAAATAACAAATAATATCCTCAACCCCAAAGGCTCGCATCACAAACGTTTATTTTTTCTTCTTCCTGTGGCTGATGATTGGCTGGGATTCAGCTGGTCTTGGCTCTGCTCCTCTGGGCCTGGCTCCCAGCTACAAGCCTACACTGGGCTGGCTTCTTAGAGTTCCTGCAGGGACCAGCACCGCCTGAGGTGCGTCTTCTCGTGGTGAGGGCAGAGACACAAGAGGCTAAGTCTCACCGTGGAAGCGCACTGAAAACTTCTGTTGTGTCACTTTCACCCTGTCGTTCAAAGCGAGTTCTAAGGCCAAGCCAGACATCAGGGGGATGGGAAAACACCCACCACAGACTCCTTGAGAGCTACTGCAAAGTCCCACGATGTGAGCCATGGATGGATCATGCTGAAGCAAGGAGGGCTAAAGGATAGGAAATAATCTATGTGACCATGGTTATGTGATTGATAGTGTGGGTGGCAGAAATGGGCTGTGCATGTAGTCTAATTGATAGAATGCTTGCCTAGCATGCACAAAGCCCTGAGTTTGTTATCTAGCATCAAGTTAACTGGGTGTGGTCGTGCACATCTGTCCTGGGCAGGTAGAGGCAGGAAGAGAAGAGGGAGGGATAAGGGTATTTTCACCTACATAGCACATTGCAGGCTAGTCTGTATGTTTGAAACCCTGTCTGTGATGGTGATGATGGTGGTGGTGGTGGTGGTGATGACAAGAATGACACTCCCAGTACATGAGCCAAGATAGGAAAATGCAGGTGTGGGCTGATGTATTTTTTCTGTTGGGCTGAAGTGAAAAGATTAGCAGTCACGTGATGCTCTCCCAGAGTTACAGAGTAGTTGGTGTGTACAAAGACAGTGCAGATAGACTGGTGTTAAGTGAGACCTCATATTGAAAGAAAGTTTTATTGGAGGACAAAGCTTTGGCTACCAACCAGGTAAGGAGAGAGTGCACACATGTCCAGACCTTTAGTGAATGAGCCCTGAAAGGTCAGAGCAGGCTCCCAACCCTCTGAGGTGCCTGGTCAAGAGGAACACCCCAAGTCTTTCTCACTTCTATGTTTCTATGATGTCAGGGCTACTTCCTTCCCCCAAAATCCCCTCAGCGGCTAGGCATCACAGTGGCGCATGTGACGACCTGTGACGGCTTCTGAAAGTTCTTCTTTTGGTCCCTTCGGCAGGTGGCTGATGAGTGGAAAGGCTAGAGCTCAGTCTGCTTTGGGGATTGTCGTCACTAAGACCAGCTGTAGAAGCCTGGACAGCAGCAACCAGTGCCACCCCTGGGCTGCAGAGTGCTGTGTTGTGAAATACCAGATACCTCGTTCATCTGGAGGGAACTCCAACAAAAGTCAGCACCTACTGGTGTTTAGCTCCGTGGTAGAACACTTGACTGTTGAAAAGGTCCCTGAGTTCTAGCAGCAGCACTAAGGCCCAGGCCAGGGGAGGGGGTGGGGCAGGCCTTTAATCATAACACTGGGAACACAGTGGTAGGCAGAGCTTGGTGCCTTTGAGGCCAGCCTGGTCTACAGAGTTAATTCCAAGACAGGCGGAGCTTCATACATTGTGAGACCCCGTCCCCAAAATAAGCAAATGCTGTTACCACCCAGATGACATTGTCTTCAGAGGTCACCTGGGTAGGAGTAGTGTCTCACCTAATCCCACTCTCTTCTACATACACTGGGAAGAATACAGCTAACTTACCATACGGAAAAAAGATGAATTTAAAAAACAAATATGTAGCCCAGGTGTGGTGGCTCAATCCCATAATCCCTGCTCTTAGGAGGCTGAGGCAGAAAAATCGTGTTAGAAGCCAACCTTGGCTACATAGTAAGACCTTGTTTCAAAAAATAAAACAACAAACACCTCCTACCAACTCAACCACAATTCTGTCAATTTCTAGCAGGTAGCATTTATTAAGTGCTAGTTCAAGGAGAACAAATATCTCACATGTCTAAGTATTCCAGGATATTTACTTGTGTGTGTGTGTGTGTGTGTGTGTGTGTGTGTGTGTGTATGATGTATGTGTGTGGTATGTGGTACATGTGTGTATGTGTTTGTGTATGTGGTATGTGTACATGCCTGTGTATGTAGATGTGTGCATGTGTGTGTGTTTGTGTGTGTGTGTGATGTGTATGTGTGGTATCTGGTGTATGTGTGTGGTATGTGGTGTGTGTGTTTGTGTATGGTATGTGTACATGCCTGTGTTTGTAGATGTGTGCATGCGTGTGTGTGTGTGTGTGTGTGTGTGTGTGTGTGTGCGCGTGTGTGCATGTGTGTATGCCTTTGTGTACACATGTATACGTTCATATGTATGTTGTGTGTATGTGTATATGTGGTGTGTGTGTGTGTGTGTGTGTGTGTACACAAGTGTGTGGAGACAATGGGTCAACCTTGATGTCACTTCCTGAGGAGTGATTCAGCTTGGTTTTTGAGAGGGGGTCTCTCACTGGGGCCTGGGGCTTTCTGGAATCAGAAGCCCACTATACTCTTTGTAAAGCTCTGTTTAAAATATGGCTTTGGGGGACCAAATTCAGCCCCTTGTGCTTGTGCAGCCGGCACTGTACTGACTGAGTTATTTCTTCAGCTCTGTTTTTTTCTTTTTAAAAATTCAGTCTCATTCTATAGGCACTGCTGCCTCAGACAGTGCAGCCAGGAACAAGCGAGGGCCTGATTTAAAAGACAAAAATTCCTTGGATGCTCCCAGCCAGGGAAGTCTGGTTACAAACCCTTACAAAAATGTCTCATGGTGAAATGTCTACCTCCACACAAGCCCCCACCACAGACCCCCACCCCAGACACACCCCATCCCCCACCCAAGCTCCTACCACAGACCCACCACAGCCCCCACCACTGACTCCCCAGCCACAACACAGCCCCCATCCCAGCCCCCACCACAGCCCCCACCAGTCCCGACCACAGACCCACCCCAGCCCCTACCACAGATCCACCACAGCCCCCACCACAGATCCACCACAGTCCCACCTCAATCCCCACCACAGACCCACCCCATCCCCATCCGACCAGAGGCTTGCTCCAGGGAGAAGACAGTTTCAGTCATTGCTTGGACCCTGCTGTGTTTAGCATAATGGGTTGTAAGCTGTCCTCAGTAAATGGATGCTTATTGAATAAATGAATGTATCTAAATTCAATCTATATTCGCAGTGCATATCCACTCCACATCAGCTCAGGCAAGCCACTGGCTTCCAGTCAGGGGCACAAACTGAGCATGTGGGGTATGGCTGTGTATTAGGGCACAGGAGCTGCTGAGCTGTGTAAGACCTATAGGAGGGCTTGGAGTAAGATGAGCTGATTAATGATGGACATCAAGTGATTCAGGTGTGTGTGTGTGTGTGTGTGTGTGTGTGTGTGTGTGTGTGTGTGTGATTTACTTGTGTTTGGTAGCCTTGTTGCTAGCTTTAACAAGAACTCATGCTTCTTCTGTCAAAGGTTCAAAGGAACTTCCCCATAGTATTTTAAGACAAAACATGGCCTCTTGTGGGTTCTACATGGAAATTCACCAGGATGTCACCAGCCTTTGTAAAGATCTGCCTCTTTTCCTGTCCTGAAATGGCCAGCCTGGGCAGCACCCAGAAGCTCAGTCTTGACCTTGAACTTGGTCTTAAGCCCAGAATTCCCAGCAGGTGGGGTTTTGGCCCCCCACCTCCATTTCTAGCAACTCTCTTTAGCTCCTGCCAATCACATGCTTTGTGCTTATGGAGAGGGCCACCCCCCCCCCCCCCCAGTTTTCATTTCCATTGGCAGACCTGGGGTCCTGGTACACATTTCCTCTCTCTAATCCACAAGATTGTGTTGGGTTTGGGAACTGTAGCCACCCTGGGAAAGTGAAGTTATTCTGAGGTGGGCATGCTAGGGTGCACCTTCAGCACCAGCACTTGGGAAGTGGAGTTGGGCAGATCTCTGAGTTTAAAGCCAGCCTGGTCTACATAGTGAGTTCCAGGCCAGCTAGTGAGACCCTGCTCGCTGCGAAAAATAAGTAAATAAAACTAAGTCTCTGTTTGTTTCCTCAGCCCACTGTGGCCACACTGAATAAATCTCCTCCCTCTGCATATCTCTAATTGGCATACTGGGGACAGGTGGCTGAGCCTGTCTCCCTCGCTTTAACCCTGATACCACCAGTAAGTAGTTCAGACAGGTATGACAGGCACTTCAGGCAGTGGCCCCTGAGCTCCCAGCCTTGGAAGACACATGAACGCACAGCAAGAGTTCTCAACTAGGACAGACGCGGTGAGAGGCCACATGGCCATGGGGATGGACTATATAGGAAGCTATAGGGCCCATTAGCCAAGGACACCTGGACAAAGCAGGCAGAGGTGTCACACTGCAGCCAGAGGCTCTCCAGTGTCACACGTGTGCCATTCCAGCGGTGAACACCGGCTGAGTTGTTTAACAAAGCATGCTCCTTTAGAACAGCCCAAGTCTGAGTCCACCTCAGGGCTCTGCTCTGGTTGGAGGACCCCGGTTCCCAGGGACCTTTCCCAGATGTCACTTGTCTGAGTCCTTGAAATGCTGTTATCATGCATATCATGTGTGGAAGTCAAGATGACCCCGGTGTTCTGAGACTCGTTGGGTCCTTGCTCCTATGTGAGTGATAAAAGCGCATCTCATCCTCAAGGTAAAAAAAGTTTATTCAATGTGAGTGACAGCGGCCTGGCAAATATAAATTTGGTTTACCCCCAAATTCTAGGTTAGAGGGTGGCAGCAGTTTCTTGAGGTTTACACAGTGACAGACCAAGAAAGTCACAAGGCAAGGCATGTTTCGAGTTCATTGGCTGGTTGCAGCAGTGGGGCGGGGGGGGGGGGGTCCCTGTCACAAGCTTCTGATGTCATTGGATGTCACTCTTCTGCCAGGTTTTAATTTCTAGATTTGTTTATTTTATGTGTATGAGTGTTTTGTCTGCATGCATGTGTGTATACAATGTGTGTGTGCGTGAGCACGTGTGTGTGCATGTGTGCACACAAGTACATGCTTGTTGTTTGTAGAGGTCTAAAAAAGGCTTCAAATTTTCTGGAACTGAGATTATGGATAATTGTGAGTTCCCCCCCCCCCCACTCCCACAAGGATCCACTGACCGCTGAGCTGGATCTCCATCCCCTCACAACATTCTTAACCTTTGGGTTGGTAGAAAGTGGGGGTCTATTTGTACATTCCAAAGAGGATTTTTACCTGATAGTCACAAGGTTGTTAGGTCACACACAGAAGTAAGCAATGAATGGCTATTTGAGGGGCTGATCTAAACCAAGATAATTTTGTTCTGGACTTGCAACATTCCAACTCTCCAGAAACACTGATGTCTTCATCAGCCAGCCAGCCTTGTAGAATGTTTAACATGGGTGTGGTTCTTTTATTTAAAAAAAAAAAGCATGGTGATTTAATTTCATGTTTTCTTTCTTTCTTTTTCTTTCTTTCTTTTTTTTCCCTGTTGTTGTTGTTGTTGTTGTTTTTCGAGACAGGGTTTCTCTGTATCTCCCTGGCTGTCCTAGAACTCACTTTGTAGACCAGGCTGCCCTTGAACTCAGAAATCCGCCTGCCTCTGTCTCCCAAGTGCTGGGATTAAAGGTATGCGCCACCATGCCCAGCTATTTTCATGTTTTCTAGTTGTATGTTTCCACAGTGAACATCACTATGCTTAACTCTGGTGTTACGGTCCGAATCTGCAGCATCTCCCATCAGTTAATATTCTGAGTGCTTGTTCCCAGCTGGTGGTCCTATTTGGGAAGGCTGTTCCCTGGGGAAGAGGTGGGGCCTGACTGGCAGCTGTAGGGAATGGAGGACAGGCCTCTAATGGCACAGCCTAGTTTGCAGCTCCTTCTGTTTCCTCGTCTCATTGCTCCACTGTACACCAGAGCTTCCAGGGCATCAGTTGACCACGTGTTCTACTCTAAAGGCTGATGTCTCTCTGACACCAGGGGAATGGGACTTGGCTTATTCTGTGGCCCTGCTGAGGCTTTAGCTCAGAGCTGAGCCTGACCTGACCAGGAACTCTGTAGGCACGAAGGGATAATGCTCACCCCAAGGAAAAAAAATGAGATAGTGTCAAAGAAACCAAACATCCCGGGGATTAAGAATGCATTTATGACTGGCCATAGGTGTGAGGTGACAGATGTCCTTCATGGGGCATCAAGTCCTTAAGAACTGAAGATCGTGACTGGACATGCTGATGTGTGTCTATGACTCTAGAAGTATAAAGGCTACAGCAGGAGGGTCATGACTTCAAAGCCAGCTTGAGCCACATAGAAAGACCCTGTCTCAAAAATTACCTTAGTAGTTAGTTAAAGATTGTGGTCTTTGGTTGGTGAAGCTCTTAGAGATGAAAGCTGGACTCAGTTAACTGTATTAGTCACAGCAGAACTGTAATTTAAAGGTCGCAGCAGCCCTTTTCAGGCACAACTACCGTCCTCACACACACACTAATGAGGAGAGTGGGGAACAGAGAAGCCCTCCTTGGTTCCATGTTGCGTCCCAAGAGACTATCGGGGAGGAGAAGGGTCCCTCCAGCTTGCACAGGAAATGGGAAGCGCTCACCGTCCAAGTTCCTCTGATGAAGGAAGAGGGATGATGCTTAGGGTTCGCCAGCTCTGAATCCTCAGCTATAAGAGATGCCCAGGTTTCACACATGCACACACATGCGCGCACGCGCGCACAAACACACACACACACACACACACACACACACACACACACGGACAGACACATACACACACATTATCCATACTCAACTACTATCTGGGTTGGTCCTTAAGTGCAATACACTGCCCAAGCAATTCCTCTCACATTCAGACACATAAGCGGCACCTAAGGGATTGCTTGATATCTTGCAGTCCCAAATGAGGAAAAGGAGCACGTCAAACAGAACTCGTATTTTAATCCCACACCAAATTGGAAAAAAAAAAAGGTCATCAAGGGTGCTCTGTGACAAATGAAACCTCTCAAAACCAGCTCCAGGGCTTTGGGAGCCAAATCCAGCCACAGTGAGACCCAGAGAATGCCAGTGGGCGGAGTTCTGGCTCTATTAAGCCAGCCTGGTCCTTCTTGAATGTGGTCTAGTTTCCTAGCACACTCCTCCCCAGAGAAAGACGGCCTTTCCCCCGCCCCCCAGCACTGCTAATGTAATTTGGACCCAGAGTGCCCCCCAATAGCGTGTGTGTTGGCAACTTAGTTTGAGTGATGGCAGCCTTTTTTAAGGGATGGGTCCCAGTGGGAGGTTTTCAGGCCTGTTGGCTCCCTGCCCTTGTTGAAGATTGAAGGGAACCGTGGGGCCACTGTTACAGTGCTCTTCCCGCCTGCCCATGAAGTAAGCTGCTCTTTTTCTACCACATGGTCCTGTGATGGATGATATGCTACTCAAAAAAAAAAAAAAAAAAAAAATTAGGCCCAACAGGTCATGGATTAAATCCGCTGAGACTGAGAACCCAAATAGTCATGGATTAAATCCGCTGAGACTGAGAACTCAAATAAACTTTCTGTTTACAAGTTGAGCGTCTTAGGTGTTTGTTGCCGTAAAGAAAACCTATATGAGAGCCGGGCGTGGTGGCGCACGCCTTTAATCCCAGCACTCGGGAGGCAGAGGCAGGCGGATTTCTGAGTTCGAGGCCAGCCTGGTCTACAAAGTGAGTTCCAGGACAGCCAGGGCTATACAGAGAAACCCTGTCTCAAAAAACCAAAAAAAAAAAAAAAAAAAAAAGAAAAGAAAACCTATCTGACACACTGACTTTTCTGCCCTAGTCTTAGATACAGTCACAGCCTCAGGGGCTACTCCTTAGCTTTCCAGTTCCTAGTTGCCTACTTCCTGCTTGATCCATTCTCTCTTGGATAGATTGACAATGCCTGGGCCACAGGGACCTCAGCTTTAGTACCAGATTGCTACCTCTTATCTGTGACTGCTATCACAGATAAGCTGTCTGGACTCCAGTTGCCACACAATCCCACCTTGGGAGAAGTAGACTGTTGACTTCACTATGGTTCTTATATCTTCAGGGACAGGCTGTTAGGTCAGTCACAGGACAACCGAAGAACAGTCTCTAACTTAGTGACTGGGTGCTTCTTCTTAACGAGTTTTTAGCTCGAGTGGCCATAAGAATAGTTGAAGTCTCCTTGTTTGGTTGGATTTTTCAGCTGTGTTACTGAAAGAGCATTTGTAAAGAAGTTTTGCACCGATGAGGTGTCTCAGTTGGTAAAGCACTTGCCTTACAAACATGAACATTACACGTGTAATCACGTGCTCACCAGAAGAAATGTGGTAACGAAATCGAGAAGGCATGGATCTTCTTGTTAGTTAGCAAGTGAGGGCCCACCAGGAAATTCACTGGCGAAGACTAATTATCCTAATTACCCTTGTCTAGCAGTGTTCTCTCGGGTCAGGCATATCTGAGCATTAATGTCTTTGCGTTTGGAAGTGGGCATTGTACCACGTCCCACTGGAAGCCTCCTAAGGATTATGGGATGATGCGCATGCGCATGCGCATGCCTGGTGTATGATGCGCATGCCTGGTGTGTCTCACTCTGGAGCTGCTCATTTCTCGCGTCCTGGCTGTGCCGTCTGACTGCGTTGTCATCCATGGTGCTGGTGAGGTGTTCCTGGAAAGAAACTCTTAAGTAACTTTGAGCACTTTTGTGCACAAGGCCACCTCACTGATAATGGAATCGATGACAAATCCTTTCTCTCCCTATGGCTGTTCCTGGGAACTGGTGCTCTCAGACACGTTTGGATGGAGGAGGCCTTCCCTGGCTTTTCTCTGCAACATTGAACACATGGCATCTCCAGGGCTGCGTGCAACAAGAAAAGAATGGAGCTGAAACAATTGCCTCTCAGCAAATCTCATCACCTCGTAAGGATGCTTGCAGTGTAGGGAAGAGGAATGTCAACATCAGGACCAGACCCTGGAAAGCATACACCTGAAAGATGGTCCTTGGACTCACTGCCTACTCAGGGGGAGAGGAGATACGCTCATGTGCAACACTTTTAGTAACCTACCAACAAGAAGCTGTCACTGATGTTTGAAAGACCAAGACGTGGGAGCTGGGGAGATGTCTCAGTCAGTAGAGTGCTCACCATGACATGACGACCTGAGTTTGAACCCGGAGCTCCTAGTTAGTCATGGCAGTGAATATCTGTTACACGATGTTGTGGAAGTAGAGACAGGATTCCCAAGTCTCCCTGGCCAGGAAGTCTGACTGAATCAGTGAACTTCAGCTTCAACAAGAGGTTCAGTCTCAAAAATAAAAAGGTAGAGGGTTATTAAGGACACCTGACAAAGACCTCTGGGTTACACACACACTTGCTCACACATACACACACTCATATACACATATATCCCAGCATACACACACCTGTATACACACACACACATCCCTGCACACACACACACATACATGCACACAAACACAAACATGCACACACACGCTATTGCACACACATACCTACACACATATACACACACACCTGCATACACACCCTTGCACACACGCATGCACAGACACACCAAGAGCTAGCTTTGTTACCATGCAAACATGGAGAGGGTGCGCATCTGGGGTGGTGCTCTACTGGGGAGAGAACTGTGGGCTGTGGTAGCGGTGACTCACCTTACCGGAGCTAAGTACCATTCTGCTGTGTGGTTCCTAAGGGACTGTGAGGTTCCACAAGCATCTTCATCCCACTGAGAGCTCTGTCTGTAAACAATGATGACAGAGGCTTTGTGCTGTGCTGGATTCTCTAGAATGCTACATTTCAAAGACGGAAAATGTTAATGAGTCATTTCCTAATCCTTAAGTGTCTCAATGAAGCTATGACGGAGATGGCCGCGGGCCAAGAGCCGCAGAAATCTCTTTGGCGTGCATTTATTATGGCCCATTTCCGTGTAGTCTAGTTGTCACTTTCTGATGACTCTCATCACAGAGCCCTGCATGAGGCCATGGGTCCCCCCTCACCCCACCCCTCCATGCTGCTTTGAGGATGCTTCCCTTAGCGCCCTACAGAAGCCGCGTGTCACCCCATTTTGCACATCACGATCTGAAGGAAAAGTTGCTCACTGACAGGCATGGATGGGTGTGTTTGTCTAGCACAATGTTTGAGTCATTTGTAGCATTTAAGATATTTCATAAAGAAAAAAAAAATCTCTATTTTCGGCTGCTCTTAACAAACCTTTTGGAAGATTTGGCAGCTCTTAGGTTTCAAAGGAACCAGGAACAAATGGCTAACTGGGGTGCCTATTAATAGAATAGAACAGTTGCTGGCCTGTTCTCCCAGCATCCCTCAGTGCCTGTGGCTCCTCCCAGCACTTCTCATCCCGCCCCCTAACCTAAACCTCTCCAGTCAAGGGGTGGGGCTTCCCTTCTGTCCAGCTTCACATGACTATGTAACTCAGCCATTTTGTGCCCTCTTGGTCCCCTTAGTCCCTTGACTCGCTTCTCTTCGTGTGCGGCTGGCTCCTCTCTCGGTCAGCTTGTCCAGAGACTTCTTTTTCTCTCTTAACTCCTCACTCTCTTCTCATAGCCCAGGGCAGCCCGGACCCTTCCAGATGCCTTTGGCTGTGCTCTCCCTCACATCTATAACCAAGCCTTCTCTTCAACCGTACCTGAGATTAGTCATACTGTCCTTTTCATTCAGGCCTCATTATCGAAGATGCTACCCGCACTGGGCTAGAGCCCAGGCAGGAATGCCTATTTCTTTCAGATAGGCTGTGGCTTCTCAGTTTCTCATCGTCCCCATGACTCACTGCTGCTTTCTTCTTACAGAGGCACGTTTATTGTCAACTGAAGTTCATTATTTACTCATATTGTCTCCCTTGTCTCGGAGGCCCCTTTCCGTCGCTGCAATGAAATAACAACGTGACTCACTTTGCTAGTTAGTGAACGGAGGCTAGCTAACTTTTAAGGGGGGTGGGGACAGTTCATTGAAACTCACAATTCTGGAGTCCAAGAAAGTCCAAGATTGGGGGAAATCCCCCTGATCTGGTCTCTGGTGGGGACTCCTTTGTCTGGGTCAACCACATCCTGGCAGAAGCACACAAGAAAGTGAGAGAAACCATCAAGCAAGACAGGAGGTTGGAGCCCAGGAAGTTGATCCAGGGGCTTGTACGTGTTTTTTTTTTTTTTTTTTTTTTTTTTTTTTTTTTTTTTTTTTTTTTTTTTTTTTTTTTTT